>JAXGGT010000162.1:10234815-10249449 GCA_035583425.1 Marsdenia floribunda | reverse complement strand
TGATCTTTGCTTGTTGGATGGTTACTTATTTTTGCAGGGAGCAAATGCCGAAGGAGTTCCAAAGCGGCTAACTTATGATGAAATCCAGAGCAAAACATACCTGGAGGTAAAGGGAAGTGGAACTGCTAACCAATGCCCAACCATTGAAGGCGGAGTAGAGAGCTTTGCCTTCAAGCCTGGTAAATACAATATTAAGAAGTTATGCTTAGAGCCAACATCCTTCACCGTTAAAGCTGAGGGTCCGCTCAAAAATGCACCACCAGACTTCCAAAAGACCAAACTCATGACTCGTCTAACCTACACCCTAGACGAGATCGAGGGACCTTTCGAAGTAAACGCTGACGGTTCAGTCAAGTTTGAAGAAAAGGATGGAATTGACTATGCAGCAGTTACGGTTCAGCTGCCCGGCGGTGAGCGCGTGCCTTTCCTGTTCACCATCAAACAACTGGTAGCTTCAGGTAAGCCGGACAGCTTCGGGGGAGAGTTCCTAGTGCCATCGTACAGAGGGTCATCTTTCCTTGACCCAAAGGGCAGGGGTGGATCTACGGGATACGACAATGCGGTTGCATTGCCAGCCGGAGGCAGAGGAGACGAAGAGGAGTTAGCGAAAGAGAACATCAAGAATGCTTCGTCTTCAAAGGGGAAGATCACGTTGAGCGTTACCAAGACAAAGCCTGAAACTGGAGAAGTGATTGGTGTTTTCGAAAGTGTTCAGCCATCTGACACTGATTTGGGTGCTAAGGCCCCCAAGGATGTAAAAATCCAAGGAGTCTGGTATGGTCAGCTCGAATAAATAAAAAGACAGGTTTTCAACAATTTATATTTACCTGCTTCTCTCCGTTTAATTTTTTGTTGTTGTAACTCCCCGACACTATCCCCACCGTGCTTTCGCTTTTCCTGTAGAATCTATTGGAGAAACTTTTGAGATACCCATCTTTCTTGTATATTACTGTGCTTTCTTACAATAACCATTTCTATTTCAATTACCACCTATTTAATATGAATGACAATTAAAATCATACTCAAATGGAAATCGCATATTGATCTCATTTTGATTGGAGAATTTTCGCTTTAATCGAGTTTAAGAATAAGAATAGTGATTCTCTAAAAGAAAAAATTGGAAATGAATACAGCGATGATATTAATCTTTGATTCCTACCTCCATTTCGTTCCTGTCCTAGAAAATATATAAATAATATTTTCAATAATTTTGCAACAATACTTGATGAAGATGATTTAAGTAATTAACAGAGTCTAACTCTTAAAGATGAAAGAACTTCACTCTGACTCTTATATAAAGGAGTTCTGAATGAACTCTTAACCTCACTCAACATTCACAAGAGGACTTACACAAGTGAGGGTTTTTATATACTTTCACTATTCGTTACATATATTACCTTTATCCAACTTTGGGAAGTCCATAGGTATGGATATGCAACTTTGAGAAGCCCACTTACAGTCCAAAATTGGAAACCCAATTTAATGGGAGAAACTTATCTAGACAGCCCAATTGTTATACCATATTAAAAGTATTAAAATATATTAATAATTTTTTTTATTATTATTATTATTAATTATTAATGTATAATATTAAATATTGACAAAATTTGAAGGACTGATAAAGAAAGTGTGGCATTGTTAATATAAATAGAGCTATTGAAAAGTAGGGAGGTTGAGCCGTCGAATTAATAGGATAATACAAATGGGAATGGGCATCTTTGCTTTTAAAAAAAAAACCTTCAATTACTAAAGAAAGTCTTAATTTTCACAAAGCAAAACGTCTGGCGGAGAGCTAAAGTTTTCTTTGACAAAGTTCCGACCGTCGATAGCCGTATCGCACTTAGATTCTGCTATTTTTACTGCCTCTAATATAAAATATTTTGTTCCACCTTATACATAAATCTGTCTTATTAATTTAAATTTTTTTTTTTTTTTTTAAAATTTTGTTAAGTCTATAGTTAGGATGGAACTAGCATAACACATACAACTAAAATAATTTTGATTTTATTTTTCCCCTAACTTAATAAATATAGTCAATTCTATATATATATATATATAATTTGAAAATTAAAAAAATAATAATAATAAAACTGAATTTTGTCTTTTTTTTTTTTTTTTTTGATAGTTAACTGAATTTTGTCATATGCAAATGCATGAACCAAAGTGGAATGCATTAACTAACATTAGGTGGATCAACTTATATAAAAAAAAAAAAAAAAAAAAAAAAAAAAAAAAAAAAAAAAAAAACAAAAAAAAAAACCAACTAACGTTAGGTGGATCCCACAAGTATGTAGGCCCCACTAAAGACTAGTCAAGACCAGCAACTATCACCGGCAAAATGGAATGTGAAATTCGTTGCCCCTCGCTCCCCACTTCTTGTCATATTCCCAAATAAAATAATCAAAACCAATTTAGTCCTTCAAGTTTCTAAATATATATATATATATATATATGCATGTATAATATTCTTTTTTTTTTGCTATTATATTATTTTTTTTGGAAAATTTTGAGACAATTTTACTTTTTCATGGTCTCATAGATGATAAGTGAACTATTACCAATTGAAATACATCTTTTTGACTTTAACTATACCATACTTCACTAATTCATTAGTTACCTCGGGTAGCACACTTAACAATGGGGGTTGTGGCTCCCAATTGGAGTAACTGCATATATAAGGATTCGAACTTAAATCTTTCCCTTAAGCAAAATGAAGTTACGGACCACTTCAACCAAGTCCAAGTTAGTAATAATATTATATTTTATCTTCATATTTAAAAATAAGTTAATTTAGACTTACTAAATTTTCTCTTATCAAAATAATATTTACATTTTTAAAAAATATATATTGAGTTTGAAGATAAACTCAACTTAATAAACTTATCTAATTAATATAAGTGATCGTTAATTTTTTTTTTTTTTTTTTTTTTTTTTTTTGAGATTTGAGGTATTTCTACCTCTGTCATGTCTCGACTTATGATTTCTTGGATCATAAGTGAGATTGCTACCAATTGAGTTACACCTGCTTGATAGGTGATCGTGAATTCTAATCAGTCAAAATTTTAGGATTAAAAAATAAAAATTTAAATTCTAATTTAGCTCATAAATTTTACAATTATTAACAATTACATACACATATTTTTAATTTTACAAATTAAATCCATATATCTATACATATTATGACATAAAAATAATTGTATATGATGTGATATGACACATCAATTAAAATTTTCACGTGGCACCTAATAGTTAGATATAATTGATATGTCATGTTATGTGATTTTTATATATAATTGTTTTTAATTTCTTTAATTTACGAGTATAATTTTTTATAATTAAAAGTTCGTAAATATTATTGTTAAGAATAATAAAATTCATAAATATTAACGTCTAACAAAATAATATTTTTTTTATTAAAAAAAGTATTGACATTTCTATAAAATCTTTAAGAAAATGTTTATTTAGTTTGAAAAAAAAAATACATATATATATATATATATATATATATGCACATGCAAATAGAAAAAACAAGAATTTTCATTTTAGGGAGATAAAATTGATTTCCTTTTTTTGGAAAAAAAAAAAAAAAAAAAAAATCCGCTTAAATTGTAGGCCAAATTGGCACATATTCTATATTGTAGAGGACTAGATTGTCAATATCACTAAAAATGGAAAAGGCAAATCACGCAGCAATAATACCTATTTAATTCAATAAAATAAAATAAAGAATAAAGAAAAGGAAGTCTTTCCCACTCCCATTATCACCGGTAAGTACCTGTGTTCTCCAACATCTCTCTGAATTGTCTCCTCTGAAAACTCTTGCCACCGTCTCGTATTATTTCCGTCTTAATTTTGTTTTCAAGTTCAACAAACCCACGAAGGAAAGAGGGTGTGTTTGATTCAGATTCAAGATTCTGTTGGGTGTTTCTCGGCGTAAATTGATGAAACGTGCCCGAGTCTACGCTGAGAATTTAATATGTATTTGAGAATTATTCGTGATCGTATACGTAGGCGTATCAGTTACGATCATTTCATATGGATGAATTACCAGGGTCTTTGGGGACCAGTGCGAGCTTGGCTTTGAGATTAGGACAGGCAATCTTTTCTGTTGCTTCTCTGCTTTTCATGTGTTTAGATGTTGAGTTCTATGGCTACACTGCCTTCTGGTAATGCTCCCTTGCTCTGCTGTTCTTTATTTGAAGTTCTTCATATGGGTTCCTTTCTTTTTTGTTTCCTTTTAATTGAGAACGACTTAATTGTTGCTTTCTGTCTTGATGATAAATATGTGTGTGTGTGTGTGTATATATAAACTCTTTTTTTCCCCTTCCTCTCTAGTCAAGAACCAAAGTTTTTATCAATTATTCAATTTCAGCGTTTGAGTTTGGTCGTTTGAGGATGATCATACTGGGAATGGGATTGTAATTTCTGTCGGTAAACTATAGAATTTGATTTTGGGTTTAATGCTGATGACAATTACACGTCTCTTGTTTTTTTCTGTTGCATCTTGGGTGGACACTGGACAGTAGAATGACTCTGTTGACAGCTCGACTTTAATGCCATTGAGGTATTGAGTAACACTGTTTAGAAGTCAGAACCCGTTATTATTAGCAAACGACAAAGCCTTCCAAGCCCCAAGACGCATTTTCTCCCACACAGAATAGAGGATAAGATGGGAACAACTATAGTTAAATTGAAGAGACATTGCCATTGTTCTAATTCATTTTAAACTTTTAGAACCTCCATGACATAGCATGATCGGCTGTACGAATATATGTATATATATATATTTGTATTGTACTCATCGAGAATGCATTCAATCTAAATGGACAAATTGGTTATACAGTGAATTAGGAAGTTCATCAAGACTCTATCCTCAATTAATCTGACAAGATTCTTTAATCGAGTTTAAGATTTCATTCCCCAATTTGCTTGTTTAGATAAAATGATGTGTCTAAGAAAAGTTATGTAGAAAGGATTGTCGTGGTTTGTTTGACAGAGAGGAGTAAATGAGTACTTGTATTGGAAAGATCTCGTTTAATTAAGAATATCAAAATTAGTTGTAGTTATTAACTCATCCAGGATCATTTAAGAACTGGACTAGAATTTAAGTTGTCTAGGTGTATGATGGACAGTTTGAAGATGTTCTTGTCCAATGGCAATGCCTTCTGAGCTTAATGTTAGTATAGAAAATCACAGGATTAGTCTGCTTTATGTGCTATAGGTAGCGCTATATAAGGATTAAAAGGACTTGTGTACATCATCTAAGATTTTTCTGTGTGCGAGGGCTAGGTGGCTGTTGTTTTCTCAAGTTAGAGGTGCAATAAAAGACTGCTTTATGTTCTTATTAACTCCATCTTCAGCCTTAATTGTCCTGTACAGTACCTCTCCCAAGTGAAAATAATACGTGTTTTAGCAAGCTTCTGTTTGCCTTGATAGGATCCCTTGATTAGTAGCCGATAGATGAAAATTATGAATGGTAGATTTTCTTGTGATAAATCAATTTGTGTTGTCTTTACTGATATAGCTGTTTTGACAAATGATTTACTGGGGCTTACTATCAAACTGTTGACATTTTTATGTTCATTCTCCTTTGTCCTGCTGATTGTCAACTTTTTAGGGTTGAGAGAGAGAGGATGGATACATGGACATCCTTACTTTGAATATTTCCTTTTGTGCTTCTCATTTTTAAAAAGATTGGATGGCAGAAATATATATATATATATAGCTATATAATTATGGTTCGCTGTTTCATGCACTTCGCTTGAAACTCTCATCCACACGTATCTTTATTCTTATTAATTCTTGAAACATAATTGGAGAACTAATTATTATCTGCAATACTTCAGCTGTGAACTTGTTCTGTTCAGAAACAACTGCACCACATTAATTGCAGTTTTCCCCATTATGGTAGCATATGTAGCAAGTAACCTCGTGACTCATAAATGATGTTGTTGATGGAAGCCTCACCAGATAAATGCGTGAGATATGGTTGAGTTATGATTTCATTTTGGACATCCCTTTTCTTTTTTTCAGTTTCCTGGTGACAATCATGGGTTTAGTCATTCCATGGAGTTTAACGTTGGCAATGGTGGATGGTTTCTCTGTTTTTGTGAAAAGACCAGCTCGTCAGCAAGGAGTAATGTCGATTGTTGTACTGGGAGATTGGGTAATGATCTTTTCTTCATTGATTGAGGATACTCTTTTGGGGATTTTGCTAAAATTAAACATACTCTTACCCCCTCCCCTTCCTCCTCTTTACACAGGCACTTTCTCTGTTATCACTAGCTGCATCGTGTTCAACAGCTAGTGTGACCGATATCTTGATGGCATCTGGTGG
This sequence comes from Marsdenia floribunda, assembly GCA_035583425.1. Taxonomy (NCBI): domain Eukaryota; kingdom Viridiplantae; phylum Streptophyta; class Magnoliopsida; order Gentianales; family Apocynaceae; genus Marsdenia; species Marsdenia floribunda. The sequence continues at coordinate 10,243,112 of JAXGGT010000162.1, read as the reverse complement.
TTCATTTTGCAGTTCTAACTTGTGCAGTCGGTATCAGTTGTCTGCTGCCATGGCCTTCTTAGCTTGGTTCCTGTCATTAGCCTCTTCACTGTTCAACCTTTGGCTTCTTGCTTCTTTTTAGTTTAGTATATATACAAGTACAGATACAGAGATAGGCGGGAGCACCTTGTTTAGATGAATTTTACTGGGTAGTAGCATCCTCATGATTCATCATGGTTCATACACTGTAGACTTTACAAATGTACAGTTTATCTTTATATTTCCGAATAAAATATGGTGAATTGTTGTTCATAGTCACTGTCTGCACATAGAGAGTGAAATGAACTTGCAAGTAGTGAAATGAACAATAACCTTGGATCATCATATACTTGGGAGGGAAAGAAAATCTTTCTATACATTTCAAAGAATAATAATGTAAAAATGTGTTTTGGTAAAAAATATTAAGATATATATTTTTTTATGTTTCTTTTTATAAGAGTAATTGATAAATATGATTTGTAACGCATTAATTATAAGAATATTAAAGATAAAATATTAATAAATTCACATTAATATTCGAATGTGATAGGTAAAAAGAAAAAAAAAAAAAAATGTGATGAATGAAAGGGAGTATCATTTAAAAATTGACAAAGATAATATGTCCAGAGGAGGCACAATGGAGTAGAAACGGGTGAATGGTAAGGTGTTTTGTTCTTGTAAGTGAGGTTATAGATTCAAAATTCACATGTCAAACTATTTAAAAATTTGGGAGTCAGAACGAATTTCTCAAAATAGACCATCCGATTCGAACAGGGAATTACTTAAGAATGTGAGTTATAATTGAGACACATTCAGACATTCTGCACGAAGTGAAAAAAAAAAAAAAAATGAGGGATTCAACGTCTCACAATTAACAACGAAAGATTCGTCTTTCTCCGACGAAGAAGGCAAACCAGAGGGAAATCAATGTGCGAGAAAGAGGAGGACCTGTGGGTCTGATCCGACCAAATTTCAGATTTTGTTCATTGCCTGAATTGCCAAGTCGAAGCCCAACAAAATAAAACCCAACTGACGCTGGTGCCGTTGCCCAATCTTTGCTTTACTCAAGAAGTTGTTATCTTTTTCGTTTGTTGATGATCCTGGGGTTTATTCTCTACCTTGTTATGAAGTTGAAATTTTAATTGTTTAACTATATATATATATAAATGAGTATTAAGTTCTTTAACTGTCTTAGATGTTTGACGGTTGTTTCCCGCCATAAAGTTGTCTTCTTCCGTCTTCACTTTTCTTACTCTACTGCCACCACTACTACTGTCTTTGCCAGCAATTTGCTATCTCCTTTGCACCAAACCCTCCAATCCCTTGACGAAAAATGCTTGTCAATGAAAGAGTTCAAGCGATTACATGCTCAAACCATCCTCAGTGGCCTCGGCCAGCATACCATACCTCAAAGCAAACTGATTTCTTTTTGTGCGGTTGCGAAATATGGGGACATTCAATATGCACGGTTACTGTTTGATAAAGTACCGCAACCGAATTGTCACATGTATAACAGCTTAATAAGAGGTTATTCAAATTGTGAAGACCCGAGTGAGGCCATCTTCTTGTACAAACAAATGATTCTTTCAGGTATTTTGCCAAATGAGTTTACATTCCCTTTTGTTCTCAAGGCATGCTCTGTAAGAGCTGCTTACAAAGATGGGATTTTAATTCATGCTATGGTTGTAAAATTAGGTTATGAGTCTCAAGTCTTTGTCCAAAACGGTCTCATAAACGTATATGTAGGTAGTAGAAAAAATTTTGAAGCAAGAAAAGTATTTGATGGAATGAAAGAAAAGAGTTTGATATCATGGAATTCAATGATAAGTGGGTATTCAGAAAATGGCAGTTGTCAAGATGCATTTTTTCTGTTTCAGATAATGAGGAAAAGAGGCATTGAACCTGATGATATCACCTTTGTTAGTTTGTTTAGAGTCTCTTCTCAAGCACGTAATCTAAAGTTTGGCAGATTTTTGCATCTGTACATTGTAATAAACGGACTCTGTGTTGATATTCATGTGCAAAATGCACTCCTTGACATGTATGCTAAAGGTGGAGATATTCATGCAGCTCAAACAGTATTTGATCAAATGGTTGATAGAACTGTTGTTTCTTGGACCTCCTTGCTCAATGCGTATGCCAAACATGGTTTCTTGGAACTTGCTAAAAGTATTTTTAATCAAATACCAGAGAAAAATGTGGTTTCTTGGAATGCAATGATTTCATCTTATCTCCAAGGAGGTTGCTGGCAGGATGCTTTGGATCTTTTCTTCCAAATGTTCGACTCTGGAGTGGAGCCTGATGAGGTCACATTGGTCAGCGCTCTGTCTGCCTGCGGTCAACTTGGCAACATGGTTTTGGGAAAGAAAATCCATAAATGTGTTTCCAGTGACCGTGTAAAACACACTGTTATAGTATACAATGCCCTTATAGACATGTACTCGAAATGTGGTTCCATTGAAAAGGCATTTGATCTCTTTCTCGAGATGCCAGAGAAGAATATCGTCTCATGGAATATTATGATTGGTGCATTTGCATTAGTCGGGGATGGATACAAGGCCATCCAGCTGTTTGAGGAGATGCAAGCTGGTGGAGTGCGACCTGACAGGATCACTTTCACTGGCTTGCTTTCTGCCTGTTGTCACAGTGGTCTCATCGATGTTGGGCAGCATTACTTTGAGAAAATGGGAAAATTTTACGGATTACCGTATGAAATTGAGCACTACGCCTGCATGGTAGATATTCTTGGCCGTGGGGGACTGTTAGATGCAGCAGTAAAGCTGATCGGAGGAATGCCAACGAAGCCAGATGCTATAATCTGGGGTGCTCTACTAGGGGCTTGTAGGATTCATAGGAATATTTCTTGTGCAAAGCAGATCCTGAAGCAATTGCTGGAATTGAATATGTATACTGGTGGGCTATATGTGCTCATGTCGAACATATTTTGTGAAGCTCAACGATGGGAGGACGTGAATAAGATGAGAAAACTTATGACAGACCATGGTATCAAAAAGCACAATGCAGTAAGCTCTATAGAGGTAGGTGGCTACATCCATGAATTCATGGTTGATGAGAAGAGGCATGAAGCTTCAAATGCAATCTATACGTTGCTTGATCAATTAATGGATCATTTAAAATCTGAAGGGAATTCATGCAGCCTTTCTACTACCACGTTCTTGGAAACTGAATTACTCTAGTGCTGTTTCACATGTGCCATTTCATCCGCAACTATATATTGATGAGCAATTTCCATGTCGTAATGACAAATTTTGTTTTAGTATATTGATCCCATGTCTTTTTGAATATGCATAATTGAGAATGGATCTTGGCGAGAGTGTTAATTAGTCTTTGAATGGGAAAGAAAAGAACAAACAACATGAGGAATTAATAATGGTTGAAGGAAACTCCTAAGGTAAGTCATCTGTTGTCGTTTTTTTGTGATTCCTGCAAATGAGAAGTCAGATCATTATTGCACATGACAAGGGTAGTGGAAAAATTGAAAAGTGAATCAATCATTATTCGTACTATTTGAGGAGGAAGACGAAATATGGAACTAGATGCCAGGAATCTGTATTGTCCCCAAGTTATTGGTGGTAGAATGTTTTTATTCTGCCGGTTGGCAACCATGGCGAACGTGAGACTATTAGTACCATAATCCCCTCAGATTAGCTCAGAAATTTCCGTGAAACTCAGCTATTCTCTCAGGTCGCTTTCCTCAGATACACAAATAATATAATCTGTATACGCACGTTTTGGTGTTAGGATCGATTTTGGATACACATCCAATATCCATAATTGAAAAAAACCGAGGCAATAATTGACCAATCCGGTCCTTGACAGCTCTAATCCATGGAGATGTGCATGTATCTGTGTGATCCTGGATATGGAATTCTTTGATGAAACTTTCCTTCCTATTGTTTTTTTTTTTTTCCTCTTTAATTAAGAAATAATATTAATAATTGGAAGAAAAAGGAAAATTTCTGGATGGATGGATGGAATGGTTAGATTCATATATATCAATCATCAAATGAAGACAATAAAACATGTTGGAAAAGATTTATGTCTTCTTCATCCATAGCTACTGGGAACTTTCCCTTGAGCAGTTTAAAATTGTATGCTATGTAACTTTATATATATATATATATAATGGGTTTCAGAAAGGTTCTTGGGCTCAAGGCGCATTCTAATTTAATTTAATTAAAAAAGGGGCCCTTTTTGAGGGGGGTGGGAGGATAAGACAAAGGCTAAGATTGACTTTCCAAGAACTAGTGGATCTTTTTTCAGGAGCCCACCACGAAAAGCTGCCTTAATATTCAACAGACAAGAATATTACAATTGAAGATTGAGTTTAGCTATATGAGAGCACCAACCTAATAATTGAAGATGGAAACCACCCAAAAATAATAATAATAATAATATACAAATCCTAATAATGTATGCGAGAAAGAATGCATTTTTTTTTTTTTTTTTTTTAGTATTTTGAATGAATTATAATTATGAATATTATTTTTAAAGATTAATCTCTGTTTAAGTATGATAAATTCCAACTAAATACGTAAATATAATTTTGAACCGGCCATCTCAATTTAAACCAGGATATATGGACCTTGGGGTTGAGAAAGAATGGTTATTTTACAAAATGGAGGAGGGAAATGCCATAACAGTAGTATTTCAGAAGGGATTCCTCAATCCATCTGTCTGAAATGTAGAAGCAGGTTATGTTATTTTTCCTTGGCCGGCTTCCCAAGAAGAATTCATTCATAAGCAATGGTTAATTATGTCTTTTTAAGTTTAGATTCCACGCTTACAACGTAAGATATCGAGCGTTCATGCATTCTTTTCATTGGTTAATCTCGTTACGGAAAAGGAATTTACTAATTAATTAATGTAATGACTAATGACAAGCCTGAATGGAAGGAGAATACAATAAATATATATTATTACTCTCACTTTAAGACGATAATCCATACAATATTTATTAATTATATCTTATAAAAATTTAAAAATTATTTTAGTCTTTTAAAATTACATATATTAATATTTCTTTTTTTAGTTATTACTGAATAAAATTTTATACTTTCAAAAAATAAAAAAATTAATATATGGGGTGGTGGATGCATTTAAGACGGAATGATGGAGTAGTGCCAAAGTAAATTAATATGGATGGACATCTTAGCTAAGACGTACGTGTAACAATCATTTATATATATATATATATATATATGTATGTATAAGTACATCCACCTGCCTACTAGTACTGTTAATTAGGGTAGAATTGGACATGAATCAAGGTTGATGATATGTGTGTATATATATATTTAGAAATAGTTGAGCGATTATTATAGTAATATTAAGAAACATTAATTAATAAAGGATTGAATAAAAATGAAGGGATTAGAAAATAATAATAATAATAATAATAATAAAGAAATCCTACAAAACGAACACAGATCATTACACGTAAGCAATTGTCGGGTTGTTCGGTAATCTGGTCTCTAAAAAACCCACGCACCACCCTATTACCACCATGTGTCACTCTTTACCTTCTGCACCGTAGCTTCCCATCTCCGAGCAACCTGCCACGTTTCCCGCTACCTCCCATATAATAGTATTACCTTTCTACCAAATTACAACACTGCCCTTTCTCCGGTTCTTCCACTGTTTTCATCAGTTTTTTTTTTTTTTTTTTTTTTTTTTTTTTGGGGGTACTTTTCTGGTGTGTCATCAGTCGACGTGCCTTGCCTCGTCTATAAAAGGTCCAAAAATCTTTCCATTTTTGTTTGCACCTGTACCATGTGTCCGATTCTTTCTCTGTTTTTTTCTCACTGTTTCTCAATTCCCATTATCATCAACCGATGCGCTCCTCGGTTAGAAAAGGAGTAGTTACTCTCAAGGATATAAATAGCAGTACAGTTTTACAATCATTTATGCGCGATTAAGTTGACCATTTTGAACTCCCAAATTAACCTAATTTGTTTTATATTCATTTTTCATACAACCCTATAACTAAAAATTCGTTTTATATAGTAGTTACTCATGTGTATTATAATTTAGTTAATAACATTTTTTTAATTTAAATTTAAAATATTATCTTTTATTTTTACTGCGATTAAAAATTTCATAAAAATAAAATATGAATTTTGATCAAGGATTGTTTTCCTCTATGTGTTGAATAGGACTGAAAGCTAAGATAGAATGTCCAGATCACCTGAAAAATAAGTCACTTGCTGGAGAAAGTATCTCCATAAATGATCCTCTAATGATTAAGTCAGTAGAGATTCTTTTGTTATATCAGTGTATCAGAATATTCAAGTTTAAAGGAATGAAAAACTGGAATCTTACTCAGATAGGTGTTACCGTTACTTATGGTGATGCATAACCAACTAGAGGCTGACACGTGTTATTTACGTACAGTCATGCGCCACACAATGTGGAAAGCAAATGTACTTCCATATTCCAAGTGTCAAGGGCATAAAATGCCTAGTATGGAGGGTTGATGGTGACCTCCAGAGTGGAGTCACTTTCAGCGAACTCCGCTTGTGATGACGTGTGTTGGAGTGGAGTGTCTTGGGTGGACTCCCAGAGATGCCACATCACCCCATTTAGCCGAATTGCAAACTTATGGAATTTCTTCTCCTTTGGTCCCTTCCAATTTGGTCTCGAATATTTTGATTATTGATGTGATTTGTCTCTTTTTTATTTTTTTTTAAGTAGACTTTTAATGTATAATAGACAAGTGCATTTAGTCTCTTTATTCACAAAATTAATTTGTTTAAATAATAAATTTTGTGAAAAAATAAACTAAATGTACATATCTATTATACATTGAGAACATACTAAATTAAAAAAAAGAAAAAAAAGAAAGACCAATCACACTAATAATATAAACATTAAGGACCAAATTAAAACTATTGTTTGTATATTTCCTCAACAATCTATTAGTCATCTAGCTGTGTATGCCTTCTTCTATCAGTAATATAATACATTTCTTCAATTTTCATTTTTACTTATTACTTTGAGTTAGTTCACCGATGTTTTTAATATTTTCCGTTTTATAAAATTAATACAGCATTTATTTTTATTTTTATTTAATAATATTATTTTTTAAAAAAGATTAATAAATTTGGTCTCTAACATTCATGATTTTGATATGATTGATAATTTATTTTATTTTTTATTTAGTAAATTTTCAGTGTATAATGGATATATACATTTTTTTCCTTTTTACACCAAATATATTTGTTTGGACAAGTCAAATTTTGTGAATAGATGGATCAAACGTACATGTTCATTATATATTGGAGACCTATTAAACAAAAAATGACCAATCACATTAATAATCGAAAAATTAGAAATCAAATTAACTCATTTTCTTTTAATAAAAGAAAAATATATTTTTATATATTATTAAAAAAAAAAAATACTTAATAATAATTTTGTATAAAAAAATCAAATAGTTTTTAAATATCACATAATAATAATAATAATAAAAAAAGAAGTAATGATTAAAAATGGTAGACGGAAAGTTTATGCAAAACTTCTCAGTAACATCTAATAAAAGGGAATCTTTAATATGACCATCACTATCGTAAGCACAGGTTTCTCGTCGTTTTGTAAACACTCAATAAGCACTTTCATTGGCCCATCCTTGAAATTTATCGAAAATGTCTTTTTCTTTTTCCTTTTTCTTTCTTTCTTTTTTTTTCAAATAGTAATTATCTTTATGTATTTATTTATAAAGGAATATTAATAAATTTGATCCCTAATATTTATAATTTTTTGTGTGGTTGGTCTTTTTTTAAAATTTTTTTAATTTAATAGGTTTCAAATATATAATAAGTTGGTATATTTTATTATTATTTTTTCATAAAATTTATTATTATAACAAATCAAATTTTATAAAGAAAGATATTAAATGCACTAACTTATTATACATTAAAAACTTACTAAATAATTTATCAAAAAAAAAAAACCTATTAAATAAAAAAATATATTAAAAAATTAACTTCACCAATAATGAAGATTATGATCAAATTCACACCAATTTATTTGTATTATACATTAAATTATAATAATAAAAGGAAAAAATTAGTGTTAGAAGTAATAAAATCTCAACCTTTTTAAGAGAAAATCGATGATGGTTTGGTTGGTGCAGTCTCATGTCACTTCACGTGATTATTTCAGCTTAAATTGACACAACATTTGGTTCACTTTTCAACGTTACGATTGTAGTACCATTCTTTGGGACGACAGAAATTAATTACACACATTTTAATTTT
>JAXGGT010000162.1:10215863-10231743 GCA_035583425.1 Marsdenia floribunda | reverse complement strand
TTACAGCTGTACCCATGTCATGGAAAAGGGCAGATATACATACATACATACATATATATATATATATATATATATATCCCCATGCATGCATGCATGTATATGTAGATAGATAAATTAAATATGCATGGTTAAAGGAGTTAAATATGCCGCGTTAAAAGGAATGAATAGACTAGGGTGAATTTGGTGGCTTCGCGCGCTCATATATACTACTTTGAGTATTATGGCTAAACTTTTAGACGTGTACGTACACTATACTCAAAAGTATTGAAACCATTAGAGTTACACGCACACAAAGAAAATAAACCTTTTAAATTAATTAATGCTTAAGTGTATTTAAGCATAAATATAGAATATATTTATGTTTCATTTATACAAAATGACTATTTTACTCTCAAGGGATTTTATCTTGGGAATGAATAGAATCTCACATTAGAAAACTATATAACTATTCTAGGATATATCTCCTATAAATACTATTAATATCTCCCAATTAAAGTAAATGCAATTAATTCTCTTTGCTATTAAAATTTGACATTCTTAAACAAACTATTGACTTAAACATCGGAATCTTTTTGGTGAATAAACTATTTTTTCCCACTTTTGTAGGACACTCGGACGACTTGGCTGAATGACCTTCGGCTACATCAATGCCCATTCCCAAGAAGATATTACAATTTTATTCCGATTATATATTTCAACTTCATGTGCAGCATTTCTTAGTTTTCTATATGAATAAAGAAATTAAATATTCTTATAGTAAAGAATAAATAAAAAAACATACATATATGTGTGTGTATTATGACTGACATCCGGCATGGTCAAATCAATGCAAGAGAAGAGAAGAGAATATATATATATATATATATATAATACGTAGGCAAATATTTAAGGGCGGATTCGGTAGGTTTTCATTAATGTTTCACCAAATTTCACATCTTGGGAACAACTAAGCCCGAGATGGATTTATAATTGTCCATTCATTAATAATTTGCAAACTAAATAAAGCAACTTGCTTTATCGATCATTCAACTCTAGTTGGCTTTTTAAGTACGTCCAGCCGGCATCTACTTTAACTTAAGGTCCTGGTTTGGTTTCCTTTCCAAAATTTAGTGGGGGCGTACAGTACGAAGCTTCTGATGAACTGGGATTATTGAAAACAGCAGATGATGGAGAAATGAGAGCCGATGGATGGAGCTTTTTAGCAGTCCTTTTTTTTTTTTTTTTTTTTTTTAATTTAAATGAATTAAAGGAAAAAGCAATAATTAAGAGAAAAAAAGAAGAAGCTAGCTAGCATGTGCTAAACATGCTTTATGAAAAAATTAACTTTTAGAAGGGAAAAAAAAAAAAAAAAAAAGGTCATATCATGTCTGGCATATATTGGTACTTTTGTTACCGTATAAACAATATATATATATATATATATATGGAAAATGGACCCAATCACAATCAAATACGTACCACTGACAAAATTCTTTCATCAAAGTACCATGATATATCGTTAGGGTCATTATATGTATGTATTGCATATACAATTTCATGTTACATCCTTAATTATTTTCTCTTGTTTATGCAAAGTATATATATATATATATTTGGATAAAGTGTGTGTATATATAGGGTCTATGCAATGCACTTGCTTGGTCTGGTCCGTTCAAAGTGCTTTTAGCTGGAGCTACTTTTTCAACCCTTTGATGAAAAGGAAAACAAGGGGGGAAAAAAGTGAAATGAAGATAATGATTCTGTAACTTGATATTTTCATCGACTAATTTAAAAGAAATTTGTGGGAAAAGATCCCCAAGATTACAATACATAGTAGAAATTTGATACAAAATTGTTTCTAGTGGGATTCAAATCCAGAATCTCTATTTGACAAATCAAGTGGAATTAAACACTTATATAAGGAGAGTCACATTATAAGACTATTAATTTGTTCTTGATGAAGATAATAATTTGGTACATTGCATTCCACTTCTTAACTTAACTAACTATTGGATGGTGGTGGTGGTGGTATTTTAATACTTTGTGTTAATCAATATTTCATTTTAAAAAAAAAAAATTAAAATAATGATAAATTAATTCAACGAATCTGTTCAATATTCAGATAATTATAATCTGAACGTAATATTTGTGGTTGTTATAATTTCTAAAGTGGAAGGTGTTTTAATTATAAGCAATATAAACTTGACGTAGTTGGATCTTGGATGTGAATAATAATTTAGCTAAAAGAAACAGCCAAAACAATGATGAATGCTGAATGATGAATGATGATGGCCACCACTCCATGAAGTTAGACCAAAGGATCGGAGTAGAATGAAGTGGTTAGGTGGGAGGGAGAGGTGCATGGGCCGGGGAGTGGGGACTACCAACTACGAATTACAATGGCCGGAAAGGAAAACACAGTACTCCTCAACCTCAATTCTTCATGGGAGGAGAAGACGGATGGATTGGATGTGCAGGGAATCCGAATAAGCTTATCCACATATTACTTCTGTCCAAATATGCAGATCTGAAGTGTTATCCGGGCATTATATATATATATGTACGACAAATCATTCTCATTCATTTCAGTTTCACATGAGCTGTTCTTATATATATATATACATATATACATATATGCATATAGGTTAAAATTGAGTTAAATTAATCATAAGGTGTGGTACGATGATTGTTTACCTTATCCCTTAATTATAAGGTTGAAAGTTCGAACTCCACCTATAGAAATAGAGTACATTTCCTAATTAGCTGTTTATCTCCAATAAAAAAATATCATAATGAAAAGAATTAGTTACTGTTATTAATCGTAAATATCCTTGGTTAAGACTAGAAAATTGAGTTAATTTAATCTTTCGAACAAATATTATCTTAAATTGAATTAGATTATCATTTTCTTTAAAAAAGATTAAATCCACGAACAAATAATTTATTATATTTAATGAGTTAACTATATAACCTTTATTTCATTTTCTTCGCGCTCGTACTTCCATATCAAAGCTGTTAACTAGTATTGTTAGGGAATTTTTTTTTTTTATTATTATTATTATTATTTATAATGAGTGATAATCATTTAAAGTAAGAATCGTATAAAAATTTTAATATTGCAAAGAAGAGAATAATATAATATCTAATTTTGATAGTGACGTATAAAAAATCATCAATTTAATAATTATTATTTAAGTTTATAGTGTCGTCATGGCAAATGAAAAAGAAAAGATTAAAGAAGCGTGGACATATTTGTTATGGTTTGTTACTATTTATAGACTATTAAGATGCACTAAATTAAAATATATTAAGTGGGACAACCCTATAAATACTTTCTATTCCTAGTAATTCCACCAAAACCGTGTTCTTTATTCTTTTTGGATAAAGATATAAAATCATACTAATTTAATTGATTTGGATTTTTAATTTATGTGTTATATATATATATATATATATATATATATATATATATTTTAAAAGCTATATTATTTAATATTTAAATTTAATTATATTTTTTGTAAGGAAGAGTGGAGTAGAAGATATTGGGAGAAATTCCTAGGGGATAAATATGCTGAATGGATATGGGGGGATCTGATTGGTGGAGTATATCGTCAGATGCTGACGCGAACCGCAAATTGTGAGGTCAACCAAGGTATATGTATGAGAGTTGGTTGCTGTCTACTTTCTAGATTTGCTTGCGCTTTTTATGGATTTAATATATTCTACTTTCACTCTTTATTCTATTAATAGTAGAAGCAATATCTTAACTGCTTTTTTCCTTTTTCCTTTTACCTTTTTCCAAATATGCTAAGAAAAAAAAAAAAAAATTGTGTTGTATGTTTGCTCAAATGTATTCATTTTATTTTATGAAAATGATTTTTTTTTTTTAAAAAAAAAATAATAATATTCACTTGACAAGTATAGCTCTCTTTTTGTCAAGATAGCGTAGTTCAAGCAACTTCACTTATGATCGAAGAGGTCATGAGGTCATGAGTTCGAAAAGCAATAAAAGGCAAAAAAGCCTCCAAAATGTCAAAAAAAAAAAAAAAAAAAAAAAAAAAAAAGATAGCTCTCTTTGTTTTAATATTTTTCCATGTAGTGGGCACGTGTTATGACGAATGGGCCACTTGAATGTATAACTGATAGTGGGCCTCATCCAATATCTTCTACCCCCTAATGGGCTTAATCTGGTACAGTTGATTCAGCCTGCAGCATGACACAAAAGGTTTTTCCACATAACGCTGGGCTTTACACCAAAGAAAAGCTTTTCTATATAAAATCGTTATATTTGAAAATCCATGAAACTAAAATTGGGCTGACAACAAGGTGGTAGTCACCAACCCCTACTTTCACAACGGATCTCCTGAAATGAGACCCGTTATAGTCTGTTACCATCGAACGAGATTTTTTGAATGTGATACCTTCTCAGTTCTAACGGGATTCCTTCAAAAGACACAAATCATTAGATCGAAATGCGTCTCTTACAAAAAATTCAAATAAATCTATTTAAATATATATATATATATATATTTAAAGTAAAAGGTAATTAAAAAAAAAAAAACTAAAATTTAGTCTAAAATTATTGTTCTTTGAATATATATACTGTGATACTCGTCTTATATTGAAAATATATGTGAATATGTCATGAAATATAAGCATGAGTCTAGATAATCATTGTCAACTTAAGATATCCCTTTTGGTACAACGACGGACTCACGGTACCCGTCTCACATTGGAAGTATTGGATATGTCATAAAATATAAGCATAGGTCTAAGTAGTCATTTTTAATTCTGAAATTTTATTTGTGATTCGAAAAGTTATGAGTTCAAAACACAATAAATTTAAAAATACTTCAAATTAAAAAGAAAAGAAAACAATAAAACTAATATTAATCTTTCAAATCCATGAAATGAAGAGGAATCACGTGGCCTACCATTAATGTCTGCATCGAAGTCAAAATTGAACCATTGAAGTTCTTTGTTTCCATATCTCCTCTCTCCAAACTGGCGAAGGAAGCACCATCACGTGCTTTGGTTAAAACAAAAAAAAAAAAAAAACAAGAACAGCTTCACGCAGCAAATTTACTCTCTACTCACTCCATGCATTGGCCACACAAACCCCATCAAATACACCTATATATATATATATACATACAAATGGCAAAGAACGCACCTTTCCCAACCATTTCACCCTTAATTCTCAAAGATTATTACCACTAACAAGTGTACTATAGTCCAGAAGCAGGGGTTATTAATTTAAGTCATGTCCACTCTCCTGCTATCAGTAACTGCTTTGGCAATGGCCATCATAGTTTACGGATCAGCAGCTCAAGGTTCGGGACTACTGCCGGAGACTAAAGCTGCGGTGGCGCCATCCAATTCCAATGCCAGTCAGGAATATGTTGATGCTCATAATCAAGCAAGAGCTGAAGTGGGAGTTACCCCCATCAAATGGAGCGAATTTTTGGCTAAAGCTGCGAGTTTACAGGCTAGGTACCAAAGAGACAGACAGAATTGCAGTTTCGCTAACTTGGCAAACGGTAAATACGGTGGCAACCAGTTGTGGGCTTCAAGTGGGTTTGACTTGACACCTCGCACGGCCGTCGAAACTTGGGTGGCGGAGAAGAAGTTCTACGACTATGCCAAAAATTCATGTGCGCCTGAACACCGTTGCGGAGTTTATACCCAGGTGGTGTGGAAGAATTCACTAGAATTGGGTTGTGCACTAGCCAAATGCCCCAAACAGCAATCTTCTTTAACTATTTGTTTTTATAATCCCCCTGGTAATGTGGTCGGAGAGAAGCCATACTAGGGAGATCTCAGATCAATTTGGTTAATTAGCTGCACTGCAGTTCATCTCATCATTTCTGTCGGCATGCCTGAACTTAGTTAGCGAAAAAATCTTGTATTTCGAAGCATATCTATCTATATATAGATGATAATCAGTGAAAGTTCGGATCTTTTTATTCTTGATTAATGGCTTCATCTGCAGCTTGTTTTAGTTAAGAACCATAGACAAAACAGTAACCATGTCAACCGCATGAGTAATCAATCAGGTGCAATCCCAGATTAATTAATAATAATAACAATAACAAACATTTGCACCCACAGTTACACTATACAAATCAGAAGGCCACAATCAATAATGCTCTTGTTGCAGTGGCACCGACATTTTGCCTCTTGGCCTGATGGAGCACAATAGGGACCTACTGAAGAGATGATAGGATCACAGCATCCTTCACTCGTGCTAATGTACTAACCCTATACTCAAAAGAAAGACGAAACAGAGTGAAGCTTCTAACCAATCGACCGTCCGTCAGTGGAGAAACAAAAGAATATAGAAGGAATATTATGACATCTCCCAACACAATCCATATCAGCCCATAGAATCAAGAACTATATATACAAGCCATGTGGACTAAATTAAGGTGCCAAACCGAACCTCCACCTTCACTTTATCAGTTCCTTGAGGATAAGATATCGGAAAGCAAAATTATGAGGAACCCATTCAATGATCTTGCGAGACTTTCCGGTCTGACATTTCTTAATGGTTCTTCTCAGGGATTCAGGTAAACTTTGCTGCACCAGTTCCATTATACCTGCCGGACAAAGACCTGAATCTTTTGCAAATGACTCAACAGTTTTTGGTAGTAGGATTTTCTGATCCTTCCGGACACCAAATGTAGCCCGAATGTACTCTTCTTTTGCGGCTTCTAGCTCTTGAATTAGTCTTTTAGGTGTGTAAACACGAACCTGCAGCACCCGCAGAGGACCATTCAAAGAATATACAAGTGGCAGATATCATGTTCCTAAAAATTTTTAAGATGTGGACATTCGGGGAGACAAAAGGATATCAAATGATATTTTCCCTCATAATAGTTCATGTGTCATTACTTCCCGAAAAATCATGCAATATAAAGGATGTGCTAAATGGAATAAATAAGAGAAGGGAAGAATGTCGGAAATTACAGCAGGATCTGAATGGCTCCCCGAACAGAGTGCAAAGTGCAAGAGGGGTTCGGGTCGTTCAACAGCATATGCTTGCCGGTCATCACCTGCCTTGAATTTTGATTTTGAGGCAAGTAACAATCGAAGCCACTGCAGTGAAAAAAAAAAAAAAAAAAAAAAAGAAAAAGGAAGCAATCTTTGTCAGAATATTCCTTGATTCCTAATCTAGTTTCAGATTTTCAGCATAAGTTACATAACAATAACTAGAAATAAGAAACAGAGGGACTCTTTTTAACAAACAAAGGAAGTCCATGGAAAAAGGTCATTTACCTGTCCAGGACGAGACATTCGGCATCCCAATATTGTGTTTTGTATCAAATCTGCACTTACTACATGACCTCCAACATTGTAGGCAGCCTGCACTAAGAAGGGGGTGAATCATTAACCATTCAGATAAGCTTATTTAATCTTTTAACACTATTTCTTACCTTTAAGAGTAGAAAAGCTCTTTTCATATTATTTTGTGGGATCCCATATGCTAAAAATGCCTATTTGCAAATGAAGAGCATTTAGTACTACGCAATCAAGACAAATATAACAAGGAATGTAATGTATTAACATGAATGTATTTTTATAGTTTCCAGGGTTATTACATGCATCACCAGTGAGTTGTGTACGTTGATCCAAAATGCTAGTTTCTCCTCATGTGTCATTTTTCTGGGGTCTATGTCTTCTAAACGTGAAATTAGTGACCTGCAGCATGATAAGTGATATATTATAACCAGAATGTAGGAAACCATAGGATTCCTAGTTAGAAGTAATGAGCCATTGTTATAAACAGCAAAGAATTTTGATTTTAGAAGTAAAAAGAAGACACAGTAAACCATCCCATGAGACAATGACATTCTTACCTAAAGTGTTGTAAAAGGTTTTCGATATCCCCTAATTTCTGACAATCTCGATATATGCATTGCACTTCAACCATTGTGCTGTACGGTCCACTAAATTCCTTCAACCCTTCAATATTGAAAGGATTATCTAATCGAACATCAAAGGATGAGTCGTTTCTAAACCCTGGACTCCACATGTCACATTGATCCTTCGGAGAAAACCCACTCATTGATGACAAGGATGAAGTGGGAGATGACAGGCCATTATTCACTACAGGTGGATCTGCAAGCTTGCAGTATATTGTGGACATACACTTAATCATATCCTCAGATATTCTGTTTGGTGACTCTGAAATGTGATCAGCAATTCGAGTGCCAAGATGCTCTGCCAAGCTGATAACATTGGAAGAGGTATTTTGTGCATACTGCAGAAACCACATTAAAGTGTCAAAGATCTATGAATACACTCACAAGATCATCAGTATCCTCTATGATTTGCCTTTTTGTGTACATTGTCGTACAAACATTGTTAGGCAAAGCGTATGTGTTGGAATATTATTATCCTTGAAAGTTTTTTTCATTGGAATTATAGTTAACGAACAACCAAGAAAGAAACGAGATGGAAATACTAATAAATATCGTTTCTATATACTTCACAATCAAAACCACATCTTTAAATAATCAACTAACCATATATTAACTTACATGATAATTGCAACTCAAATAAAATCAAACCAAAAATTCAAATAAGAAATTCCAAAACCTAATAAAAATATATTATCTAATTTTTATTCTCGAAAAGAAATAACTTTTTTAGTTTAAAACTCAATCTAAGTACACCTTTTCCTCTCAAACATGGAGGAATAGAAGACAGAATATTGACTTATGCATATGATGAAAGATCAGAAGTGGAGATACCTCAGCCATAGATAACGGTTGGGAATGACAAGCTCGCAAAGCCTTCCCTAGTGGTTCAGCAGGAGGTGAATTTTTGTTAGATAAAGCTGAGCACTGAGATAATGAGGATTGACATCGGTTTACATTAGAGTCTACAAATTTCTCCTCTCCCAAACAGCTGGATTCATTCTGTTGAGTAGGAATAAGCCAACTATCAACTGGACGTGCAAGGTTATCTCTTTCCGAAGTAATGTCTGATGAGGAAAACTCTAGGCGCCTTCTTCTCGGGGTAGTTAAGGGCGAATTTACTTGATCAGCCCTTGCTGAAGGAGATAAAGAAGATACCTGCTGGTCAAATGCTTTCCGGTACAGCGAGAGAAGATACTGCTCCAGATGTGTGACTTCCACTTCTAGTACAGCAATTTCTTTAATGAGTTCTGTGGCAGGCTGGAATGACAAAGGAAACAGTTTTATACAGCAGCAGTTTATGAGCAAACTCTGACGCTATGTTAAGCCAGCATTGGACATAAATCAAACACTTTAGCAGACTTAAACAAAAAATTTCCAACGGTCAATTTTGACCAAAGTGAATGAAACACACATTTCAGGGATATCAACCTACCTTAGGTATTGAGACATCATTCACTATAGTATAGGATGAAGAAGACTTGTAACCCAAAGCTTTCTCAAGTGCACATCTAACTGATTCTTGGTCCTGTAGTCTTTTCTCCAACTGTATTATCTGCAGAAAATAAAGATACTAACAGAATCACTATAAGAGTTCTGCAACGCAGAGATGGCAGTTTTGAGATTTGTTCCTTCAACCGTTGGATTCAGGATGTTGATCCAAATCATACTTTTTACTCAAACAGGAAGCAAATATTCCAGGTGACAATATTCAAATAACGTGTTCTCTTTTGTACCTCTTGCCTCAGAGATTTCTGAACTTCAGCATTAGATGATTGTTTCTTCTTGTTCATGTCACAGTCACTTAAGTGCCCCATATCCTGTAAAAAGAACAGGAATGCTATAAGAATTTTAAAAACCTAAAATAAGTAATGGCGATTGCCTTTGTGGGCTGACCCATTCTCATTAACCCATCTATAAGAACCATCAGATATCGTTAAGCCGGAGAGACAATGAAGGAGGCAGAGAAAGAAAGAGAGATACTTCAACTACAACTTACATCAGATTCTAAAGAGAAGGGAGTAGGAGCCTCTTTCAAGGAGTAAGGACTAAGGAGTGCTTATTCAACATACTTTTGGTCTTAGTTTTCTTCCTTCTTTTCCCTTACCTTGTCTTTTCTTATTCAACATATTTCAGTTTAAGAATTGTGAAACAAAAGGAAGGCGCTCTTTACCAGCTTCAACCTTCGAGAGGCTTCAGGAAAAGAATTCCAGTTTTCTTCCCCAAATCCTTTCTTATCTGGAAAGCTGCATCACACAAAAAAAAAAAAAAAAAACAACAGCAAATGAGCAAAATTAACCATAGAACAAAAATAAAGCTCTTGCACACCCTCAACTCAAGATTCGCTCAATTGCCGAGTGAGATTGAACAAAACCAGGGCAATCGTTTACTACTTGATTAAACTTTTGGTGTCATAATTGCTACTGGGACTCGAGATAGTCATTTTAGCTAGTTCTGAAACTCCTTCCTCGCTCTACTCCCTAACGCGCTAGAAACGTATTTCGGAATTCAACGAAACCATTAAAATCTTTCTCAGCGAAGCACTAAAGTCAAAGCTAGTATCTCAAGACTACCTCTTTGAACGCTGGTGTCCGGAAGTGGAAAAACCCGTTCTGGGTAATTTACCAACGGCAATTCCTTCAGAGCCCATCTCTGCAGATATAATGAACTCCATCAGCACCTAAACATTTATCAATGGCAGATAGAGAAAATGCAGAAGCAAAATGACAACAAAAGTTGAAGGGGAAGCAGCATAACCTTACTCTATGAGCAAGCTAGAGAGGTTTCCAAGATTGGATTTTTAAGAAAATGAACAAAAATCTCTAGACTCAAAGACCAACACAATGGGTCCTCAAACTTCAGAGCCTTGAAGCACTAACCCCACCTGTCGACTCGCATTGCAACAATCAGAATACTAAACGGATATGATATGCCTCACCTGTGAATGGAGTCTGAACTTAACAGAGAGCTCATATGCAAACACAAAGTACGGCTAAAGATTGAAAGAAGCTGGCCTTCTTGACTAGCTCGTGTCTTGTTTCTGAACTAAGCTCTCACTCCAATGCTAGTAGCCACTACGGTTTGTGAACAAATGGCAATGGTTTTGGACTTAGGAGCATTGCAAAAAGGAGGGGGGTTTTAGTGGTAAAAAAATTTGCAGCTTGCCTTTCTTTATTAGGCTTTAGTTGAAAAGAAAAATCCCCTGCCCAAAGAGTCTGAAATTGTCAAAAGCATCCAAAAGTACAATTACTCGGCTATACTATAAAGATGTAAAATGGTCTAATGGTAAACAAAGTGGCTTAATGTTCATATGAATAGTATGATCGAAATTAACAGAAAAATACACTATCTCTCGATAGCTTTTAACATTACTGGAAAGCTAGTGGGAGTTGTTGACCGTCCCCGCCATCCCTCCCTGTCCCATGTTACCATATATATGTTGTAGCTTAGCACTTTTCCTGCACGCAGCCACCTGAATTAGGTCTTAGCTCAGTTCTTGTATTTGTGGCCTTTACAGAAAAAGAAAAAAACTAATGCGTTACGCACTACATCCAATCCTTTCTCTTATTCGTGGCATCTCTATAGACTTACTCCAAAGGTATAGGCTTGGCTCGTTTCAAAGAAAGTGGTGAAAAGGGTTTTGGTAACTTTGAGGTCAAAAGGATGAACCGAAAAGTAACCCTCGGATGATTCAAGAATTCAATATTCTATGTTGTCCTTCTTCTGAAGACAACTTATAAATATTCATTATCCAAGATTAGCTAGGTTCAAAATTTAATTGTGTATTAGTATGATTTTTCTTACCAAGAATTAATCTTGCAATCGATTAAGCACAATATATAATGAAGGAATTTAATTACTTTGATTCAACAAGATTAATTAAATGATTTTGAGAAGAAGGCTAGGCGATGTTGAAGAGTAATAATACTGAGATGAGAATATCTATCTCAGCTAGAGTTGGTGAGGTGGAATTAGTTGACTTTAGGGAACGTGGTTGTTATAATTGAAAAGCCAGAAGTGCTTTGAAATTTAGGGACTCCAATATTAGACTTTATAAACTGTTCTAAGGTGCCGTTTTCTGGTGATGTATGATATGAAGATCATGGGTTCCCAGGACCATATCTTCACGGTTTTTTTTAGATAAGAAAAGATCCCTGCTAATATGGATGTTCTTCTCCCGTACCATAAATGTTCCATAATAACACACACTCGAGTACTTCTCTCTCTCTCTCTCTCTCTCTCTCTCTATATATATATATATATATATATATATATTACTTTAATTTTTAATATTACATCAATTGAATTTTTAATATTACATCAATTGACTCTTTTATTTTATAAGTTTTAAAAATAATAATTATTGCAATTTAATAATGTTTTATTTTATTTTTGGAATTTTTTAAATGAAACTAATATTATAAATTAAAGTAATAATATCTCTAAAACATATTTTAAAAAATACTATATAATATACTTATTATTAATTTAAATTATGGTTTTAATAAAGAATAACAAATGTGTTTGTTAAATTGTTATGACAGCAAATATGTTTTTTAAGGTCATAATTGCATGGTAGGATTGTTTAAGGAAATATTGCTAGTTAATTGACTCTTCCATTTGTTTGTGTAGATTTGGTACAAACCTAATTAACATATGATGATCAATTAGTTGCTGAAATTCAATTTAAAAAAAAAAAAAAAAAAAAAAAAACTTTTGTGTTGTCAATGTTTTTATAAATAAATAAATAAATATATGTAATTTAGATAATTTAATACCATTAATATTAAGAGAAAAACAAGAAAATACGGGAAAAAAAAAAGTATATAAATCATTATTTTTAAATAAAATTCATTCAAATGCTTATTATTGAGTTAAAAAGATATTTTAGTTTTTTTATTATAAAAAATACATTAATTTTTTCTTTTTGAAATTTTAATGCTTTAACTCGATCTCCACATGACATTCTACAATAATTGATAAAGTTGTTATTGTCTAAATAATTTCTTTTTATTATCGTGCTTTTTAATGTATATAAAATTTTATTTGGTAACAAATAAAATAAAAAAGAAAGAATATAAATTTGATTTTTTTTTTCTACTTTTGAGATAAGTTCAATATTGCCCATATAATTGCACATATGTTTATTATAATTTTTAAGTTTGCAATTTGATATAAGTTCCGCGTCTTGTGAATGTTATTTAGGATTACAAGTTCGACACTCGTTATGAATGTCCTGTAAAATTTAATATGAGATATTTTCCAATAAAAGTTAGACTCTCTCAATGCATTCGAACCAAATTTAAAAGGAAAATTGGTCATTTTAGTCCCCAAACTAATTTCGTTTGGGCAAAGAGATTCTTATTTTTTATTTTTGGATAAACGAATCCCTATTCTTTTTTTGTTTGGACAAAGAAGTCCATGTTTTTTAATTTTTGGATAAATGAATCCTCATTCTTTTTTCGTTTGGACAAAGGGGTCCTTATTTTTTAATTTTTGGATCCTTTTTGACCAATTTTATTTAGAAAAAAAAATGTTAGTTTTAACATGATTAATTATTATTATTTTACATACTGTGATGATAATTATTTCATTTTATCTTTTAATTTTTCATAATTTCTCTCTTATTTTGTTGTATTTTTAGATAAAAATTAGGCAAAAGGACTCGTTTGTCCAAATAAAAAAAAAAATAGAGATTCGTTTATCCAAAAATAAAGAACAGAGACCCTTTGTCCAAACCAAATTAGTTTGGGGACTAAAATAACCAATTTTCCAATTTAAAATAATCAAAACAAAAATTTTAAATACAAATGGTTTAAAAAAAATAATTATTATTATTTTTGTGAGTATAATTGTGAAACAGATTGGGGGTATTTTTAAGTTGTAAGACTTTTTGGAAAAGACAGAACTGCACATACAACTATATGAAATCAACAAGGGTTAAGATTGTCATTATCCATCCCACTTTTGAATAACTTGCTTTGATATAAACAATATTTTGACTAATAGAGCAAAAAAAAAAAATGATGGAGTTTATGCTATTCACTTTCACCCACGACGCCTCCAACTTTTTCTTCTTTGTTTTTTTCTCCACCAACGCTCTCGAATTTGTAGACAATTTTTTTTTTTTTTTTTTTTTTTTTTTTTTTTTTATTTGGCTCCGTCAATTCTACTTTCTTGTGAATATATATATATATATAAAAGCATCCAAATATGTTCCTCCAAATAGCAAAAGAATTTCTCACAAAACCTAAATGATGCTTACTGTCTACATCTGAAATTGAATTAAGTTAACGTTTGAATGTCACC
The DNA here is from genome assembly GCA_035583425.1 of Marsdenia floribunda. Classification (NCBI taxonomy): domain Eukaryota; kingdom Viridiplantae; phylum Streptophyta; class Magnoliopsida; order Gentianales; family Apocynaceae; genus Marsdenia; species Marsdenia floribunda. The sequence goes on along the minus strand of JAXGGT010000162.1, from coordinate 10,217,533 downwards.
TCAAAAGGGATGAAGAATTAAAGGGAACTTTGGATGCTTTTTGAAAGAAAACCAAAAAGAAAAATAATGGGTTTTTCTTTTTCTTTTTCTTTTTTTTTTTTTGCATTTTTCTTTTGTTTAATATACCCTTTTGAAAGGTTATATAAGCTATCGGGGTAGAGAGATGCCCAGATTGTCCTTGAGTATCAAAGAAACTAACGTTTGTCACAGATTCCTCAGAATTAAAATATGGTTTTAGACTTGACCTTTTTAAGGAAAAAAGTTTTATGTGGTAAGATTGTCAGTCCTCTCTTTTTGTCGCCATGCATAACCTAACTGATGAAATTAAAAAGCTTCTTTCTTTCTTCCATATTACAGCGAGTCATCTGCCATTGATAATGTAAAGGAAAGAGCTTCCCGCGACCTTTTTCACAGGCTTTCTTGATTAGTGAGTGTACAGAAATTGGAAGAAGAAGAAATATTTGCCAGTATATAATAATAATACTTCGCAGTTTTCTGGGTTTTGTATTTTGATCATCTTCTTGAAATGCATAGATTTTTTTTTTTTTTTTTTTTTTTATGATAAACATTGTAAAAACTTGATGCAGAATCTGAATCACATATTCTACTGCAAAGCAATGTGGTATACTGAAGTTGACTTCCAGTTTGGGACTCAATTCAGCAAAAACTTGAACTCTGGCATTAAGAGAGAGACAGAGAAGCTGGCCAAGATATGAACAAAATGAAACTTCTATTTTATCTTATTATCAAGTTTCATTCATATGAAGTGATTCTGAGGATTCTTTCTAATGTCAAAACTCTCTGAAGATACTAATTATTAAAAAAAATTATACTCTCGTGTATAGTAAAGAAAAGGAATATCATTTTTTATTTTATTTTTTTTTATAAGTAAAAGGAATATCATTTTGGGGTAAGTGAAGAATGGATATTTAATTGAAAACTGACAGACATGCTTTGTGGTTCCATGAATAACTGAGCTGTGTATTGATTAAACTCCTTGTTTGTGTTGGAATCCTATTCCTAGCTAGTAATATTTTACTGGTTATTTTTCCTAGAGTTCCAGGCTGATTGAGATTTTTATCAAATTTTAGTAAGTTCCAAGACCTCCCCTCCCCCCACCAACAACAAGACCAAGAATAGGTAGATAGAAGATACCCTTGTGGTGGTGTGTCTCCCTTTGAATAATCATATGTATCGAGGTTGGGGTATGATTGCCAGAATTGTCAAAACTGCAAGGTGCTAAAAAATACTTGCAGCAAATAGTGGTATTTATCTTTTCCTGCAAATCTGCTGCGTAGTTTTTCCAAGAATCAAAAACACGATTTTCAATCTGTCAAGTGGAAGAAGACAAAAATTAACACAAGCTGACATGGTTCCTCCTAATGAAAGATTATATTAGGAATAATGAACATGCAATAAGTCATGATGAATTTCATCAAACAGGTGGTAGTCAAAAAAATAGAGAGAGCATATAATTTTTCAAAATAAAAACCACTAGATAGTTCAAACCTTTTTTCCGTTAATTATTTTCCATTATGAATCAATCCAACCCTCCTCGAAATTTTAATTTTGAAATTCAACTTTCATGTCATGTATCAATCATCAATGTCAAAAAAAAAAAAAAAAAAAAAAAAAAAGAAATAAAAATTGAAATAAAAAAAAAGTTTAAA
>JAXGGT010000162.1:10185898-10208026 GCA_035583425.1 Marsdenia floribunda | reverse complement strand
TTGACCTGTAAAGTCAAGTGTTAAAAATTTTCAAAATTTGTTTAATTTAAAAATAAAACAAAGGTTCATTTAATATTTATAAATTGGTACGATTTTTTGGGACATAAAGAGTGATAATTTAATACATGTTTATCTAAATTCGTTCAAACAAAACTAATTAAAAAAGGGGGAAAAAAAAAAAAACTTAAAAAAGGTATGGGGATCGGAGAAGTATACACATTGAAATCAAGGGGTATAGGGTGCAATTTATCTTTTTTTTTGTTTTTTTTTTTTTCGGGGACGGACAGTAGATATTGAGTGGACCAGTTTCTGGAAATGTACTGTAATAAGTTGGAAAAAAAAGGCATCAAAAGCGCAGCATCTCGATGTGAATGAACGGTCAAGACTCCTCAAAGAAACAAACGGACAAACGAATATTGAAATTCCCAAAATACCACTAATAGTAAAATTAAATTAAATGGTAAGAATTTATAATATATATATATATCCTAATAACCAAAAAAAAAAAAAAAAGAAAAATATATATGTATATCCTATTAAAATCCACGGGAAAGACCAACGCCACGTTACAGAGCCATTGCGTTATAAGAAAGAAAGAAACCACTACTGCAAATCATCGGCCCCCAGAACCAGAAACAGAGACAAACACTACAAAGAAAGAATTCCAAGGAAAAATAGAGTCATCCCTTTTGCCTACCAAACCCATCTATCTAGTTTTTTTTTTTTTTTTTTATTTAATTTATATTTTCCCCTTTTTTTTTTTTTCGGTCGGACAAATTTTACGCAGTTATTACAGAGAGACCACTTCCTCTTGTAATTGTAACGCCCTCCCTACCAAAACCCACCTTACCCCGTCTCCTCCAATTCATCTGTCGTTCTCCCTTTTTTTTTTTGGTTCCTTCTAATACCACTTTGGGGAACTTTTTGGACCTGGGCATGCCCACTCACCCCGTTCCTCTAATTTAAAGAAAAAGAAAAAGAAAAAAAAAGGAAATTCTGGTCACTCATACGATCCATATCCCTAGCACTTACTAGGAAAAAAAAATCATATTTATTTATTTATTTATTTTTAGTATTAGTCAATCACAAAATATTGAATCCTTCGACACCACCAAAATTGAACTGCAAAAAAAGAAATTAGAGGTTGATCTTCAGGGCTAAGGTACATTACTGATTTTTTTTTTTTTTTTGGGTTTCCCCTTTCTGTACTTTGATTTTATTAGGCATGCATGCCATTGTTATACAGACTTTCTCTCCGCTTATGCGACATTTAGCATATAGCAAATATATAATGTGTATGGCCATGGCTTCTTGTGACCTAACCTCCCTTCTTGACAAAAGGGTTTTTGGCTCTAATTAATCAATCACCCTATGATATGGAAAACGACTTCTATTTCTTCAAAGTTTTTTTTTTTTTTTATTATTTTTTTTAATCGGTCTTCATGGAGGGATTTTAGGGCTTAGATTAGGGTCCAATTAAATGCTTAGGCATTTTTTATTTTTTATTATTTTTTATACACATTGCTGATTTCTCTGACCAAATTCAGTTCTTGATAATACTGTTATCTGCTTATTGAACGAATGATAACCGTGAGGGAGGGGGGTTTCCATTTCTCGGGGTTTGTAGATTGACGAATTATATTTACGGTGTCAATTTTCGGTAGGCCATTAATGAAATTTTGCCTTTTTCCTTCATCACTCGTGCTACACTGTAGCATACTGGATAAAGCTGCAGTCTTTGCATGTAAATGGAGGGTCCATCTTAATTTGAACTACAATTTTTCTAAATTTTATTTTCTTGCGTTGAAACTGAATACACATTTAATACACATTTATGTGTATTTCTATCCGTGTTATTGACCAAAACATCAGATTTGTTGAGGAATGTTGGTAGTTGCTTTTGATTTCTAGGATTTTTTTTGCTAGGTATTTGGTATTTAGAGTTTATGTCAAATCTCTAAGTAAATGGATTTGGGGTTAACTTTTATTGTTTATTGGTTTTATTTTTGAAAAAAGAATTGGCTTTAATGAACTGTATGTAGCATCTCATTTAGCCTGTGTTTTAAGCCATTTGGTGGAAAAAAGTTTACATAGTTGGGTTGGAGTGAATTAGGCAACGACATTGGCATTTTTATGTCTTTCACCTTAAAGGGTAAAGGGTTCTGCTTGGTGGCGTCTTGCACTGGTAGTTGTAGTAATAGATGACTGATTTTGGTATTAATGGGTCTTTTTGTGTGTTATTTTTGCTAGCGTTTCTGGTTCAATATACATATATATTTCTTTTCTTTTGGTTAAAGTGATTGCTAGAGTTCTCAAGTACTCACTTGGCGGCGTCTTTTGTGAGTTTGGGTCCTTTCAAATGTTAGCCTTGATCTGACCTAGCTTCTGCTCAATGCAGTATATTTTATGTTTACCAGTTTTTTCCCCCCTTAATTGAATCAAATTAACTACATTTAACTCATTGTGACTGGGAAGCGGAAAGGATACCTCATGGGCCTTATGTTAATTCATTCTTCAATATTCCTACATACACGAGTTTGCTGCATTCCAGAACAGCCTTACCACCAATAGATATTCAAAAAATGGATACAATTTAATATATGTCCTATAGTGTAATTATCATGTGCAATTTTCTCATTATGATTTGAGGCATTCAAAATGTCCAGAAAATTTACTAAAACAGTGATAGCTTTTATTGATCACATAATCACTGAAGCATCTAACCTGTGAATCTTTCTGCATCATACGGTAGGAGAACGTCATTGTTCAGCACAGAGTATTCCTGCAATATAGCCTGGACATGACAAATAGTTCATGTTTGTGTAAAGCTTAACTTAGAATGGAGAACTGTGCCAAGTGGATAAACTTTTTCAACTTTGCCATTGACTAGAATTGAGAAACACAATGCTGCCGACAGATGAAATGTCTTGAATTTTGACATGTGGTTGGCTTGATTAATGTTTGTCTGGGGTCATTCTTCAGTAACATAGAACATGACTTGAAATCTTGATTTTTTTCCCTTTTTTGATAAATATTGGAATCTTGATTCAAGTATGTGCAAAGTTCCACTTTAGAACTTTTTTCGCATGAACTTTTGGCAATTAATGGCTATTTATGACTAATTTATTATCTCATCATTTATGTTGCATCTAGTTAAAGATTTCTGCTTTACCAATGAAAGTTGATAAAATTTCATTTCCTTGATTGCGCTGTCATGGATTTTACAATTCCAATCATCTGGACATTTTCAAGAATGGTTTGCTTAGAGTGGAAGAGCAGTTGAATTTACACAATGGTAGATGTTATATGGCATCAATATTATAGTTTGGAATAATGGAAATCCTTCCTTGCTCTGGTGTAAGTTATGTAAGAGATTCTGAGTCCCCTCAACAGAGCTCAGGAACTGCTTTCATGTGTAGTGGAGAATCAGCTGGTGTTAAACCAGCTGAAGAAGTTCAAGGAAAAGAGGCAGTTGGCAAAGTTGATCGATTAGAACCCAGTGTAGAACAACGTCAGGGGGAAAGAGGTGACGAACATAAATGGAATCTTGAGGGATTCCCTGCATCAGAAGGTGAAAACAATGGGGATACATATTATGAATTTGAGGCAGACAACTTATCTTTTGATTCTCGTGATTCTGGAGATGAGAAATTCAATGGTCCGGATCATTCTTCAGGACCTTGTGCTGATACTATTGAAAGTGGACAACAAATAAGCTACCAGGAGACAGGTCTTTCTCTTCATGAACTGAAATGGCTAGAGCATGATGAATGTCTGGCTGTCTGGGTCAAGGTGTGTATTGATCTCATATTTATACTTCTATACATATGCCCTTTTTGAAGGCTATATGCAACTGTTCTAATTATGTTCTCTTCATAACATAAAAACTCATCCCAGATTTATGTTCAGAATACAACATTTCTGAGGAATCATTTGATTGCTTAAAGAAGGTTGTCTAATTTGGGATTTTTGTTTGGATATATAAGAGGACCTCTCTATGAGATCTGATCTACTAGCTATAAAATTCTTGAATAAAGAGTGTCCATCAGAATTATTACTCAAATATGTAATTTTTATTGATAAAGTTCTTTTTTCCCTTTTTTTTTTTGTGGGGGCGGATCTGGTGAAACTATAGTGGAGAGGGAAGTGGCAGGCAGGAATTAAATGTGCAAGGGTAGACTGGCCATTACCAACTTTGAAAGCTAAGCCAACTCATGATAGGAAGAAGTATCTTGTCATATTCTTTCCGCATACAAGGAATCACTGTTGGGCAGATGAGCTTCTTATTCGTCCAATCCATGAATTCCCACAGCCCATTGCATATAAGACACATGAAGTTGGGGTGAAAATGGTCAAAGATTTGACTCTTCCTCATCGGTTTGCCATGCAAAAGCTTACTGTTGGCATGTTTAGTATCTTTGATCAGTTGCGATGCGAGGTTAGTGTCTGTACATGGGCGTGCTTTTATATATTCTTCCTCTCGTTCTGAACATCAACCTGATCTAACCTTAATTTAGGTTCTGGTGGAGAATGCTCGTAATGTCATGGCTTGGAAGGAATTTGCACTGGAGGCTTCACACTGTATATGTTACAGTGACCTTGGAAAGATGCTTTTGAAGCTCCAAAATGTAAAAGCTTACTCTTTATTTTAGATTGTGAAGAAGAAACAAAACTTTGTTTGGTTCTTTCCCAGAATTGATTATTGAGAATGCATTTCTTTTGCTTCGTAATATCAGGGACAGATTATTTCATATGGATTTGCATTGTCATTGGAAGTAAAGATGAGGCATTTTGAGTGAATTTCTTGAATATTGAGAGTTTTTTTTACTTCTCTCTCTCTCTCTTTTTTTTCTCTTTCCCCTCCTGGTATCATTTCTGGAAAATACTTTATTCTTAGGTTTCGTCTTCTTTTCATCATCTATTAATGAAAGGCTCTCTTAATAATGTGCTCCTCCTTTGTCTAAGTTATTTAGTTGCGACTTTGTTAAGGGGATGTAGTTTTAGGTAAAGCAAATGTTCCAGGGATTCAATAGTAGTTACATTTTGGTTTTAGATTGGCATAATTGTTGAAACTTGCCAGTATTCTTGTATTGTTATTGCACTATCTTCCGATTTCATAGAATCTTTTTCCCTTCAAAAAGTAGTTTGCTTTTGGAAAATTTGTTCTCTCTTTGATGGTTATTTGATTGGTCTCCATTTTTGGAAGAACTAAGACTTATGATTCATATAGTTTTGATGCTTCTTGATTGTTCAATGCATATTCTGATATTTATTTTCTAAAGATATACAATAATTTGCACATACACAAATGTCCAGAATAGGGAAAGCACATCTGCTGGTCCTACTAGGTCTGACTGTCAGTGCTACTCTTAACTGGTTGTTACTCTTTTCAGTCCTTTAAATGCTAGTTAGGTTGTGAATGTCTTCAAGATGCTGGAATTTCACCATGGAAGTTGGATAATGTGATTGAGCATTTCCTTTTCCTTTTATTTTTTTGCTAACAAGGTAACATTGCCGCTTGCTATCTCAGATGATAATGCAATGCTGCATAAATTCACGTTGGCTGCAACACACTCTTCCATCTTGGGCACAACAATGTAAGAATGCAGATACTGCTGAATCTGTTGAAACACTCAAGGAGGTACATGCAACTTACCTTATGATGCTAATTTATGCTCAAAATTGGGCCATCTCATTGAAGAAGCATTATATTCTCTGCATAGTTTTCTTCAAATCTAATTGGTTACGTATCTGTCCCAAAATGAACCTCAACATTTTGTCCCGTAATATTAATGTTAAGCATTTTGCATTCATTAATACATGTTTATGATACTTATTCTAATCTTTCCCTGCATTTAATGTTCTCTCTCTCATCCTATTTATTGAGGTGGTGAAGAAATAGAGTGAAATTATGATTATAAACGAGAGACAGAGAGAGAAAATTAAGCCTAATGTTAGTTCAGGCATAAGATAATTGCAGTTAAGTAATCTTAATATGCATGTAAAGGGTTAAAATGGCTTATATTTTGCGATTGTGGTAGTGATATTTTTATGAGGAATACTGGACTTAGAGAATTTTTGCTACATTTCTTACATTCTGTGAGGTTGTTTGCCTGTACTTCCTGATCACAGAATTCTGAAATTGAGAAAAATGACATGGTGTGTCACCACGCTTTTCCATTGTTTTTTGTTTTTCTCTGTAAAGAACTCCGGGAACTTTGTAACTCTGCCAAATAATGCCCACGATATAAGAGTCGGCCACATGGTTTTGTCATCATTATTAGTCAGTTGTAATCTTGTATTTCTTGAAGTATCCAATTTGAGTATTTTGGTAGTAAAGTGATTTAATGTTGCATTAACAAATGCAAATTCTAGTTACACATGTTCTGATATGTACCTATGTTAATCATTATTCGGTTGAGGTTGTTGCTCTAGTGCCTTTTGTATGGACTGGAGTGATCATCAGAGGAAGCTTGTCTTCTTATTGTAAGTTGTAAGAAATGATCAGGACTAATATTCAATGGTTTCATCACCATGTCCCATAATTATGGTGCATCTTCTCATTTGTCTTGCTAATATAATGTTTTGCCAATTGAAAACTTAGAATGAGAAGGAATTCCAGTTTGTGACAATCTGTTTGGTACTGGTGATATTGAGTTTGGTGATTGCTATTGCTTTCTTCCAATATTGACCTATACAGAACATCTGTCTGTTTCAGGAATTGGTAGATTCTATCCTTTGGGATGAGGTGCATTCACTTTCAAATGGATCAGCACAACTTGAATTGAACACCGAGTGGAAAAGCTGGAAACATGAGGTTATGAAATGGTTTTCCATATCGAATCCCACATCTAATAGTGGTGATGTGGAAAGGAGCAATAATGAGAATCCACAGGTTATGGAGATTCAGATCAGCAGAAAGAGGCCTAAACTCGAAGTTCGTCGTGCTGAAGGTCATTCTTCACAGGTGGGCCTAAGTTCTAATCAGGACCATTCAGTTGACATTGACTCAGCTTTTTTCAGTGGTGATGTTCTAACCACTGCACCATTAGATTCCGAAGCCTCTAAAGATTCCCTGTCTCTGGAAGGAACTGCTCCAACTAGCTCCCCTGGCAGTGGTGCTGATAAGTGGGGTGAGATTGTTGTTGAAGCTGGAAATTCTGATGCTATACGGATGAAGGATGTCCAAATGACCCCACAAAGTATTGTGGGTACAAAGAAATCTGCAGATTCTGTTAGCAAAAGTCGGCAGTGTGTAGCTTTCATTGAAAATAAAGGAAGACACTGTGTGAGGTGGGCAAATGAAGGTGACATCTACTGTTGTGTGCATTTAGCTTCTCGTTTTTCTGGTTCTGTAACAAAGGCAGAGCCAGTGGCTTCTATTGATTCCCCTATGTGTGAAGGTACCACTGTCCTTGGAACTAAATGTAAGCATCGTTCACTCCATGGTTCTTCTTTCTGCAAGAAACACGGGCGAAAAGCTGATAAAGAAGTGGTCTCTAGTTCACCTGAGAACAAGCATAAAAGAAAGCATGATGATGGTACAAACACAGTGGTTGCGAAAGACATTGTACCAGCTGGAGCTGATACAGTGGTTTCGAAAGACATTGTACCAGCTGGAGCTGAAGCTATGTTTCAGGTAGATATGACAGCAGCTGTCGGTGGAGATGCCTTCAAGGGGAGCTATTCAGTTATTGTGCCTGAGCATTCACAGGAAGAGAGTAATGTTGGGGGTGCGGAGAACTGCATAGGCTTGGGGCCCCATACTGGTAAAGAAAATTGCCAGGAACTACCAAAACGACATTCCTTATACTGTGAGAAGCATCTGCCAAGTTGGCTTAAACGTGCAAGGAATGGAAAAAGTAGGATAGTTTCAAAGGAAGTTTTCGTCGAGCTCTTGAAGCATTGTCACTCACGTGAGCAAAAGGTGAATCTACACCAAGCTTGTGAACTCTTCTATAGGCTCTTCAAAAGTGTTCTATCTTTGCGAAATCCTGTTCCAAAAGAAGTTCAGTTCCAATGGGCCTTATCTGAAGCTTCCAAAGATGCTGGAATTGGAGAATTCTTAATGAAATTAGTCGGCAGTGAAAAAGCGAGGTTGCAAAGGTTGTGGGGCTTCAGTACAAATGAAAATTTGCCAGCTTCAACCTCTCTTGAGAAACCTATCTCTGTTCCTATGGCAATTGATAAGGATCATGATGATGAGAACATCCTGAAGTGCAAAATTTGCTCAGAGAAGTTTCTTGATGACCAAGCACTTGGAACACATTTTTTAGAACATCACAAAAAGGAAGCTCAATGGTTTTTTAGGGGTTATGTTTGTGCCATTTGTTTGGATTCCTTCACTAATAAGAAAGTTTTGGAGGCACATGTGCAGGAGAGGCACAGGGTGCAATTTGTTGAACAATGCATGCTTTTCCAGTGTATACCTTGTAGTGGCCGTTTTGGAAGTACAGAACAATTGTGGTCACATGTGCTCTTGGCTCATCCTTCTAATTTCAGTCTTTCGAATGCTGTACAAAATAACAACTCTGTGAATCCAGATGCTATGCAGATACTTGAGTTGGACCAGTCAGCTTCAGCGGAAAATGTCAACTCTGAGAATCAGTCCGGTATTCGTAAATACATTTGCAGGTTTTGTGGCTTGAAGTTTGATTTGCTACCTGATCTTGGTCGCCATCATCAAGCAGCTCATATGGGGCCAATTCCTGCTGGTCCCCACAAGCCAAAGAGAGGGCTTCATTTCTATGCTCAAAAATTGAAGTCAGGTCGACTTGCTCGTCCTGGATTTAAGAAGGGTCTCGGATCAGCATCCTATAGGATTAGGAATAGAAATGCACAAAGCATAAAGAAACGGATCCAAGCAACGAATTTGATTAGTACTACAAAAATGAAAGTTCTACCTGCTGTGTCTGACACAGCTGATCTTGGTAGATTAGCAGATTCTCAGTGCTCAGATATTGCAAAGATATTATTTTCTGAGATTAAGAGAACGAAACCACGACCAAGTAATATGGACATATTATCCATAGCTCGTTCAACTTGTTGCAAGTTAAGCTTAGAAGCATCATTAGAGGCAAAGTATGGAATATTACCGAAACACATATACTTAAAAGCAGCCAAACTCTGCAGTGAGCAAAATATTTTAGTGAATTGGCACCATGGGGGATTTGTTTGTCCACGAGGATGTAGACCTGTTCTGAGCCCGGATGAGTTGCCCCCTTTGCTGCCTCTTTCTGAGGATGCAGTTGCCCCTAGATCTTCTGTTTGTGTCAGTCCAGCTGCCTGTGAATGGACAATGGATGAATGCCATTATATCATCGATTCCCGGCATTTTAATCAGGACTCTGCTGAGAGAATTATTTTATGTGATGACATAAGTTTTGGTAAGGAATCAGTCCCCATAGCTTGCGTGGTGGATGAGCATCTTTTAGGTTCTCTTCACATCCATGCAGATGGTTGTGATAGTGAAATTGCATACTCTCTGCCATGGGAGAGCTTTACGTATATCACGAAGCCAATACTTGATCAATCTCTTGGGGATGAAGCAGAGGTATTTGTCTCCGAATTAACCATCTATTCTAATATGTGCAGACTCTGGCTACGTGTGCAATATAGCATATTGGATATTTGTTTAATGAAGAGAAGTGTGAAAAAAGAGCAACAATCACATCCGGAAAATAAGAAAAGTAGAGGATTCATATTTGATTTCTTTTAATACATCCTTCCTCATGATCCTTTTGCTTGTCTTCATTTTCTGTTCTTCAGTACATTTGTGGTTGAACTTCAATATTTGTGTCTCTTGATTGTGTCGTTTATGCATGCTTGATGTGGAGTACTGATGCTTAGATCAATCGGCATATGTCTGATGCTTCAGAATGATAAATGCATGTTTGCCTGCCTATTAGTGTGTGTGTTTGGGGGACTATGTAGGAGTTACGGGATAATGCTCTAGATTATTTGCCTAGCTTTGTTTTGCTACGCATTAAAAATTGGGTGTTGTTCTGCAATCTAAATTCAGTTGTTTAGAGATAAGAAACTATCATTGTACCTGCTCAAAAATGTTTTGTTCTGATTATGAATTGGGTGGACTTTCTCAAGCATGAGTTGTCATCACAATGGCCTTATTTCAAGGCAAAGAGAAGTTGTACAGAACTAATCTAGATCTGAATCATTATGTACTTATTCTTCTCTCTCTCTCTCTCTTCCTATTGTGGCAGAGTTCTCAGTTGGGGTGTGCTTGCCCTGATTCAGTTTGTTCTCCAGCAGTCTGTGAACATGTCTACCTTTTTGATAATGATTATGAAGATGCAAAAGACATACATGGAAAACCAATGCATGGGAGATTCCCATATGATGAAAGGGGCCGTGTTATTTTGGAGGTATTAGAATAATCCCACTTGAGACTATATTAAGTTTCTGACTTATCTGTAGTTATGGTTTTGTCTTCTTTTTATTATCTGTTTCTACCTTGGAAAAAAATGGATTGTTTGGAAATGATATTATTACTCTGTTTCTCTTTATGCATTTTACTCCTTTTGTTCATTATACAATTCTTGGGATAGAAATATCTTGTTAGAATGTTTGTGCCATTAAAATAAAATATTTAGAAGCTTGAAAAGAGTTTCCTTTTCTACTAGAATGTCTGTCTGAGATCTGTTTGTTCAATTTTTGTCATAACATGGAACTGCAGTTGAATGAATATGTTTAGGCAATGTTTATCCAATTCGCTCTGAACAGCTTTCTGCCTGGTAAACTTATAGATGATGTTCAACTTGGAACCTTTTTAGTTCAGAGGTTTGCTGTGTTGTACTCAATCATGTATGCAAGTTCTGGTAAGTATAGCCTATGAGAAATAATGCAACCTTATGAAAGCTATCTTGTGGTTGAAATGTCAGGAGGGTTACCTGGTTTATGAGTGCAACCAGAGATGCAGATGTGGCAAAACTTGTCGGAATCGAGTTTTGCAGAATGGGATCCGAGTGAAGTTGGAAATTTTCAAGACCGAGAAAAAGGTAAAGAGAAATTTACTCCTTACTTTTCAGATTCTTCATTATGTAACTTCTGCTCTTCTGGATCACAGGGTTGGGCAGTTAGGGCAAGGGAACCAATCTTGCGAGGCACATTTGTATGTGAGTACATTGGGGAGATTATAGATGAGAATGAGGCAACTGAGAGGCGTAATAGGTTTGACTATGTCTGATTTTGATGGACTATTGTGAATTATAGAGCTATTGCATTTCATTCACTTGTTTTTTCTAACAATTCATGTTCTGTGGGCCAGGTATGGAACTGAAGGCTGTGGATATTTCTATGAAATCGATGCTCAAATTAATGATATAAGCAGATTAATTGACGGGCAGAGCACTTTTGTAATTGATGCTACAAACTATGGAAGTGTTTCACGTTATATTAATCACAGGTAAAATGATACTTGTAAAGTTTATGCATCGCCAAACCAGAAGTTAGAACTAACAGCAGAAAAGGTGTGGCTGATATGATAGGGGTTGGACAGTGAAATGACGTTCTTACTTTCTTAAATAATCTTAATTTGGTTGGGGTTGGAGGGTGGGTGATTGAACTGACAATAGCCACTGAGCTTAATTTTCAAGTTTCTGTATTATATTTTTTAAATCACTTTCTTTGAATACATGGCCTGGGTTGCATATTCATTGTTCAGGGACCCTTTCATGTCCTCTTGCTTTTCCATTGCATTGATATACAATATCACCATTCCATTATTTACATTATTTGAAAGAAAAGTCATATTCCCCGAATTGATGAATCATCCTTTTTTTGGCTCTTAGCTGCTCGCCTAATCTTGTAAATCACCAAGTGCTCGTGGAAAGTATGGATTGTCAGCTTGCACATATTGGTCTCTTTGCCAGTCGTGATGTAAGCTCTGTTCATTCCTTGATTTTTTTCCCGCCCTTTTCCTCTCAACTGGACATTCTTAAAGCCCCTAATGGATTTATTTTATATTGTGGAAGCAGATTTCTATGGGTGAAGAGGTGACTTACGATTATCAGTATAAATTATTGAGTGGAGAAGGGTGCCAATGCCTCTGTGGAGCTTCCAATTGCAGGGGTCGCCTTTATTAAAGTCAGGGCTAACCGTCGTTGATAAGGATGTCTGCCATTGATCAGAAATAAAAATTTTGGCTTCTCTTTCACTGTAGTAAAGTTTTCGTCCATGTTAATTTAATTCATGCTTGATAGTTTTTAGATTTTCATGAGGTATAGTTGGTGATGTTTTATTTTGTAGTTTAATTCTGTGCCAAAATTTTCTCATGTTGTTTATATATGGTTTTAAAGCTTCACTTAGGATTAAATTCAGATATATTTGTGGAATAGGTAAAGAATAGGTTAATTGTTCGAACTTCAAAGATTAGATGCGAGCATGGGGATCTAATTGACTTTTACATAATTGGCCTATTGCATTGATAAAGAGCAGGTGATAAAAAAAGAGAGTGAAATCTGAGAAACAGGCTTCTTAACGGAGTTCACATTCTTCCTTTTTTTTTTTTTTTTTTTTTTATCCTCCTCTCGTCAGGAATCTTGTGGTTCAGAACTTCATCTCTTTCATATGGCACAGATAGAAAATAAGGGAAAGACCAATACTGCCATACCTGTTCTTGATTCAAGGAAAAACACCCTCGTTATTTAGTAGACAATGATGAAACTGCGGCTGCAGTAAGCTTTTCAAAATTTCTGGTGTAATAATTACCATATTCAAAATGCTTTGCAGGTTGTCCTTTTCCTGCTGCTGCTGCTGCTTTTAACTGCAGAGCCATAGAACCGATAACCGGTCCGCTGCCAATCTTTTCCCTAACAACCCTTTCCTTCATATCCACAGACCAGAATCCGGAAACTCGCTCGTTCTGTAGAAGGTCCTCAAACACAACAACTTTGATGAATAAGAATAGTCCAATCCAGAGTGCAAATTTAGCCAACGGTGTGATGATTTTCGGTGATTTCGCCCCCAGTCCGGTGACCAAAGTAACAATGCAGCCGCACGTACATAGAGGAAACCAGAAGTACCAATCTAAAACAGTAGGCAAAATCACAAGAAAAGAATCGTCATACAAAGTAACCTGAAACAATAATGGAAGGGAGAGTTAAATCACTAACCCGAGTCGTCGAATTGAAAAGATGCAGAGATGGCCAAAAGGCACGCCATTAGAAGAGAGCATATGCGGATCGATGGCATAGTTTTCTCTAATCTTCCCCATTCACTCGTTGGTCTGATCTTTATATTTTCAGTGTTAGCCCAGAAGAAAATAATAATAATAAAAAAAAAAAAAGGACAAAATCTGGGTAAGAGGGGTTTGACTTTCTTTCCATGTTTACTTTGTTGTGTTGTCTTAATGGTGAGGTGACCATAATATTTATGTCGAAGGGATACAGAAACAACTGATCACTTCTTGTTATGGGGTTTGTTTGTTTCTTGGATCTGAAAAAAAGAGAAGAACGTCACGGGGTACTAATACTGATAGTATTATTACTCTCACAGTCACTGCAAAAAGGAGAAATGGGTGAGTCAGGTCAGCCCAACCTTATCATCACATGTTATTCCGACTTCCATTTTGTTGTGTCGGCAATGATTTTTCCTACTTTTTCCTCCTCTTTTTTTTTTTTTTTTTTTTTTTCTCTTATTAAGGCCAAGTGTCACCAGAATTAAAATCAAACCCTAACTAAAAATTATAATCGATCTTCCTTTTTTTTTTTTTGGACAGTTCATCTACATCTATGTAGTCTTTTAGATCAGCAGCACAGCAAAAGAAAAAGAATGTGGACCAGCATTACAGCAAATCCTAGGGATGAATGATGACGGTGCATCGAATACCCCCTCATTTTTTTTTTTTTTTTTTTTTCTTCCTTTACTTTTTCATTCTAATCGATGATAGAAAAGCATGCCATGTCTCTACTTCCTCTTTATATATATATATATATATATATATGAAAAATTGGCCAGTTTAGTCTTTTAATTATTTTCATTTATTAACACGAGTTCACAATTTTTTATTATGTTAAATCTTATATCTTTTTACGAGTAGCTTATTAAGTCCTTCTGGCCAAAAATTTGAATTTTTCAGCCAAAATTCATCATGTCACAGGCACGTGATAATTTTTTAAGGGCAAAATCGTCTTCTTAAGTATTATAAAACTGTGAACTTAAACTAATTGTAAAATCGTCCTCTTTATATGAAAAAAAAAAAGTTTTATAAGACTTTACAGTTAGTTTAAGTTCACAGTTTTATAATACGGACGATTTTACCGTTAAAAAATTTAAATTTTTGGCCGAAAAGAATTAACAAATGGCTCGTAAAAAAAATGTAAGACTTAACAAGTTTAAAAAAAAGATTATAGACTTATGTTAATTAATAAAAATAATTAGAGGATTAAAATGATCAATTTTTCTTATATATATATATATATATATATATATTTTGTTTCTTAGACTATTATATTTAAAAATGCCTTTAAATTATTTACCTTATGTAAGCTTCTCAATTGGAATTCCATCTTGTTCAGTACTTTTTAACAATTTGGGACTATTGATTTTGTCAACTGCATCATTGCACCCACGCACAGAGCCCGGTCCCCGGCCCAATAAAGACTCATGAGTGCTTCAAATAAAATAAAAAAAGATTAAAAAAAAAAGAAAAAAAAAAAGAAAGAAAGTGGAGTAAGACTTTGTTAACCAACTATATGAAGTATAGTACATTTAAGACAAATTATATCTTAAAATAAATATTGTTTGCAAGTAATTAATTAAACTGTTTTCACTTAAAAAAAGAGAGCCCCCACCATTCCACGGTCCAATCAATAATAAATAGTACTAGCGGATAAAATAATAATAATAATAATAAAAAGAATGTTGAGATCATCAATGTTACTTCGCCAGTTGGTCAATACTTATTATGAAAAAAATCTTAAATAGTACTCCGTCCTTTATTTTCTTCCCCTTCCCCACCAAAAAAAAAAAAAAAAAAAACCTTTTATTATTATTATTATTTTTTTATTTTTATAATACTTTGTAATAATCGTATTATAAGTTAATAAACTTGAATTATGACATGACAAAAAGAATGTGAGAAATGAATAATAAGTCAAATTTTAAGTTAAGTTAGTAATAAAAAAGATGGTACTTTTAAATATATATATATATATATATGTTCATTTATTTTGATTGGGTGTCACATAACCACAAAGATAGGTTAGGGAAACCAGAGGGTCTCTCCTATCAATTTTTGAAGACTGAATTTAGAAGAAGTCAAAAAAAAGGGAAGAGATCTATCAATTCATGACAGCTTATAAGTATTTGTACACCAAAAAAATGTTGCTTCCCTTGCAAAACATCATCAATTTCAATTAATTCCGTCTAATAAAACCAACTACTCAAAAACCCTACTACTCCCCCTCCATACTCTAAAATCAATTGCTTCTCTTCTCTGTAGTTTCAGAAGTCTCACATTGACTCTTATATGACACTCTGCAATTAGTGGTTGAACTCGTAATTTCAAATAGCATTCATTCAATTAATTAATTAATGATTTATGATTTGTATTTATTTACTATAATAGCACTGTCTGTATCCATCCACTGTTCTACAACTAACTTATTGGAGATATTAATAAAATGGAATATCTGGAGATGGTAATTTTCAATTTTTTGTTAATTAGTAGGAGGATGATCTCAGCGTCAATGGTCATGGATTATGGGGGGATAGGATGATGATCCCTTGAAAGCGATACCACTCTTTTTAAACCTAAAGGGATCCAATTCCGATTCCGATTCCGATTCCGATCCAACAAACAATGACATATATATATACATGATAAAACAACAAAAGCAAAAGAAGCAAGAGAAACATAGAAAAACGCAAAAGATGTTGTAATACAAAAAAAAAAAAAGGAAAAGAAAGGGAAAAAAGGATTGAACAACCTCAGTGCATGCCTGTCTCTTTGATCGCTCTCGGACTCGGTTTTAGAGAGACAGGGAGTGTGTGTGTTCGATTAGTGACACAGAGAGAGAGAGAAAGAGAGAGAGAGAAACTATTTGCAGAAGGCAAAAGACATCAAATTCTCTCAAGACCCACTGAAGCAATCATAAAAATTCAGACACACACACACATTGGTAAAGTTAATATACACAACCCCATCCCCCTTCTTTTCCTTCAGACTCACTGTAGCTTTAAGTGTATTAATTTTTATATATTTTAAACTTTTGGGGGCTCGTATCATGTGCTGTTTTCTTTCTACAAGATTATATCTAATACTAAACATTTTATACATACATGAGCCTTCATCATTCCAGTCTGTTAAATCTCTGGTAAATGGTTCCCTTGATGCTTGACATCAGAGCTCCATTCAATCATTTTCAATGGCTCTTGGACTCATAAATGAAATACATAAAGAAATTTGATCAAATAGGAGTCTCGGATTACTCAGTTGTTGGTGAGTTTTTTGGTGTTTTGTGAGGTTTCGAGATTTCTTCATTTCTCTGACTTGAGTTTAAATGAAGACTCAATTTTTATCCTCCTCCTAGAAGATTCGGGGAGTTTATTATTTTTTATTATATATATTTTTTTCTGGGACCGAAATTTGTTACCAGATAGATATCGAGGGGAAGAGGCCCAAGCTTTGTTCTACTCTTCGTACTCTTTTGTGGCCTTGCAGAGCTCAACTTAACCTTTTTGAAGGATTAGTTGCTTTAGTTATCAGCTTTTTCTAATCAGGTTGTACTATACTCCGCGTTCTTGAAATTCTTTTTTTTTTTTTTTTTTTTTTTTAACGTAGTGTAAAACTGAAATTTGTGGCTTCAGATAGCTATAAGTGAATACCATATCATTTCTGTAGTATTGTACTTTTGCTGCTCAGCAATTCTGGTTGCACACCATTGGGCTTTGTTTCCTTGAGATTGAAGAATTTCTATATTTGCAGAGACAAATTTAGATTCCTAGGTTTGTTAACTGCAAGAAGTGGTGCAAGGATTGTTCAAGAACTTCTTGTAGTTTATCCTGGGTACCAAATCCTTGTTCTTATTTGTAAATGCCATAGATTGATCTACTGTTTTGGGGGCTTTCTGACTATGGCCGAAATTAGGCTTACAAAGGTAGAACAGGGTCATACCAAAATTAAAAATGTTCCAATTGCAGTGACACCAGAAGGTTTCTGGTGCTGTCCATCTCCCGTTGTGTTTCAAAAGTCTCTGAAAACACAGAATCCCCTGAATAAACCGAAATCATCCACTTCTACTCCCAGTACTGCATTCCAAAAGAAACAAACATCAGTGCTGGAGAAAAAAACACCAAACCCTTCCCCCAAGCCAAGCCTTGTTTTGGATGAGCAGAAAAGTCTCAATTGTGATGCACCAGCTGCTGGTGCATCAGTCATTACCGATAGGACACCACGGCCAAAGACTGAAAATCTACCAAGGAAGGTATCAATTGAGTTTGGTGAGCCTGGAACTAGTGATTTGAAGGTGATGTTACTTGGGAAGCAGGGATTTGCTGTGAAGTTGAGTGTCCATAAAAGTGTATTAGTAGAGAATAGCAGTTTTTTTGCAAGCAAAATCTCAGAGCAGCATCCAGTTTTCCCTTGTCTTGAAGTTGATGACTGTGAGGACGTTGAAATTTATGCTGAAACGGTTGGACTCATGTACTGCAAGGAATTGAAGCAGCGGTTAATCAAGCAAAGCGTTTCACGTGTACTGCGTATCCTCAAGGTAAATTTTATGAATGATCTAACATATCTACTTTTCCACTATTGATTGAAGTAATATGGGCATTTCAGAAGTTTGTCTGAATCCCTCAGTAGAATTTAAAATAAGCCTTTTTTGGGGGATTGAGCACTTCTCATAGTTATTGATTTCTTACTGTGTTTTGGCCGTAATGTGATAAAGAAACCCTGTGAGTCAAATTGAAATCAATTTAGAGAATTGATGTTTGTTTATGTTCTTATTTGGTTTGAACACATAAAAACAATCTTGCATGGGTAACTTTGTCTGCTTGGTTTGTGATTAATTACAAAATTTTAGAAATTTGATGAGCAACTCTTCATAGGACTTGCCTTTGTTTCTTTCTTATGCCTGATTAAAGTAGGAAATGAATTTCCTATGTAAACTAGGCAACTTTATTCTAGGAACTATCATTTCTGTTCCTATGTTCTGGAATCTCCTCAGCACCTAATCAATGGAACAGAAAACAATCTTCAAATTCTTTTGAAGAGCGGATGTAACATTAGTTACCCATGTTTCTGGAGTATATCTTCCATAGCAAGCAAAAGATCTATTGAAAGTCCCATCTGGCACTTCATATTGATGTGTTAGTTTCCAGCCTTCTGGCTCTGAATGTATATATATATATGTATATATTTATACTATTTTCAAACTCACATTTTTCTCTTTCATGCTATCCGTGTAAGTTATTGTGGTTTTAAGTCAATTAATGGAATTCTTCCACTTCCTACTGCCTCTCTTTGTAACCTGAAAGGAGAGAAAATAGAAGGATGTGAGCGTTTCATTATGTAATTCTTGAAAAGATAGTCAAAAGTACAAAGATTTTTTAAGCCTGCTTTCTCTTTGTTCCCAGTTCCAATCTTAAGAATAAAACCATTTTCTGTTTCTGTTGATTCATGACCACATGATGAAGATAGAGGATGTGCAAATATTCTCTTTTAATGATATTCTTCAGTTCTATTTTTGCGGCCGTAAGCACTGATGGAAATTTCATATTCTTGAATTTCTTCTGTTTTAGCTCTTACTTTTAAGACGGTCTTCATTAATCTATCATTTAATCATGTTAAGAATGTGATATTTGTTTTGGAAGTTCAATATATTCCATTTTTGTTAATTCAAAATGCACTATAGATTGCAGAGCAGTTGGGCTTTGCGTCATGCATGCAGTCATGCTTGGAATACTTGGAAGCAGTCCCTTGGGTTGGGGAAGAAGAAGAAGAGAAAGTTGTTAATTCAGTCCTACGCCTGCAGGGAGAGGGACTTGGAGTAACCCCAGTTTTGAAACGCGTTTCTTCTACTGTTCCAAACCCACCCAAAGACACCCTTTCTCACATTCTGGAGTTGGTTCTAAAGAGCAACGAGGAGAGAGGGCGCCGAGAAATGAAATCTGTAGTACTGAAGCTCCTCAAGGAAAATAACAACGTTCCAAGCTGTTCGAGTTCAGTTGATATATGCAATGAAATCATCTACAGCTCATGCAGAAGTTGCTTTGATACATTGTTGTCTACATTCAGACAAGCTGCTGGATCAGAGTCAACCGACAAAGCTGAGGAATGTAAAGAAACAGCATTAAAGCAGATATCTCTTGAGGCTGATAACCTCTCATGGTTGCTTGAAATATTAGCTGACAGGCAAGCAGCAGACGAGTTTGCAGTGATGTGGGCTAGCCAACAAGAGCTGGCCGTACTTCATAGCAAGATTCCTGTCGTATCAAGATATCAAGTAAGCTGCATCACGGCGAGACTTTTTGTTGGAATAGGAAGAGGAGAGCTTCTGCCTTCAAAGGATACCCGTCTGTTGCTGTTAAAAACATGGTTACAGCCACTGATGAATGACTATAACTGGTTACAACATGGGTGCAGGTCATTTGACAGAAAAGTTGTGGAGGAAGGTATTGGTAGGACAATCCTCACACTGCCACTAGAAGAGCAGCAGAGTATTTTGCTGGGTTGGTTGGGAAGTTTCCTGAAAGCTGGCGATAATTGCCCAAATCTTCAAAAGGCCTTTGAAGTATGGTGGCGAAGGACTTTCATCAGACCATATGCTGAGTCGGTCAATGTCTCGCAGTCAGATAAATCAACAACATTGAAGGTAGTGGAGCAATAGAAGCAGTGTGATCTGGTATGGAAGTGATGATGATTTCATATATATATATATTTTTATATATTTGCTTGGTTTTTTTTTTTTTTTTTTTTTTTTGTATCTCCATAAGCTGAAAAAAAAAAAGGGAAAGCAGATACTAGCTGAAAATTTTCAGATGCAGTAGCAATGATCTCAGTGAGTATGTATCTGCTTCTCTTGAAGTTTTAACTGAGTCTGCTGATCCCTTTCATTCTTGATGCTATATATATATATAGTATGCGCATCAGATTGATGAATATGGGTTCAGTTTTAATGTACTCTTTTTAAGTGTTACGGAAGAAAGTATTATACATGGTTTTTTCACACTTGCAAAGCAACACAATCGAACATTACTTTTCATGAAGAACTTAAAATAGGCAAAATGATCATTTTTTTTTTTTTATTTTTTTTTATTTTAAACTTTAATTTTGATTTTATAAGTCACTAAAAATTTTAAGTATTGTGAAATAGATTCTTTTAATCAGAAATTGTAAAATTTTGAGTATTTTAATATTGTCTTCTTATTTTGGTTAAATTTGTAAGAACAAAATAAGTTATGTCATTAATTATTATTAAATCAATAAAAACATAATTTTTTCTTCTCATTTTTCTCTCTCAATCTTTGAATATTGCAACCTTTGTCGTTCTAATTAAAAACGATAGAGATTTTTAGAATAAATTATTTCCTCTCCAACTTTAAAAGAAATTTCTTTTATCTATTTTGTCACGATCCGGGCCTGCGAGTTCGCGCCGTGACTATGGGTCTAGCCATACCCATGGTCAACTACTTGGCATCGTTCTCGCTGTATCAAAAGGGATATCCCGAGTTGACAATGACTACCTAGACCCATACTTATATTCCATGACATATTTATGTATACTTTCAATATGAGACGAGGTATCACATATTTCTTTAATTTTAAAAATAAAAGAATAACTTTTTATACAAATTTTTAATTTAAAAATAATCGTATTTTTTTATTTTATTTTTATAAACTTGATTGAAATAATAAGACAGATTTTAAATACTCGAAATTGTGAAAATTTTGGTTAACAAGATCTATTTTACAATTTGTAAAAAAATTTAATGACCCAAAAATTAAAATTAAAGTTGAAGAAGAAAATAACAAAGTAATTTCTCAAAGAGAACAATGTGGTAGTTCGGTGGTGTGACTCTCTTACTTCAGTGTCTCCACTTGACTTATCAAATGGATGATTTAAGTTCGAATCTCATTAGAAACGACCTTATGTCAAATTTCAGCCATATATTGTATTCCTTCCGGATTAGTCAATAAAAATATTGAATTACTAAAAAAAAATAATAATAATTTCTCAAGATCAACTTTCATCTCGGTCTTCATCGATCCCTTCTTTTTTGGGACTGGTTCTATATGTTTGGACCTGCAACCTGATCCGACGAGACAATCCAGTAGCAAGGGGCTTGCCCGTTCAAAAATTTTCTTCTCCCGGCCGGCAAAACATCCTTCTGCTAACCATCATCAATGCCCCGTGTAATGGGCCTCAAAGTCTCAGGTAGGCAATTTATGTGAGACATCTGTTAAAAAAAAAACAAAAAAAAAAAACACCAACAGTGGGTTCATGACTTGAAGCCCATATTAAAATTATTTCAGGGACCACGAGTGCTGTTACCCAATAATGCCCATGGATTCAGAACATACAATTAATATATATATATATATATATATATATGTATGTATGTATGTATGTATGTATGTATTACAAAATATAAATGTTGATATTGACCAAAAGAAAGGAAAAAAAAAAAAATGTTGATGAATGGATGATGGATGATGGGCATGAAAGACAAAAAAACCATTCTGATGATGGTAGCAGCTACTGAAACTGCTGCTGAAGGCTTTCAATATATAAGTGGTGGGTGTTCAAGGTGTGTTGGGGCATGTTAGGATAGTTGAGGAGGAGGACCATTTATATATATATATATGCGCACAGAAAGAAGGCCACCCACCGAAGTTCTTAGTAATTAATGAGATACTGAAGGGAGTTAGTAGCCATCCAACAACATTCACATTTAATTCATATTTATCTGACTTTACTTTACATTTTTTTTTTTTAATATATATAAAAGAATCAGACTAATATCCCCGATGGATATGATTTTCTTGGGATTCTCTTGTCTCCCTTCTTTTCTGAAAAGTTAGCTTAGTTTCAGCTCATGGAACTTGGCTCTAGTATCATGACTGCAGCTTCCTCTCTCTCTCTCTACATATCCCGCTAAAAATGACTA
>JAXGGT010000162.1:10174414-10185798 GCA_035583425.1 Marsdenia floribunda | reverse complement strand
GACTTTTCATTGTATTCTTTGTGATCATATACTCAATTTTCATTCTTTATTATTACACTAATGGTACTAATTAATATTTTCTTATTGTATTACTTATATTGTGTCAAAAGTCATGCTAATCTTTAATATATATGACACATATATAAATCAAGAAAATAAAATAACTAATATATCATTTAAAAAGAAATAAAAAAGAAATAAATTATTCTTAATACCATCTTTTATTAAATTCTTGTTAATTATTCTTTATTACAAATTAAAGATTAATTTAGTCTTTTTAATCGAAATATATATTTCAATTTTAGACAATTAAAGTATGTAAAGCCGTCTTAACACAATTAGAACAATTGTCAAGTAATTGAGGAAGGTGTCTCCAGACCTATAATTGCATCTTCAGGTTGTGACAACTTTTTTATAAAAAATAATAAAAAAAAGAGCATAAAAGAACATCAACATGTAATAATCTAAGGTAATTCATATGCAACTCTATGGGAAAATGCTGCATGCTATTATTTTTCCTTTCCTTTTACTTTGTAGAATTTTTCCTCCTTTGATATCTCATTTATTTTATTACATCTATCTAATACATAAAGAAAACATTTAAAAAAAAAAAAAAAAAAAAAAATCAAAACAATGACTATACAGTTTACAACAATTTTATACTTGCATGCGAGGTTCTGCTAAGTCTCTCTTCTGTCTATTTAGAAAAATAACCTCAAAAAAAAAAAAAAAAAAAAAACTGCTACTTTAACACGTCGTGAAATTTTACCATACTTCATTTCTTTTTCGTAATAATAATAATAATAAAGTAGAACTTAAATTCAATAATTAACAGCCTCCAAAGTCTCTAACTGAAAATGTACTCTTCTCTGGCAAGTTCCCGGCGTGGCGTAACCCTAGAGTGAGCGACACATCACCTGCACTAGTCCCAAACCTTATCAGGGTAGACCCTATCTCTGCATTATTACCAGTTGTGACTGTGGTCCCATAATCGGAACCAACGAGGGCAACGCCTCCTCCGACTCTGCCTCGACGGCACCCCGCCGCGTCGGGCTCACGAATGGTTTGGAAAGAGTGGGACAGTAGTGGTGGTGGAGTAACCGCGGTGACTGGTTGAGAGGTGTTGGAGATGGGCATTATTGGGGTAGCCGAAGGGAAGGAAGAATTGCTGGATAGTTTAGCTTGGTTTTCCGAGAAACATTGTCTATTGATTGCAATGAGCGAAGGGTCATTTTCGGAGCCATTAATTTCGGATCTTTTGCTTGTTGCTGTAATTGCTGCTGCTGCTGCTGCTGTTGCTGTCGTGGCAGTGGCAGCTGTTGCTGTTGATGTCGTGGTTGTGGTAGTAGTAGTATTAGTAGCAGTAGTATTGGGAGGCGTTGGTGTTTGTGCAGCAATATTGGCATCATTTGGGCTCATTTCTCTTTCTTCTCCTTCTTCCTTGGCCTCTTGTTGATACATCTCTTCTACCATGGGTTTCCACAAACGGACCCTGGCATTAATGAACCAGTTTGAAACCTGAAAGTCACACAATAACACTAATAGCGTTAAACCCCGAGGATGATAGATTCAATTCCACTGTTGCTACTGCTATCCATTCCACGCATGCACACATTAATTATAAATGAATGAATGACTCCCCGTCTCTCTCCATGGGAATTTATTGATGTAACTATTTTACTACTACGCTATTATCTAGCTCCATGCAACCATTTTTCTTTCTTCGATATCCAACCATTACAAACAAACACTCCTTTTAAGGAGAATTTTTGTACGAAACCACCTCCCATTTTCCAATTTCCTCAAACCTGTCCAATTCTACTCGTTCTCCATTTTACCTGTCTTTTTATTATTAGCTGATTGTGACCCGGCTTCCATTTAAATTACATCCCACCCTCCAAATAATTTTCACATTTTGCACTTCTTTAATTAAGATGCATATATATATATATATATATATATATATATTCCAATTCTACAGTATGTACAATTTTTACATTTTTGCATCCCATGTATAGATTCCATATTTTTTACCTGTGGACACATTTCTTGTTTTTCTGGTCAAGTAAATTAATATAACATAAACAAGAAAAGGGGGAGTACACTAAGAAGACACTAATCCTTTCCAAGGCCATCTAAACTCAGTTCAGGTCAAACCTTAGAGATTTACACTAGTGTTAATGATCAAGTACGAACCCAGAGACAATTATCAAAAAAAAAAGTACGAACCCATAGAGGAAAAAGGGAGAAAAAAAAAGAAAGAAAGAAGATCCAGCATTGCATGCATGGCACAAGGAAGGAGCTAAAAGGTAACCATGAATGAATGAATGAATATATGTACCTGGTTTCTTGATAGACCAGTCTGTCGTGCCAACAGATGCTTATCTGCATCGCTTGGATACCTGAGAAAGAGACCAGAAAATGACATTAGATTTCATTAACCAAAATTTTTATATGTATATGTGAAGGTTAGCTTTCGTTTCTTTTGTCGTTGTGCAGGGTGTAAGGGCGTGATAATCTAAGAAGGGAAAGGGAAAGATTATTAGCAGCAGCAACAACTGAAAGTAGCAGGGTAAAGAAAGGTACTCTGCATGCACTCATCTCTTTCATGATATATAATATATATAAATATGATGTATACTTTTACAGACATAATGCATATGCAATGACGGAACGGAACGAACGTGGCTGTGACATCGATCCGCCTGGGTGTTAATATATATACTAGGTTTTCTTTGTTTAACCGATGCTTAGGTGGTCAGCAAAGAACTTATGGTCTATTGTCTCCAACGCACACTGGTAAAATTCATTGAAAAGACCCTTTTTCAGCTTTTTTTTTAATTTTTTATTTTACTGACGCTATCAATGCTGCACCAGTAAAATGGTGAGCCCAGTACTTGCTTAGAATTAAGAACAATCTTTTTAAAAAAATTTTTTGTCACATTATGTGGTGTGAGAGTTAATTTTTATATGATAATTGTTTAATTTGATCCCTATTTAATATTAATCTGTTAATTAAGTCTTTTTTTTTTTTGGAAAATTTACTATTAATATTTTTTATTAAAATTTCAGTCTCTTCAATTGTAAAATGACATGAAACTTATAAGCAAAAAGTTTCAGTATTAAAAGGATATTATTGAAGAAATTTTAGTGAAAAATTACCATATTAATATATATATTTTGAAAAAATATTATTAGTAAGATTATTTATTAAATAGGGATCAAGTTAAACATCTTTTTTAATAATAATAATAATAATAATAATGGTGGTGGTGGAGGAAGAAACGTACGGATGCAGAAAATGCTCAAAAAGCCAAGCTCGCAGTATGTTTACTGAGCGTTCAGGCAAGCCCCTCTGAGGCCTCCATGCTTCTTGTTCCATCATTCCCATTTGGTGGAAGGCTCTTTGCTGTCTCAGACTTTGCTCCAGCAGCCTAAGCCTTGGTGTTTCTCCTTTCGTAACTCCTGATGTACCGCCTGCATCTTTCTCTCCCAGCAACTCACAACTGTTCTTCAGTTGAGCTGCTATTGCATCCTTAAGACACCGAAAGTGTCGAGACATTGCCTTTTGTGCAAGAGCTGTGTAAGGAACTGCGGACCCGAACCCCATTACCAGATCAAATGAATTCACGACCATTTGCATTTGTTCACAGTAGTGGTTATATCTTCTGTCTACCTGAAAATTCAATCAACCATATATATATATATTGTTAACCAGTCAAAAAATCATTACGTACAATCTATATCTATATATATATATATATATATATCACACGAAACTAATTAAATTAAACCACCTACTCAATTTTGATTAGAAAAAAGAAAAAAGAATGAACAGGGGTAATAAAGTCTTTCTACGGCCAATTTATTTAACAGACGGAAGGTAGGGGATTACTATCTGTAACGCAGAAAAGAAAACGTAACAACAACTAGTCAACAGATGAAGCAAATCGTATAATCCCTTCGAGATGAATAAAACCCTTTTTATCACTACAGTTCTCTAGTTGTTGTAAAAGCCTAATCTCAATCTCAAAGGGGCAACGGAAACAAAATTATTATTATTATTTTATGGGTCTTGAAAACTACTGATGAATTAAATGGATGGATGGTAGAAGAAAAGTTCAATTAATAAAATTTGTAAATCGATCCAAAGCTAGCTAGCTATGGTACTTTGATATGATTGTTTTGACGTAAACAAAGAATATACTAGTGTTTCTTGCCTGGCTATCTTTTCCCAATAAAGACAACAACAGGTAGTGCAGTTTGTATAAGGAAAAAAAAAAAAAAAAAAAAGGAAAAGAATTTAGCTTAGGTCAACTGATCAGATGGAACAAAACCGTGACGATATATAGGCTTTAATTTGGTTTCTCTGCAATCTTTCTACGACGGAAATGGAAGAAAATGAAGTGTCTGCCCCTTATCTCCTATGTAGCTGTAACAGGTGATTTTTAGTAGTAGCCAATATTCTTGACTATATATATATATTCCCTATTCCCTAATTAAAGCGCAAATCTTTTCCTACTGCCAAAATTTTTTCTTGCACCAATCCAATTCTATTTCTAGTATCTGGTTTCACCAACAAATTCAAGTACCCTAAAACCCCACCGATTACCAATTCCGGCAGTTATACATAAAATATTCATAAAAGTATTTAAATGAAATCAACTTCAACCAACTCAATCTATTGAAAGCTATTTCATTGCCGGCTCTTTGTAAGGTAAACAATATAAAATAATCTTTAGAAACTTGCAGGAATTTTCTGTTGATAATTATTATTGGACTATAGATATATAATGAAAAAACAATGATTGGTGGTGGAGAGAGAAAGAGAGAGAACGTGCCTCATCAAGCATAGATAAAAGTTTGACCTTTCGCCTCTGATGCTCAAGCCTATCAGCAGCTGATAAAGGCGGGAGATCCTTTGAAGAAGGAGAAGAATTCCCACCACCAGTGCCAGTTGGATTGGAATTAGGGTTAGTGTTATTAATCTTTCCTAATTTGTTCTTCTTGAGATGATGACCCCTACCAACGCTACAAAAATCTTCCAACAACTCTTGTGCTGCTTTGGCATACTTGGAATTCCTTAAGACATTGACCATCCCCAGCGAAGACCCAAACCCAACTTGTGCCTGTTGCTGGCTATTCGGACTTTGGAGATGATGCAACGCTTGATGATGATGATGCGTCTTGTAAGGAGGATATTGTGAAGAACTACTGGATCCTCCACCTTGGTTGAAAAATAATATCCCACCTTCTCCTATGGATCTCAATTCCTCAGCTTTAGCAGCTTCTAAGTGTTGTAGTGAAGATGATAATGACAGCGAAAGCCCTTGACCTTCTACGACACCGCCAATTCCTCCACTAGGGTTACCGTTTCCTCCTCCTCCAGTACCACCGCTATCGGGCATCCATGTGAACTGAGACGGACCGAAAGGTGGTCCTGCTGCTGTCGTCGGAGAAACTGCTTGATGAAACCCTTGGTGAAGAGTAGATAAGGCGGGTGACGAGTTCGGGAGTAACATGTGAAGTGTAGATGACGAAGGCGGATGAGGATGAGTTGGGGATGGCGAAGGGGATCTTGGTTGTGGGTTCATGAGGAAAAGCTGCATGGCTGCTGCTGCTGCTGAATCTGCATTGATGCCTGAAATCTGCTGCTGCTGATGGTGATGATGAGCAGCAGCTATACTGTCGCGGTCATTTGCAACGTTTTGATGATTCTTTGAATCACCCAATGGTTCCTGCAGACCACCACCTACCACGAGGCCTTGCCTGTTCCCGTACCACTCGGTGGTGTCGTCTACTTCTGTCGCCGGAGGAGGCGTCCTTGTATTCCGGAAATTGTGGGTTACCTGGACGTGGTCCAAAGACATATCTCCGGCGGCAGTGGTTGCTCCGGGAGTAAAATTAAACATTTCAGACAACATCCCCGCGGTCTCATACCCACCCGGGAGACCGCCACTAGATTCTACTTCTTCAATGGCAACCAACGGTGGCGGCGGTTCAAACCCTTGAACTCTCAATTTATCCCTACGGATCTGCTGGGCGATGTGGTGCTGCTGCTGCTGTTGTTCGTGTTGTGATCTCTCGAAACCATTCGAGAAGCTAAAGATACCTTGAGGATAATCTTGGGACATAGAATTCAAAGAATTGGGCTTATCGGAGACTAGAGTTGTCTGCTGAGCCTTCGAATGAGATGTAGTAACAGAAGAAGGAGGTAACGGATTAGCTACACCCATATCACTGTATTCTTCTTCTTCATCATCATCATTATCTCCCTTCTTCACCGGCACAAAAAAAAAAAAAAAGAAAAGGAAAAAAGCACGGCCCGGCCCCACCCTTTGTTCAGCTGCTGCTCAATAACAACAGTATAACCACAAACGGATCAGTGAGGGAAACCTAGTGACTGGAAACATCCCCCTACAGAATTCTGGAATTATTCATCCCAGAAAAAAAAAAAAAAAAAAAAACAAAGGATACAGGCAGCACAGGTATGATAAAAATCAATGAAGAAGAAAAGTTCAGAAAGAAGGAAAAAGAGAAAGCATCAAATGAATCTTTTGAAATATATCAGTAATAGAAGTAGTCGTAATTTAAACAAAAAAAAAAAAAAATCAGCTTTATTCAGGTAGGCAAGCAAAATACCTCTCAGAGTTGCAGGTTGTAAAAGGGTGCAAAGCTCTCAGACATCGTTTTCTCTTCTCTGTGGGATTCGAGAGAGAGCTGCCCTTCTTGATTTCTTTCTCTCTCTCTCTCTCTCTCTGTCTGTTGTTCCTGAGGCTGTCGTTTCTTTCTCTGTCTATCTTTCTCTTTCTCTCCTTTTCTTCTTCCTTTTTTTTTTTTTTTAATTTTTTTTTTTAATCCTTCCCCTCCTAAGCTATATGTTGCTGTTGCAGGAGACTTCTCTGCAATCGCCTTCTCGCAACAGAATCGAACAAACAACACAAAATATTAAAATTAAGAATAGATTGAGTTTTGGAACTATAGATGTCTGAGGGCACATATATATATATATATATGAATCACACACACACACACTCTCTCTCTCTCTCTCTCTCTCTCTGTCGTCTCTCCTGAGCTGCTTACACTAAAGATAGGAGAAAAAGAGAGAAGAGGTCGCTGTTTTCCTTTCTTCCTATATGTTCTATAGTAATAATACGCTTTTTAATAATAATAATATTTTTAAAAAAAAACTCAACTACTAGTATAATTTTCAACTGTATTTTATGTAGTAGTAGTAGTTTACTTTTTTCTCCTTTTAAATTTGACAAAAATGGAACTGTGGATAAAACTTTATTTTAATCTGCTTATTGTTGATGAAATTAAATGGTCCCCTTTTTTCTTTTGCCCTTTTTTTTTTTTTTTTTTTTTTTTTTAAAAAAATATTAATATTAAAAGATTTATGATCTTTTGTCAATTTTTTCTATGTAATCTTCCAACTTCATTATTATATAGTAGTAATTTATTACGCTTAAATAACGAATAAACTATTTGCTACTACTAGTAGTAATAATCTTTTGTTATGTTATATATATATATATACATATATTATGACTAATGATTTTCAAAATTAAGCTGTTATCATTAATTGGCTCATGAGTGATTTAAACATTTTTTCTTTGATTAATAAATTCCAATTATTTCAAATTGTGTATTATAATTATCGCGGATTCCTTGCCATAATATAAATCTATAGGGAACATTTAACAGCGTTTATAAAATTTTTAATTTTAAAATACTTTAATTATAGTGTTATATATATCAGATTTTTTTTTTTTTTTGGATTTAATAATGAATGTAAGTAATACGGATAGGTATTGTAATAAGGAATTATTATCAATATATATATATATTTTAATAAGATGTTCATTAATTTTGATTGGCGTTTTTTTTTTTTCTTGTATTTTTGTTTTGATTTTATTATATATTTTAATATTTTAATTTTTAACCGTGTGGATGGAGTAGCCATATCAACCACTTGGAATTGACAGAGAGGAGTCTGGATTCAGTACAATGTCGTTTCAGAGATGTGAAGATTAATCTTGTTCTTTTCAATCATTCATTTTAGGTGTAATGCTTTACAAAATTGGTTCGCAGTTATGCCTTTTAACACACCAAAAAAAAAAAAAAAAAAAAAAAAAGCCCTAAGATGAAAATTAAAAGTTATTTTCCTCTTCTTTTTTTTTTTTTTTTTTTCCACCCCCACTAAATATATATATTTATGAGATTTACTTCACTATCAACCAATTATTGCAAATGATTGTTTGTTACACATCCAACGCGACGGTTTAAAAAAAAAAAGAATATTTCACCTTTACTATTAAAGGAAAGTAATTACATAAATAAAATATTTCATAAATAAACACAATTTAATTATGATTGTACAGATGGAATTAAATTTAAAACAAAGGAAAAAAAAAAAAAAGAGAGAGAGAGAGAGAGAGGAGAGTGATAATGAATTAATGATAAATTAAAAGCGATAACTAAAAGATGTCTAGCACGTGCCAAAGGTGGGCTGCGAAGAGGAGTTAGGTTTGTGCAATGGAGCTCTGAAAGCCACATATAACTGATTTGCGGTTTGGCAACGCTAACGTGATTTTTCCCTTCTTTCTCTCTTTTCTTTTTATTATTATTATTACTACTTAAGTGATTTTTACTATACATTTATTGTTTCAATTGGTATATATATATATATATATATATATTTTAAGAATAGTAATTTTACTTATAATTTAAAAAAAAAAAAAATCATAAGTTTAAATTATGTTGGAAGTAAAAGAAAATTCCAAATATATTTTATAAAAATATTGCTTCGGTTAATTTACAATTTACAGTTTTATTTTTTGGGCAATGTTGCACCTTTTTCATTTGTCCAAGAAAAGAAAAACAATCACCTACACCTACACCCAGACATCTTTGAGTTGCCTTATCTACATTTTTGTCCTAAATGCACGTTTAAAATTAGTTATAATAGGCAAAATTAATTAATCCTTATATTATTGCTGATGTTAGAGAAATTAATTTTTATAATTTATTTATTTAAGAATTGAGTTAATCTTCACGAGGTTGTGACTCTATAAGCTTTTTTGGCTTAACTCAATTTGAAAAATTAATTATATAGTTGCATTTAAACTGTTTTATTTTTTATCGTATTTAATTTTTGTCAGTCGAAAACTATAAATGAAAAAAAAAAAAAAAGACAAACTCTATTTCCTTAGTCAACGTAAGGCTCTTAAAGTTGTCGCGTGATTGAATAAATGGTCTCAGTAAAGTTCAATTTTTAGTCAAGTAGCGTCAGAACGTTAAATTAGAATCAATATTTAAATAATTATGTCATTATTACACATTTATTTAATTTATTATTTTTATAATAAAATTTTATTTAAATAATTATTCGTCTTTTTTTTTTTCCATTTTTCAGAAAACAGTTTATAAATATATATATATATATATATATATCAATATCACTAAAAAAATAAAATACAACCTAAATTATTTTTATTTGAATTAATTGATCTTATAATAATATTGTTGAATACAGTTAAATATAAATATTTTGAGAAGGAAAATTAAGTTTTATTTGTGACATTTACTATAACAGTAATTTAAATTCATGATCTTAAATAAGATTTTTTATAAGTGAATTATCGTGTTACTTTGTTAAAAAAAAAAAAGAAAAGAAAGAAAGAAACTAGAAAAATAAATCCTAAAAAACTATTTCTTTAACCAAAACAAATTTCGAGACTAATTTCACTAACAGTCTATTAAAATTATATATTTAATTTAAGTAAAATTTAACTCATATTCAATAAAAATCATTACATAATTTGTATAAAAAATAAAGTAATAAAATAATTATTTTTTATAATAATCGCTTCACCTATAAATTTGAATTACGATATTAGTTATTTTCATGAAATGTGGTGTAAGGAAGCCATAATTCAAAGGGGGAAAAGAATTAATATATATATATATCTTTGCCGTTTTACTCAACCTTTCATTGTGGATAATAATACGTGCACAAAACATTTCAGAATTAACTGCCGGCAATCTTGCAGTATGCAGTCTCTATGTGACACCCATCGCACGTTGTAAGTATTCGACACGAATAAAAATTAAAAATTTGTAGGTTTAAATTAGAATAAGTTGACATGTTTAAATTTAAATAAATTGAGATCATAATTTGTAAGTGGGTTAAACCCCGTAAGATAATTATAATTCGCAAACGGTAAAATTAGAAAAAGAAAATACTATTAATTAAATATTTTAATTAAAAAATTTTCAATTTTTTCTTATAGTTTGTATTTTATATTTTTAGATATAAATATTAGTTAATAAATTAGGTGAATAATGTAGGCTATATTTGGATTACTGCCAAATTTAAATTGAGTGAAGAATTGTTATTTGGACATCATTTTTTTTAAAAAAAAAAAATTCAAATTGTTCTCAACTTTATACAATAGGTGTACCACCTCATCTATATATATATATATATATATATATATATAAGTAGAGTTAATATTGTGGATCCTACTTTAATTCAAAAATATTTATATTATTAATAAAATAATATTACATTTAAAAAAAAAAAAAAAAAAAAAATTCTTATACAAACAATCATTATATCCTATAAATTTATATATTTAATCTTTATTTTTTTTTATATAAAATTATTTTTTAAAAAATTATAAAAAATATTTATTTTTAATTAAATTTTGTCCAAAAAAAAATTTTTTTAAAAAAATAATTATAATCTAAAGAAACTTATAATTTTTGTGTCGAATTAGTGGTTAAAAAGTTAAAATGAATTGATCACTTTTGCAA
Source organism: Marsdenia floribunda (assembly GCA_035583425.1). Lineage (NCBI taxonomy): Eukaryota > Viridiplantae > Streptophyta > Magnoliopsida > Gentianales > Apocynaceae > Marsdenia > Marsdenia floribunda. The sequence continues at coordinate 10,174,977 of JAXGGT010000162.1, read as the reverse complement.
CCGTAAACTTGAAATTAAAAAATATATATAGTAGTAGAAGAAGGAAAGAGGAGAGAGAATTGACAGGCCAACCTTCGCCCATCTGTTGCCTTTTGGGTGATGTCACGTGAATCTCAACCCTCCCTCACACGCTTGCCCACCCATGCCCATGGATGCGGGGGACCACTTTCATCATTGAAATGTAATATCTTTACTTTCCTCTCACGTGCCAAACTTTATCTGCACACGTGCCCCTTTCTGTTCTATTATTACTCCCTTAATATTTAATTAGATTCCATATCAAATTTATTAAAAATGATTAAATATTAATTTACGATCAAATTTTATTATATATTAAAACAAAATATTTAATTATAATAAAAATATGTTATTTTGTGATAAGAGAAAGTTATCTAAATACTTCATATACTAATATAATGTTTTAAATTCTTATATAATGTTTTGAATACATGATATTCTATCTTTTTATTCTTATCATTTATTCTTTATATATATATATATATATATATATATTTAAAAATCTTCTCATATGATTATTGTCAAAATAAATTTGATGAATAATA
>JAXGGT010000162.1:10128723-10147302 GCA_035583425.1 Marsdenia floribunda | reverse complement strand
TTGCATGGCAGCTTCCTTGGGGCCCAATAAATTGACAATACACTGGACTTTAGTTATTGGTCTTACGTTATATTATATGCTTGAATTGAGGCGTGGAATTAAACTATTGTATATATAATAGAGTAATTTTAAATTTTAAATTTTATTTCCTTACCAAAAAAAAAAAATTATAATTTTATTTAAATTAAAACTTTTATCGTGTCTCAAATTCATGACCTTTAAAATTATAAACTAGTCTGCTACCAATGAAACTATAAATTTTTGACTTCCTTTTTGAGTTATATATATATATATATATAAAGCATACATTAATATTATTACATAATAGGGAGGCATATTCGTGTTCAATGGGTAATATGGCTCCTTGCAAGATTAGGTTCAAAGGACAAACATAAATTCGTCAATGTTTATATAGAAAATAGAAAGTTTCCCCACTTTTGCCTAACGCGGAGCTTTCAAAAAAAAAAAGTTGGCAAAAGAATATAGTGTGCTTTTATGGGTTATACCTAAAATATAACACTAATTTAGTATCAATATTAGTATTGTAATTTGTAGTCTTAGGGTTCGAGGTGGAAGTCATAGTTTTTTCCCTTTTTTTCCCCTCGAAAGACATTAGAGTAATATGGAAGTTTGAACTGATTCCATAACTTAATAATAGTCAAGTGACTTAAAAAAAAAAAAAAAAAAATTCTTTCCTTTTTAATCTATGTCAAAATTACTGTTGATTGTCATATTGAAGAATGGTGGGGGTGGTTTTAGACTTTTAGTCACTCTCTAATTCGCGATAGATTTATGAGAATAAACTGCAAAAATTTCAGTAAATGACATAAAATCATTCACAAAATATTTTTGAATTCAAGATTTTTTCTTTAATAAGTCAAGTAAAATTACACCACAATTGGTTCTATTTATTAAGAGCAAAGTAAGTACAATTGAAACTCCAAGTCGTAAGTGAGTTGGTAAAGTACTCTCCAACCTCAAGTGAGATTGTGAGATCAAAACTGCACTCATGTATACAGCCCTTTAAAAACTGTTTAAAGGTACCATTCAGATAGCATTATGCCAAAAAAAAGAAAGAAGTAAGTACAATTGGGCTCAGTATCAGAAAGGCCCATATTTAAGCATTGAAGGATGAGGGGAAGAAGAATGGGCCCAAATATATCAGTCCTTTCCTATGAATAATTTATTGGGTTTTAGGTATAAAAAATGGAGTACCCAACAACATCCTTCCAAATTCCACGCCTGTTTCTCAAAGCTCTATTAGATTCAACATAAGCCCAGTAATTCCTGAATAAACCGGGAAATGCTAGCGGGAGCCTTACTAGGTCCTTCGCCGGCTAGTGACCTCCGGTTGACCCCAAGCCTATCAACTCAATCGGCGTCCTTTCAGTTCCACTTGAGAAGCGATCTCCGCCAGAGCTCGGATAATGTAAAATCCATATCTCAGAATGGCCGGATGTTCATTCTTGGAATGGGTTTTGTGGGACAATTCTTCGGCGCTTATTTGAAGAATAAAGGATGGTAGTAAAATTCGTGGCCTTTCATATCTTTTTTCTTTTGTTAAAAGTAAATTCTTTCTTAGCGTAAAGTTCTCGTTGAATTTGCTTCTGCATAGCTTTATTTATTTATTTATTTTTCCTTTAATTATTTTACTTAGGTTGGTTAGCGGCACCTGTACTAGCATGGCCAAGAAGAAGAAACTACACGAAATGGGACTTGATGCATATGTCTTCGACTCGAAGGATCCAAAGTGAGTCTCTCCTGTCTTTGATTTGTGTAAGAAATTTTCGTACAATTTCGATATGAACTTCAAGTAATCATTTGAATGATAAAGCTAGCTTCTTTCCCCCTCTCTTTTCGAAGTACTGCCAACTCAATTTATAAATTTTTGGATCGTAAATTTTGACCAATACCCTGTACCTCATCTGAATCCTGAAGACTTTTAAGAAAAGCCAGGCACCTTTTTTTTTTTTTTTTTTTTTTTGGATGAATGCTTTCTCTTTTGGCTTTTAGCAAGTTTAATTGAATTTCTTGAATTCTTACAGTCTTGAAATCCTGGATATCATAAAATGCCATACACACCTCCTTGTATCTATTCCTCCTGTATTAGGTGTTGGTGATCCAGTAAGCTTTTTTCTAAATATCAATTTTTTAAGAACTAGCTCAACATTGTCGTCTCTTCTGATATTATTCTTCGGATATTGCAGTTGCCGCAGCATAAGGAATTGTTAGGAAGTAGATTGAAGCACAGCAGCCTTCAGTGGCTTAGTTACCTATCATCAACAAGTATGCACTCTCATTTTTAAAGCTCACTCCATGTGCAAGTACAGATATACTAGCTAGGGGAACTGCTTGCAAAGAAAGAATATAAACGTAGAATATTCAAAAGATATTGCAAGAGTTGGGATTTTCTGAATGTTTATTTTTACTACCAATCTTTTCATTATTGAGTAGTTTCTTCTACTTTTGAGTTACCTGAAACTCAGTGATTTGATGTGCAGGTGTATATGGAGATAGTGGTGGTGCATTGGTCCATGAAGAGTAAGTCTGACTTAACCGAACAATATCATTCTGTGTGGAAAGTGCTGAACTTTTCACTGACTTAATCATCATATGGTGACAGTCATCCGGTGAATCCATCGAGTGAGTTGGGAAGATCTAGATTAGCTGCTGAGGAAGGATGGTTGGAACTAGGTCATCATCTCGACATAGCAGTGCAAGTATTTCGACTTGGAGGTATCTATGGTCCTGGCAGAAGGTCATAATGGTTACTGAAATTAATATCTTAGCCTCGTTGAATCTCATATGATTTTGCTGTTTGTTTTGAATTTTATTTGATGCAAACTTATTTGCCTGAATTTTTTTTTTTTTTTTTTTTGTTGGTTCTTGTAATACATAGTGCAATTGACACTATATTGAAACCAGAGCCACTCTCAAAGAAACAAAGATTGCGTTCATCGAAACGCTTCACTTCCAGGATTCATGTGGCTGACATTTGTCAAGCACTTAATGCCAGCATTCATAAGCCATCAACCGGGTAATTTTGGGATTAATCTTTTAACATTTTTCTGAAGGAAAACCCAAGAGTTCACCTCTGAATTGTAGGAGCAATATTTTTAGGCCAACCTTAATGTTATAGTGCTTCCTCAGTTTAAGCACTTTATCTTGTAGCAGTTCAGAATTGTCAGAGCCCCGATTTCTGTAGTTTTTTTTTTTTAAAAAAAAAAATTCATTTCCTATGAGCGAGATCTCTTGATTTTGGTCTCAGGAGAATATACAACATTGTAGATGATGACCCTGCTCCAAGAGAAGAAGTGTTTACATTTGCTCAGAATCTGGTCAAGAAAAAATGGCCAGATCCTGGACTGAAATGCTCATCTTCTGAAACAGCAGAATCCCTTATCTCTGGACAAGATCATAGGGAGGAGAAGCGGGTTTCTAATACAAGAATGAAGCAAGAATTGGGAGTGAAGCTGCTTTATCCCAGTTATCAGTCTGGATTACTAGACATTGTCGAGCAACTTGGCAGTCCCTTCAAATAAAAGAACCTGCCTCTTCATATCCTTTCCATCTAGTTCCTCTTAGGTCACAAGAGCGTTCCTAGGCAACAAATTTTATTGAATGTCTTTCTATGAATAATATGAGAAATTTTAACTTGATATCTTTCCGTTATTATCCTATTGTTCGTATAAATTTGTTGACCCCTGTGGACAATTTTGTCGGAATTGAGAAAATTATATCCAAGTATATGAATACGTGAAAGAAAAATGTTCCTTGGATCTCTTTTGGGCCATACAAATGCTTAAAGGGCAAATAAGGCAGGGTGGTATACCGTATACATGTTGGCATATGTGTAGAACAGAATTTCCCATTATTCATGTTAATACATCCAAGATTAGGGTGGTTCCGGGCTAGAGAGGATTCTAGCATCTTCATGCGGCCAGTGGTTGTTTTGGCAACCACGTGTTGGCGGAAGACAGTTTGAGAAACCAGGAAAATACAAACAGAAAAGGGAAAGATCAGCAGCTCAACCATTTATTATACCATTAGTGGTGAGTGGACAAAACAGAGGAAGAGGAATGGAGAGGGAAAAGGTTCATTACAAGGAGTCTGTTCTGCTCTGCTGAGGATAATTATCATCATCAGACAGCAGCACAGATTGATGGATAGACATGAAAAAGCTAGTGTGTACAGCTAACGACACGTGTTACAGCACGCAGCGAACCGTCGCTGCTCTCTAACAGCTGTATCGCTTAGTTAATGAAAAGAAAAGATAAGAAAAAGAAAAGAAAATTCCTTCCAGCCGTGGATTGAAGTCGCAAACAAAAAATTCTTTTGTCGTTCAGCAGCTTCTTTCATTTTTTCAGAATTACAATCTGATGATGGTTACGTTTGCGAAAAATGGAAGTAGCATTCGAGCCTCTTACGAAATAATAATACATAAAAAACCAGTGCAGAGGAAAAAAAAAACGTTGCGGCGTGGCTGGGACATTACATCGTTGGAGATCGGATCTCTTCTGGTATACGAGAATACTAGTAATTTGGACTTTCATTGTCTGTTCATTCATTGGCCAATAATAATAGGAAAAGAATCGTATGTTCTTTTCATACGGGACATATGCGACTATTTGTATTATTCATTACTAGAAAGAATCCTATATGGCATATATGGTTTGATCCTCCTCCGGCACCACCCAGGTTAATATCTGTGTATTTTAAATTTTAATCACAGATGCAGAAAGTTGAAGCTTTTGCAGCTTTTGGGGGGCGTTTGCACCCCATTCCCCATTGCTACTATAAAGTGTTACAGTTTCTCCCACTCCTGACGGAGCAATAATTCAATATCAATATTATAAATATAATCGTAGGAAGAGGAAAAAGGTGCATCTTTATGTTATATGTATTCTTTTTTTCCCCCTTCGTTAATTAATATAGATGTATTAAAATATTGGGGACCTGAAATGTAAAAACGTATAAGTTGAGGGTCTTAAGTTGCAACTTAGCTAGCAAACGCTTTCTCGAATTTAAAATGGACTCCAAGAGGTAACCTGGCCTATCGCAAGTCGCAAGTGGCAAGAAAACACGGGAGGAGTTGAGTTTAGAACTCTTTGTGGTGAGACTGAGAGGAAAAGATGAAATCTTTGTGGCGGCAGAATTCACTTTCGTATTGTGTTAACGATCAGAAGCCCTGCGTTGTTTGGGTTAATAGGTATTTCAAGGATTGCCTATGCAACCTCAGAGATGAATTCTCCTTCGCTTTTGGTCTCATTAGCCTTGTCTGTTGGGCAGTTGCTGAAATCCCTCAAATATTCACCAACTTCCGCACTAAATCCAGCCATGGCGTTTCTCTTCTGTTTCTTCTCACCTGGGTTGCCGGGTCTGTGAAACTAATTTTCCCTTCTTCATCATCTGTTCATCATGTATTATCATATTACATTTACATGTATACATTTGTAGCTTATTATCGTATCTTTGAAACAAACATTGATGAATCTCTTTCTTCGTCGTCTTTCCCTTTTCTTCTGCAGCGACATGTTCAATCTAGTGGGTTGTCTTCTCGAACCTGCAACGGTAAGCTTTTATTTTTTCATGTTCATTTTTCTTGGCATGCGGGTAAATGATGGCTGCATGTAGTCCATGTTTTAATTTTTTTTTTTTTTTTTTTGGTGAATTGCAGTTGCCGACTCAATTCTACACAGCTGTGGTAATATACTGCTTAATTTATTTATTTTCATAATACTTATATTTCCATTAGTGGTTTGTCTATTTTATGCTCTCGAATTACGACTGAGAAATCTGATTCTTGGTTCTTTAAAATTTGGTGTCGTGATAATTAATTCATGGGGCAGCTGTACACTGCAACTACTATACTTCTAGTATTACAGAGCTTGTACTATGATTACATCCACAAATGGTGGAAAGGAGAAAAGAAGGATTCTAGGAAAGAGGTAAAATCTCGAATCAATCCTTACTTAGAGTTGGATTTTTCTGGTTCTTTGGTGGCTAAAGGAAGATGTGCCTTTTTTTTTTTTTTTTTCTCTTTTCTAATCTCAGGATGAAGAAGATGTGAAGAAACCTCTCAGACCGTCCAAGACGACAGATGCAGGAATTCCAATACCCAATGGAGCTCCACGGCGAAGAGACTACTACTACACGTGCGTGTGTATATATGGGCAATATTTTATTAGCTAATAAAGTGGTTCATGATTCCCTGATTCATTTCCAAAACTAGTAAAAGAAGTCATAATGTGTTTTTTTGAGTCTTCCGGATGAATGATGCAGGTCAGCAAGATCTTTGGCCGGCAGCGCAACCCCGCCAATTCGGTCTTATCTTTGGCCTGTTAAAAGTGGGCCTTCCGCAATTGGCATCGACGATGGCTCTTCCTCTGATGATGAGACACCCGAAACGACAACTACAAAGGCAGCCATTTCCCAGCCTAAATCAATCCCCAGATCCGTAAGTGTCATTTTCCCCTTTTTTTTTTTTTTTTTTTTAATCTTCTTTCATGTCTTTGGAACAGTTTTTTATGTTATCTCCCCTCGTTAGTGCGAGATGACATTATTTTTTAGTTGCTCTGTCAAGTTGCCACTCGTATATTGAATATGTATAGATATATATATATATAATTCACCAAAAATATGTGTGTATATATATGTGTATGTTGCAGCATTTTTTCACTCAAAATCCATGTTTTAACCAAGAGTTGGTCAATCATTTAGGTTAGACCATATTTCATTAATTCCCAGATCATGAACAACGTATATACGTCCAAGATACTGCTAACTTCATGTTGTCGTTTCTTATGAAAAGTGGTGGTCTTTCATGCATGTCAGTCGGGATTCTTGATGGCTGCACCCAAGAAACTGCATATGTACAAATGCTTAAAAATGTTATCATTTCTTTTTCCTTTTTTTTCTTCTTCTTCTTTTTTTTCTTTTTTTTTTTCCCATAACTTTAATATCTTTAAGCAATTTGTTCGAAGAGTTTGTCCGTTTGTCCATGTCTGTTACTTACCCCTTGTGTGTCTACTATGTATTCCCTTTCCGTGATCCAAGAATGGCTGACACACAAATTTCAGGTTTAATTTATGTAGTATCATTTAAGAAAATAAATATAATTTCAGGCTGGTTATGGAGTATTTTTGGCGACATCGGTCAACATGCCTGACAAAGCTAAGGCCATGATGCAAGTTTACATTGGAATAAGTGGGAGAAAATTATTACAAGTATGATTCTTAAGTATTAACACGCAGCAGTTCTTATATTATATATATATATATTAAACAATGGTAATGTGAATCCTTGAAACTGTTTTAGTAGCTGTTCATGTTTTCGAATGGCAGCACGGAGGTGGAGATGGGACTGGAGGTGGTGCTGGTGTTGTTGGTCAATGGCTTGGATGGATGATGGCTGCTGTGTACATGGGTGGTCGAATACCTCAAATCTGGCTAAACGTGAGTAAAAACTTTTGCACCTTTCATTCTTTGTTATTTACTTTACTTATATATGTAGTACCATGCCCTTATATATCTCTTCTGCCACTTACTCAACTTTCTTTCCCTTCATTCATTCAACAGATCAAAAGAGGAAGTGTGGAGGTGATCAGTTTTCCAAAGCTCCCCCTCTCCCGTTTTCTTTTTTTTTTTTTTTTTTCTCTCTCTTTTAGTTGCAATTAACTCAGGCCAACCATAGTCGAAATTTGGAATCTTGAGATGTTCTTTGTAACTTTTACAGGGATTAAATCCTCTGATGTTTATCTTCGCCTTAATCGCCAATGCCACATATGTAGCCAGGTATTTTTCTTGTCCATCTCAGGGAGTGCTATTATCTGTTTCTATTACTGGTGTAAATATGTTTTAAGTAACTATTAATTAACAATGTCAGCATTCTTGTGAGAACAATTGAATGGAAGAAAATCAAAGCAAACATGCCCTGGTTGCTGGATGCTGTTGCATGCGTGGTGCTTGACTTATTTGTATCCTTTTCTTACAAGAATGTGTCCAGACCAGATCAACTGTAAGATGTCTTGAGGTTTGTTTTATTATTATTATTATTTTTCACCTTGTCCCTCTTAAGGCACGGAGGATTCCTTAATATAAATTGGTAATAGATAATATTGCAATACATTTACTACAAGCATTTTCATAAGAGAAGCTCCAGGGATCATCGCCGTGGGGGGGACGACGCCTACATTGCTGCCGCCAAGGAATGAAGAGTTTTTTTATCTACGGAGGACCTCTTAATTAAGAAGATAATAGGCTTTCTTTCTCTCTTTTTTTTTTTTTTGGGTGATAAGTGCTCTCTTTCTCTCTTTTTCTATTTGTTTGGCTTTTTGACTTATATTTTTGGCCATTTTGGAATTATATATGAGAAATAACAACCCAAAGCTTTGTTGCTATGGTTTCGACTTTTGGAGACAACGGCCAAAAATCTGGCTGGAAAGAGAAAGGAGAAAACTAGGCCTCTGAGTTGGGCCAAGAAGTCGTTCCGTTCTGTTCTTGTTTGTGGATTGGGCTTTTCTGTAATCCTTTTTATCTATATATATTGGGCCTTCAGGAAAAGTGTTCGATTTTTCTTTCAAATTGCTACTTAGAGTGTTGTCTTTTTTTTTTTTTTTTTTTTTTTTTTTTTTAATCGTGTCTTGTCCTTATAATCTCTCGAATTAAAGTTATTATTAACTACATTAAGTTTTCTTAATTTTCTTTTGGATTTTGAAAAAGTTATTACCAAACAAATAAAAAAATACCTGTTTTGCGGAGTGACTAGCGACCTACTAATAATTTTTTTTTTTTTTTCCGCTCAAAAAGCAAAAAAAAAAATAAAACAATTTGTCAGAGAACAATAGGCGGATTTCTTTAGATAATTTTTTTTTTTTAAAAAAATTATCTAAAATATCAATAAAATTAAAATACATATTATTTTAATTAATTTTAAAAATTAACACTATTAAATTAAAATATAAAAATTAATTTTATCATTAAAGTATGTTAGTAATTTTTATTATGTCTCATAAAAGTGTTAAAAGATCTTACATTAGAAAAAGGTACTAGTTGAGTGACGTTACTTTTCTTATTTAAGTTTTTTTACTTCATTGAGATTAATGTTATGTTAAATTTCAATTTTTGGTTACAATCTTAATTTTAGAGGTTTTTTTTTAAAAAAAAAATCTTTTACAAATTAATTAATAAAAATATTATTTTATGATATCAAAAGTAAAACATTTTGTAAGGGGTAGTAGAGTAGTTTTGCGATTCTTTGAAATTCAGCTATAATTCAATCTTTTAACGTTACGAATTACGATTCATTCAAAGAAAGAAATAAAACAATTCGGATATCTCTATATTTTTTTTATTATTTTTCTGTAACTTAATTAAAAGTGTTAAAAAAAAAAAAATGGAATATGATTGGTCCTTAATTCCAAAAGAGTAAAATTATTGACAACAAAATGATTAAATTTTAAATTAAAAATGATTTTATATTATATTTTAATTACAAATATTTTTCTATATATTTTTCGGAATTAGTTAGGTGACCGAGTTATAAAAAAAAAAATAATTAAAAAAAAAAGGGGTGAAATTGTTGATAAGATCAAAACTGAAGCAAATACGCGATGACGACGCAATTACAAGAAGACCAGAAAAGTCAACAGAACGCAGATGAAATTTGAAAAGGGGCAAATTAATATATACGCAGAATGAACAAAACTATAAATGCAGACTCGTACATCTATTGGACTTCAGAAAGCTTGACTTCTATTCCCACGTTTCTTCTTCATGTTTCCCTTTTTTTTTTTTTTTCTCTAGATAACTTAAATATTTTAATTATTATTTACTTTTTTAGAATTTTTTAATTTAATTATTTTCATTAAAATTGATATTTAGATTATTTTTTAACACATATTAAATTTAAAAACTTTTTTATCTAAAAAATTGGTTGGTTAAATTTCGTAACTATTTTTTGTTAAGTAATTAATATTCAAAATCTTTATTTTTAATTTGGTAAATGTTATATCTTTTTACGAGTAGCTTATTAAATCCTTTAGGTAAAAAATTTATACTTTTTGATCAAAATTCAAAATTTTTATTTTTAATCTGGTAAATGCTATATCTAATGATGATGATCCTAATAAGAAAGTAGTGACGATAATGTCGACGCCTTTTGAAAGGAATAAATTGCACAATAAGTATTCACAATGCTACAAAACTCTAAATACACTAGGGTTTAGTTTCTCACCATCTGTGATAGTCTAACCATTCTCTCTGCTTCTCAATCCAGAGAGAAATAGAGAGAAGAATAATGTTTGGACTGTTTTGTCCCCTCAAAAAATCATCATGTGTCCAATACATGATAAATTTTGACTGAAAATTTTAAATTTTTAACCAAAAGAACTTAATAGATTGTTTATAAAAAGATATAAGACTGACCAAGTTAAAAATAAATATTTTAAATTTTATTTAATTAACAAAAATAGTTACGGGATTAGATCAACCAATTTTCCATATATATATATATCTATCGTTCAAATTTTTGTAGAATAGAATGGGCCCCCTTCGAATCCCGTCTTTATTTGTTCGAAGAATAGAAATGGACGGCTGCATGTCCAGCGCAGAGCTTTTGCTTTTAATTTGTGTGGCCATGTGCTTTTATTCAAAGGCCCAATGCCGACACTCCCTAATTATTCCTCTCATCTCCTCTTGCCTTTTTTTTTTTTTTTTTTTTTTTTTTTTCTCTCTCTTTATTTCACTCATCATTTGGGGGGAAAATTGTACAAATTTTTTCAAAAAATATTAAAATTTAAGTTTTTTTTTTTTTTTTGCTCTCTTTTATATATAATTAAAATATCAATAAATTTCATTTTCATTTTATAAATTGACAAGTCAAAATATATTAAATATTATATATATATATATATATATATATATATATAAATGTACACTCTAATGAGTTGAAAATCTTGTGAAGTAATGATAATTTGTGCATAAACAGTGGTCTTAGGAAACAAGTACCAAACAGCGAATATATTTGTACATCAGTACTAGTTAAAAAAAATTAATAATAATAATAATTAGGCTATTAAATTAGACAGAATGAAAAATAAAGAGCACTCTCATTTCATTTTGTGTACAAAATTAGAGTTGATAACGCCACGTACTTATCCGTACCTTCGTAATCCATTTCTGTTTTAAGAAACAAAAATTTAAGGGTGAACTTTCTTTGTCTTTCTTACATAACAATATGTATGAAGAGTTTAAAGTCTTTCTAGTAAAAAATAAAATTAATTAATTAATTAATATTTTTTCTTTAATTTTTTATATCAACTTTTAAATTATAAGTGTAACTATTACTGATTGAGTTATGCCGACTTATAAAAAATAAAAAATAAAAAAAAAAAATTAAAGATCACTAGAACTTTCATTTTGCATCAATCCTAGCTTCCTTCAAGTTTTTTTTTTGTTAATGTTGTTGGGGCAGTGGATACGTTTCCATTTTGCATACCACATGTACGTAAATGTACCTTCTTAGGTGTAGGTAGTTTAACTTTAACCCCATTTAACTTCGAGAGCCTTTAATGTTATCATTACTAATTCCTCCAAATAAGAACATCTAGAGTCTTTTAGTTTCAAAGTTTTCTATCTCTAACTCATCATTATTTGCGTTTATATAGATAAGAATGTTACTAATTGAGCGACGTCCTAAGACAAAAAGAGGGCTGATTTGCAATGAGAAGCTGGAAATAAATAGAAAAGAACACAGCTGATTTTCTTTTGTTTTTGTGAGAAGGAATAATTTGGATATTCCATTTGAGAGTTAAAAGTTAGGCGAAGCATGGCTGGTTTGCGTCAAATTTGAGGCACAAGAAGCAAGACTACTTTTTTAGACAGACAAAAGTTTGCTGCAATTAAAAGAAAACAGGAAAAAAGAAGGTAGAATATATATATATATATATATATATGAACATTAACAATTCTATTTGTCTTTAACTACTATCTCGACTGTTATTAATGGCCTGTCAAGTGTGTAAAAACTAACCGTAACTTTATAATCTACGGAAAACACTCACTTAGGCATGTTGCAGTACCATCTTTGTAATGTGTATAAGGTAAGTTAAAGAGTAGTAAAAATTTGTACAGTAGAGGAGGATCTGGATTGGAGCCACTGATCTCTGCCTTTTTTCTTGTGTTGTTTCAGATCACCCACCCTATCTGCCAAAATTTATAGTAATATTGAGAAATTTAGTTGACAAATAGCTAGCATAGTGTTCTACCTACTATATATATATATATATGTATATATCCTTTAATTTCCCCTGGTGTTGGGGGAGGGGGAAGAAAATGGAAATATCTGAATTATTGATGAGGAGGAGGAATAGGATACCTCAAGAATCAAGAAGAAATGGGGTTTGCAAGAGATCATAAGGCGCCCAAAGGGCATCCAGTGGACAAGGTCGGTTGGCGTCAAGTCGAGCCCAAGGTTTTCCCTTGCCGCTCCAATGCAATAGGCTTACCGGACCCGGGTGCAAATCGCGGCATAATCCCCTGAAATTATCTCCGCCAAGACCATGTTGGTTCCATCTGTGATCCACGGGAGCTATATTCCCAGCGAAAACAAGCAGGAAGGGTGGCAAGGATCCCAACTCATAGATTCTCATTCTCTTCTGGAGCTCCATCCACTCGACTATCTTGGTGGTGTAATCTCCCGCTCTCCATCTCTGGAGATCAATGACCATTACTCCCGTGTTGAAGTAACAGGCCCTGCGATTCGCAAATGTTAAAGAAAGAGAAGGGTTGGACCAAAAGGTTGGGGTAAAGTAGGCGGTGAAGTTTGCGTTGCAGTACTCTGGTGCAGCTAGAACTGCCTCATCATCTCCGTGCAGACCCACACCCAGTGGCGTTGCCGCTAGTTTGGCGATGTCATCCACAAGAACTAGGTCTGAGTCCAGGTAAACCACCTTCCGGACGCAGGTGGGGAGGAGATCAGCCAGATAGTTGCGCGCGTAGTTTAGAGGACAGTCGAGGGCGGCCCTTATGGAGGTGGATATCAATCCCGCCACGGCTGAATCATCGAAAGGGTATATTTTGAAGTAAAGGTAAGGAAATGATTTAGCAATGGTGAGATTTAGGTGCAAGATATCCTCCGCTGAAGAAGACGAAGCCACAAAATGGAAAGCAACATTTTCTGGACAAGATGTATGTTGAAGCACGGACAGAATTGCTGCCATTGATCCCCGAATATAGGCCACATCAAGTGTCATGGCTACATGAACTGCATTGTCGGAGCAAATCCTGTCTTCCTCGAGACAAGAACATTTGTGAGAGTTATAGAACTTTGGGGCTTCCCTGAATCGAAGACGATTAGTTCTTGCAACCCCATTTCCGTTGGTAATTAAACTTGCAGGAAGAGCAACAGAGAGGAGGATCAGCAGAATCAGGCAGAAAAAGTAGAAAGTACTTGAGAATGCCAAACTTGGCATCATATGAAGATAAAAAAAAAAATGCACAAGTGGCAGTGGCACCGAAGAATTTAGAAAAAGATTTTTGCCAAGCTAGAGGGAGAAGTCTACGTTCTAAAAGGCTCCCTCCCTCAAGAGAGACGACTACCTTGATTCTATAGGTCTTGCTGATGATTAATATACATTAATTAATTAATTAATTAGGGTCTGCAACTGCAATTATAGTATTGTTAAATAATTTACCACTTAGATGGATATGAATGCGGGTGAATACTACACACAACTAGCTATTTGACCCAAAATTGACGGACTAACAAGATCTAAGTGATGGATTATACATATATATATATATATATATATATATATATATATACTGAAAAATATAAAATAATAATAATAAAAAAAAGGGTTTGTGTAAGTAAAGTAAACCATGACCCCTTTTTATGTACTTATCAATCTAAGGTCGAGAGTTTCTTTGCTTTCAATTGTCCATTGGTTGAACCGTCCACGTCCTTAGATAAGCTTTTAACATACACCCCAAGTTTTGTATTTTTTTATCTATCTATATGCCATTTTCAGTTCTTGTTGAGTAGGTGAAGCAAATCAAAACCAAAAGGAAAAATGGAAAAAGAAGAAAAAAAAAAAGAAAAGAATCTTGCCAGTAGCTTCAAACACTACTTCGCTAGTTCAAGTTGCAAGTATTATCAATACAAAAATAACGTATGAAGTTTCAGTCTTCTGGAAAAGGGGTGTGTCTTGTTAATTACATCACAATGTCCTAAAATTTTCAGGTACGAATTTAAGATGAAGCGGTGGTTGGTTTATAGAGTTTAATTTGGTGAGGGAAAACGACGAGTACCAAAGAGGTAGAGAGAGAGAGAGAGGCTTGTGTTTTGTGTTACAAGCAAATAGAAATAATAGACCAAGTAGCATCACTCCTACTTCTTGAGAGACTTCTTGGTAACTACCGGTTTTCCTTCTGCTTTTTCTTATTCTGTGGTTCCCAATGTATTTTCTGGAACATTAAATGAATGGAAGGTTTTTTGACAGTAGAAGGATATTAGTTGCGATTAGTCCTCCCGTGGGTGTCTCTGATGGGGGTTTAGTAACAATGTAAACATGGCAATGCTCACAACCAGACGGTAGTCTATTGGTGTGACTCTCTTTATTATTTAAATGCTTTTATTTAACTTGCTACTAGGTTCGAATATCACCAGAAACAACATTTTTGCCAAATTTCAACCATATGTTGTAATTTTGAGAATATACTCCCATAAATCTCTCTCAAATTAGTCAATAAAAACGTTGAGGTACCAAAAAAAAAAAAAACATGGCAATGCTTCACTAATACTAGAGATACATGATCCGTTTCCTTTTTCTTTTTCCCTTTTCTTTTGAAAATCTCAAATCTTCTCTTTCTTTCTTTTTCCGTCTCTTGTGGCGCATAATTTACGGCAGCTATCAGTGTGTGTGTGTGTGTGTGTACATCTCAACCTTGAACCTTGCAGCAGATCGGTTGAACCCCGGACATGTGGGTCTACCATAGCAAACGCCGGGTCTTTTCCAAGTTTCAGAATAGACTACTACCACTAAACTGATCAATCCAGAAACTGGTGGAAACCATGGGGAAAAAATGTGAACTTGAATGTTGACATAATACATGTGATATTGCGCTTTCACTCATTAAAACAAGCTCAAAAAAATTAAAAAAAGGGTGCTGCTTACTCGTGCACTAGTCATACGTGTTTAAAGTATTTCTGAAGCCGATAACCTAACCAGTGCAAAAGATGGCCATGGATTCTTTTTACTCTTATAATGTGGTATTTTCAGGGCTTTGTTAATTTATTATTAATTGGAATTATGAGAATGCGGTGGAATTTAAGACGGGGGACATACCTTAAGAGAGAGATCATCATTAAAATGCATGTGCAAATCACATGGTCACAACAGAGTGTTTGGATTTGCAAGTTCAATCAGAGAAAGGACGGGAGACTCTTTATCAATTATTAGGGACCCTCTCCCCGTGGAGGAGGAGACTTGATTTAGCTGCTGCACCACCGTCATGTTCTCCACATGGCATTATCACACGGGGTTCCGTGGCTTCTTCCCCCTTTCACTGCAACATTCAAATAATCTTTTCCAACTTCCTCACATTGATTTCCAAGGAGTACAGACAATTAGTGTAAATACGGGTGACAGATCCCACATCAGACATTAAATACTCGTAGTTTAACTTTTCCTATCTGGCATTCCAGCAACCACAAGAAAACTCTGAAATCAGCAGCCTCCGCTTGCTTGCTTTATTTATTACACAATGCAACCAAGCCACAACATTTTGAGTAACACAGAACACGTCAAATTTAGCTCCCGATAACACGTTTCAAATATCTTACCTAATCAGAAGCACATACAGCCTGTCAATAAAACAGATATTACTCTGTATTCTTTAAAATTTTCATTTTTAATTACCATATACCTATCTTATACAAAACGTCACCAATCGAAACAGTAGTGGGAAACCCTTTCATTCCGCATTCACAAGGGAGAGTGAGAATAGCAAACTACGTTGTTTAAGTTCTTTTACTCAAGTTGCAATAGCGTCACCATAGGCAACTAATGATAACAAGAAACATAACAATCAGAAAGATCAACATTAGCTTGTTGTCTTCTGCCTGTCGTCTTTGATGGGTCCATGGCGCCCTATGAACATTACCGGCTTGATAACCACCACTAGGAAAACCCCGTGCATACCCTGCAGAGCCATATGTAGTAGGGCTTGCATCTCCAAAACTGTTGATCTGAATGCTGAAGATTGATGGCAAAAACCCGCAAAACCCAGCCAGCATGCCAAGATTACCAAGTCCCCCCATCATCACTGGAAGAAATCCTCCAGCAACTTGAAATCCAACATTTGGAAAACCAAATGCTTCTGGCGGTGGTGGTGGAGATGGTGGAGGAGCAGTTTCAGGTCTCTGCCCTGCAGGTCTATTAGGGATCTCAACACCTGGGACGGGCTTAGACCTAGGATCAGTTTGAGTCTTTCCCCTACCATAAAGAGGAATCAATTTTTCCTCTTGTATTAAGGCCTTACAAACTGGGCATTCATGCGAATGGGAGTGGAGGCGTAACCATCTATAGAGACAAGGCCAACAAAACAGGTGACCACAAAGAGTAATTACGGGGTCTTGAGCTAACTCAAAACAGATGTTGCACTCAAATTCACCAGCATCACCATTCCCATTTGCTGAAGATGAAGATGAAGGGCTCTGGGTCTCAGTGGACCTCATTGCTGAATCACTAGCTTCACTTGCCATTATATACACAATTCAAACCAAAGATTACCTACCAATTTCAAGTAAACCATAAATTATTAAAAGGAAAAAGAGCTTATATCAATTAACCAATCAGAACTGTCAAAGCATTACATGGTTTTCGGAGAGAACAGAGAGAATTCTCAACTTTCAGTTATGATCTTTTGAAAGTATAACTCTTAAACTTCTTCTATCAAATATTCGATCAAGAGTGTCATGACATTACGGGGTTTTGGGAGAGAATAGGAGGAATTCTCAACATTTACGCGTGATTTTTTCAAATTGAAAGTAGAATGTATCAAACAACGGCTTCATCTTTCAAAATGTAAAGTGCCAAAAATATGCGCATGGAAAAACAATGTGCAGGCATTGATCAAAATGTGGCATCTAAAATTCAGAGTTTAAAACATTCGTCAAGGTAAACAAAGTCTTCGTACTTCTGCTAAGATCCAAGAAACATTGACCAGAAACTCTACATCAAAAAAGAAAAAAAAAAAATCCGAGTATTTCATAAACAAAAATTCAGACTATTGGCATGCCAATCCTAAGGAAAATCCTGCATCTACGCAAACCCTAACATCAATCAAGATGGAACAAATCTAAGAAAATAAGTAACACCAGTCGATCATTCTAAAAAGAGAACCAACCGCGTGATAGATCCATATATATTCATAAAAAACAGAGAAAGATAACAAATCACCTTAAAGAAAATGAGATCAAGGAAAACATAACAATTTTCTTCCAAAATCACGACAAAATTCAAACCCCAAACATTGAAATTAAAAACATTAAAAAAAAAAAAAAAAAAAAAAAGAAGACGGAGTGAAAAAATAAATTTGATAAACAGTTATGAAAATTACCTTAAAACCTTAGTCGTCGACGATGATGAAATTCAGGAGGCAATACAACCCCTAGAAGGGCTAATATCATGGCTGAAGAGAAAAGGGCTTTTGGCCCTCTGCAGAACTTTCCAGGACATTCCGGCAAAATATAAAATATTTTAGCATTTGGATTTTAAGGAACCTCCGTTGACTAGTCAACGGATGACCAGTCATACTTGGGCTGTTTGAGTTGGAAATAGGAAGCAATTTGGATACAACTCCGAATGGAACTGTGGGCTTAAGAAATGGTAACACTTCTGTCATAATTTACTTTGGGTGTAGCCCTATAAAAATTGGACACGAATATGTAACTGGACTTTTTATTAATTAACCAAAATAAATAAATAAATAAATAAGCCTTGTACTGGGCCAGACTTCAGCAGCTGAATCCTTTGGATCTGATTTGTTTCCGTTTCTTTTCTTTTCAGTAGCATTTACTTCGAGTGTGAGTCACATGATTTCCTGACAAGAATTTACTTATTTTTATTTAGATATCTTAACATAACTTATGAAGTAGAGGTCATCTTATTATAAATTATTTTGTACCGCATTTCACTATAAGTTGTAATTTTGTGGGTAATTCGAATTAATTAATAATAAAAATAGTAAAAACATGATTTCTTAAAATAACATTAAAAAAAAAAATTTCACTTCGAATAGCTATGAATAGAAAAATAAATATTTTTAAAAAATTTCAATATATATATTCAACTTTAATTTTAAGTAAGTCAAGATATAAAATAATTATCAAATGCTTAGAATAGGGATGGCAATTAAAACCATACCCGATGGGAAACTCGTATACCGACCCCGTTTTGATCTGGGAATCCCCGCTTTGACCAGATTCGGGGATGGGGACAGTGATTCCCCGAAACAAAAAATAGGGGATGGAGGCGGGGATGGTATTCATCATTAATCCCCGACCCCGCCCCCATCC
>JAXGGT010000162.1:10116205-10128623 GCA_035583425.1 Marsdenia floribunda | reverse complement strand
TAAAATAAATTATAATAATTATTTAATAAATACTATAATTATTTAATAATACAAAAATAAGTGGTGAAAATTCTCCGCGGGGATCTCCGATCCCCAACGGGGCGGGGATGGTACGAAAAAAAAATTTCCCACAAGGAATGGGGACGGAAATGGAGAATATATGTGAGAATCGGGGATGAGAATAGGGGAAGGAGTTCCGGTATATCCCCGTCCCCGTTGCCATCCCTAACTTTGAAGTAAAAAAGTACGGAATATCATATTTTGTCCTTTTTTGTGGTTATGAGATATTTTGTCCAATTTATTATGTTGTCATTAATGGCGGGGTAATCTAGGCCCAAGATATGAGTCCCCACCTTTTCTCTTCGAGGGAAATTGAATTTTTTTTTTTTTTTTTTTTTTTTTATCAATATTACATTAGAATATTAATATATATATATATATATATATGATTGTGGGTTAAATTTCACTTGTACTCAAAAAAATATATATATTTGATTTTTTTATAATTAACGTTTTCACGACTCACATTTATTAATTATTTTTATTAAATAAAAATAATATAATATAATATTTTAATTCTTTTTATTAAAAAATACGTTAATTTCTATATTTTTCTTAAAATATGTGTTTTTTTTTTTTGTAAGTTGTAAAAAAAATTAAATAAAAAAAAAACCAAAAAAAAAATGGTACTCAACAATAATTTTTATTGTTTAAATAAAATACATATGTAAAATTGATAATAAATACGATGAGTCAATTTTATATTATTTTGTGACAAATTTCCTATGTATAGCAAGAGAGATATTACGATTTATTTATTAAGTTCGTGAAAAAAAAAGACAAGTTGAGTGAGTTTAATATAATATCATATATTTTTTAATTCGATATTTTCAATGACTTTCCTTTTTTTTTTTTTTGGGGATAAGTTCTTTTCAATGACTTTCAAAGTCCGCGACAATGTAAACACCAGTTCCGTAAACTTGACAACCAATAGTTTTTTGTTTTTTTTTTTTGGATAATTGACAATGATAATATAAAAACAAATTTGTATGAAATTTGAGCTCGTACTTCGTTAAAGAATATAGCTAAAATATATAAAAGAGAGATTTAATTTATAAAAAAAAATATTTTCATAATATTTATAATATCTAAAAAATATATATATTAAATATAATAATATATATCACATAATAATAATATCTATAAAATAATATATATATATATATATAATATTTATAAATATAATTATCTTATAATATTTCATATCTTTATAATGGCAAGTAAATAAAGAGTAGGAATATCTAACTATTTATAAATAATTATAGAATGAAAATATGATTTTTTTTTTTTTTTTTTTTTTTGAGGGGGGGCTAATTGTTTGAAACTCCGTTCTCGAAAACCACAGAAAACAGCAAAATAAACAAACTACCACACAGTGTTGGTGCCACCCCTCTCACACCACACGGCAGGTTGTAACAGGGTTGGTTTCTACAATACCACAAAAATCAACAGTGGTAGCCCATTTAGCTAAGTTATGACTTATGAGCACATCGTTACATCTTCAAGAATGTCATAAAATCAAAAGCGGTAGCCCAGTTAGCTAAGTTATGAGTACATGCTTCTAAGAACAAAGGACATCTTTCAAAATGTTAAAAACGGACAATATCATGCTAATGTGAAATTAAGGTAGTGTTTGGTGGTCCTAATAGTCGGTGCCACCGGAAACAGGGTTGGTTCTACAGCACCACAAAAATCAAAAGCGGTAACCCATTTAGCTAAGTTATGACTTATGAACACGTCTATTACATCTTCCACAAATGTCAAAACCAAAAGTTGTAACCCAATTAGCTAAGTTATGAACACATGCTTCTAGGAATAAAGGACATCTTTCAAAATATTAAAAACGAACAATATCATACTAATATAGAATAAATGTGGTGTTTGGTGGACCTAACAGTTGGTGCCGCCCCTATCACACGACTCAATAGTTGGGAACAAGGTTGGTTCTACAGCACCACAAAAATCAAAAGAGGTAACCCATTTAGCTAAGTTATGACTTATGAACACATCTATTACATCTTCCACAATGTCAAAATCAAAAGCGGTAGCCCAGTTATCTAAGTTATGAACACATGCTTCTAGGAACAAAGGACATCTTTCAAAATGTTAAAAGCGGACAATATCATACTAATATAGAATTAAGATAGTGTTTGGTGGTCCTAACCGTTGGTGCCACCCCTATCACACCACACAACCGGGAACAGGGTTTCCTCTACAGCACCACAAAAATCAAAAAGGTAGCCCATTTAACTAAGTTATAACTTATGAGCACATGCTTCTAGGAACAAAGGACATGCTTCATAATGGCGTGACAAATACCCATCATCCCTATCAGGATTCGAATTTATTA
Source organism: Marsdenia floribunda (assembly GCA_035583425.1). NCBI lineage: Eukaryota > Viridiplantae > Streptophyta > Magnoliopsida > Gentianales > Apocynaceae > Marsdenia > Marsdenia floribunda. The sequence goes on along the minus strand of JAXGGT010000162.1, from coordinate 10,126,213 downwards.
CCCTTATCCAAATGATTTTTAATAGCAAGTTAAACTTTTATTTTATATATCTTTTCAATAGATAATTTATTATTATTATTATTAATTTCAATTATTTATTAATAACGCTTACGTAATATTTTTAACCCAATTTAACCAAAAAGAATCAATTATAAAAATGTGCAGACAGATCATTATGAAGTTTTGATAGGAGGTAAAACAAAGTCAATGTTCCATTTATTTGCGTACTCTTTTTTTTTCTTTTTTTTTTTGTGTGTGATTGTTTTTACCACACAACAAATCAATACCGGTATGAATTATTTGATCACAGAAGTACAATAATCAGTTGGCCTTTTGACATAAATATTTTACCTAATATCTTTTTTTTTTTTGAGAATTCTTACGTTGTCTTTAGCAGTTTGAATTCAAAAGAGAACATAAAATAAAGTTAACAATGAAACCACCTTCTCATTAACCCTATATATATATATATATATATATATATATATATATATATTACAACAGATATCTCAATTATCATTTCATAATTTAAAGATATTTGTGATGTCATGATAAATTTGTAATACTATTAGAAAAATAAATAAAATAATTTGGTCACCTTTCTTTCACTTGGGACCGGTACAAATAATCTAAACTATTTGGCTTTTGTGTCCAAATATTCACAACCCAACCACGACTTACCCACAGTCAACCGACCAATTTCACAAAATAATAATAATAATAATAATAATTTAAGAAAAAAAAAAAACTATTATTAAAAAATTATTTTTATTAAATTTAAATGATTTATAACACCCCCCCGCCCCGGTTCTTTTGAAGAATCAAAATCTTGAATGACAAGGGGTTCGGGGTTGACGTGAAGTGTTGAAATAGCCACAAAATTCTAATATCCATAAAATAATTTAAAAGCATTTAATGATTTATGTGTTACTATGCACAAATATTTATTTATTTTTTTTTAAAAAAAAATCTAATAAAAATATTCTCATGAGGAACATGAGGTGCCACTAGGGGTATCAATCATATCAAATTCATGTAATTGTGTCGGGTTAAGCTACGATAATTATACTTAATCTGTCAACTCGAACACGACGCGAATCCAAAATAACACAAAAATTAATTGTGTCAACCCGCCAACCCAATTATTTACCTATTTAACTTATAAAAATATTAATATTATGTAATTTATTTTTATATAAAATATTAAAATTTAAAAATAATAATAAATTATTAAATAATTTAATAATTCAATAATAAATTAAAATATATAATTAAAAAATAATAATAATAATTAAATAAAAATTAATTATTTTTAAATAGGTTACACGGTTGGAGAAACAGGTTACGCGGTTCAACCTGTTTACAACCCGAACACAATTATCATTAAACAGGTTGACCCGCTTTGACACGAACCCTTTTATCCTCAACCCTAACTCGCTAATTTTGTGTCATGTTTGTGTCGGGTTAGATATTGTGTGATATCCAAACACAAATTAGGGACAATTAAGGAATTTTAAGACTTATTAATTATTAAGGGTTATAGATTACGTAATTATTGGTATTTATAGATAAGTTATTTGATCTAATAAGAAGTCCTATTGATATTAAGTCTTAAGATTTAATAAGTTATTTGATCTAATAAGAAGTTTGAATAAATAAAATATTTCGATTTTCTATTTTCTTGAAAAATTATTATTTTTGTTTATCTCCTAACAAATTGATTTGTTTTGATATCCCTATTTCTTCAAATCATAAGAGGTAAGTAAATGAGATATTTGATTTTCTTTGCATCTCATTTATTTAATAAATTTTTTGAATTCTTGATCTTCTTTGTTTTATCATATTGAACTTTGAATTCTTAATTTTCGTTTCGTGATAATATTCTTTGAATTCTTAGTTTCCTTCGTTTTATAAATTGATTTTTCATATCTTAATTTTTGTCTCTTGATAAAATCTTTGAATTCTTGTTTATTTTGTTTCATCATATTGAGTTTGAATTCTTGATTTTCGTTTCTTGATAAATTCCTTGAAATTTTGTTTATTTCGTTTCTTCGAATCGAGTTTTCGATTATTGATTTTCGTTTGTTAATAAATTTTTTGAATTCTTATTTCTTTCATTTCTTTTTGAAGGAAATAATTCGTTTTTTCCGCAAGAATATTCTTTTTGTCTATTTTAAAGCTAATCAAAAGATTTTCCTTTACTTTGTGTTTGACTAACGTTTTGAAAAAATATTTTTGACTTATATTTATTTTTTGATATTTTGAAAAATAAGAAAAAGAAAGTATTCTGTTTATTCACTGAGCTTTCTAGCTAAAACACTTTCCTTTATTTCTGCCTTTTTGTAGATACCGATGATGATAAGAGAATATGTGGGACCTTGATTCTCGTGATTATATTAGATATTAGTTTAGGTTACATAATTATCCTTTTTGGAGATTGTTTATGTTTTCAATATGGGATAGTACCCCTAACTCTCTTTCAAAATTTTCTTTGAAAGATTATAGTTATGATATTGTTTTTGTATTTATTTTTGGAATTATCTCATGTATTTGGAATTTAAATTTCTTTCATTCTATACTTGGAGCTAAATTTTTAATTAAATTGTGAATAAAAAAAAAAAAAAACTTTGCGCTCTTAGAAGAAATTTTGAGGGTATGATCGTACCGCACCTCAATTTTGGAACGTGACATATTGCCACCCCTAAATGCCACAAAATTAAAGCATACTAAACTTAACATCATTTCTACTAAATAATATATTTTAGTACTCACTCTTATCTCACATAAATAATGTGAATAATTAATCCCAAACCTCCGTCTAGACCTTCTTCTTTTAGGAATCGTTGCCATGTAGGCTCGTGGGTTCAGTGTCCGCTTTAGTAACTTTACCATTGGATAGTTTTGATAGGGATTGATACGGGAAAAAAATGAATACCACGTTTAAGATTAATAATGCAGTATTTACCTCCGATAATCACCTTTCTTCCTTTGATTAAGAGGGGCTTTACCCCCGTCTGGAACTCCGATGATTAAGTCAGTATGGATACAATAATGAAATATACAAGAATGAGATGAACTGATCGAAAAATGGAGGAAAGTGAAGAATTTCTTACTACTGGAGCCAACCTCTTCGCATGAAGCAAAATCTTGATTTCATAGGCGAGTTTTGGTCGTGCTCTGGGATTCGTGGAGATTGACACGTGCACAGTACTGTTCTCTTGATTAAACCATGTGATGCCACGTATTCAACATTGTGGACGCCAAATTGTTATTCAAACTGGAGGATTATTTGTACTCGAGTGATATGTCAGTGATAGTGTCAATAGGTGCGGCGCATGTCAGAGCTGTCTTATCACGGTACTTTTCCTTGCGATCTCATCGTGCCCTGAGGTCGCCCAGTCAATTTGCCTACGCTCAATCGGCTTACTTACTTCGACCTCCTCGGCCATGGGTAAACAAAGTGTCATTGCTTTAAGAGAAACCCACTTCTCTTTCTCGTCATAGTCGGGCTCCTCAACCACCGAAGTTGGCGATTTGATCATGCCGATGACGAGGTCCATTAGACGGGATGTGATACTTAGGTCTTATATCCAATTATCCGCTCAGGGATAAACTTGCATTCAAGACTCTCTTTGCATGAATCATTACCGTGTAAATTCGTGGGTTAAATATCCTCTTCAGTGCATACAAAGATTTTTTTCACCTCATTTTTAACATTTACGTTTCTAGTACTCTTTTTTTTTTTTTTTTTTGGGGCTACATCACACAACAATTAATAAACCTTAATTAAAGCTAAAGATGGTTGTTTAAAATATCTACTTGTGATTCACGTGTTATCCACGTGGATTATGGATGAGCCAGTCGTAGTACGTCCTTGTCCTCCTACTATTTATGTCTCTCTTTTCTTTTGAAGAATAACGTCGAGATTCCAGAAAGGGAGCTTTCTCCCCGAAAACCTACACTTTATTCTTAAATCTTAATCACCATCCTAATTTTTTGTCCTTTTATGACACTTCCTTTCATTTCGATTCTTAAAAATCCATCCATAATTTTTTTTTTTTTAAATTATTAAATATTAATGAATCTACAAATTCACAAGTTTAATTGTTAGTAGCAAGTCTCACTTATGATTTGAAAGATCATGAGTTTAAGACACAACATATGAAAACTCAAAATTTTAACATAATTCAGAGACCAATGTCACTAAATTGACATAGTTTGGAACTATTTATGTCAATTTACCTTTTTAAAAATTAACCAAAGTTTAATATTAAAATATAATTTTTTTTTTTAAAAAAAAAAAGAAAAGAATATTAACATATGAAAACTCAGCGCCATCAATTAATCATTCACTAGTGTATTTAATAAAGCTTCACATTGTCGTTGTGTATCGTTTGTATATATAATAATATATTAAATTATTTTTAACAAATACAAATTATTATTATTTTTTCATAAATATATATTTTTTTCATTTTTTAAACTTGACCCAGTAAAAAAATAAAGATATTTATTTTTAATTGTGATATTAGAGAATTAAGGTGCTATTGACTAATAACTCTTTTTTTAGGTAAGCTCTTCATAATATATATTTTTTTTTTATTCAGAAATTTAAATTCTTTAGATTTAAGATAGATTTCGGAGAATCAAGATATAAATAAAAATGAAGTTCTTCTCTTGGTTTGTTGGTCTAGGAGTCTCTCTCTGCCAAGAGCCAAGAGATTAAGGGTTCGAATTTTATCCAAATATTTCACAATTTGAGATATATTTACAAGTGTGTGTATACCCACATTATTGGACTTCACTAGGTAAATTAGTTTGGGTCATAAAGGTTTGATATACCATCTAAAAAAAAGATATAAATAAAAAATGTTAAATTAAATAAAAATTAGAAAGGGAATATGATATATATATATATATATATACATATACATACGTGATAAATAAAATAAAATAGGTTTTATTATTTATTTTTATTCATAAGTTCAAATTCTTTAGATTGAAGATATATTTATTTTAAATTTAAAGAATTTGAACTTGTGAATATATATATATATATATATTATGAAAAACTTTTGTAAAAATAGATCAGTCTATAGATTTAAGAGAATTAAGATATAAATAAAAAATATTAAATTAAATAAAAATTAGAAAGGGGATATGATATACATAATATATATACTCAAGTGCATATTAATTCTAAAATTAAACATAAAATTAATTTGATTATTTGAAATAAAATTAATTATATATGTATTATTTAATTATTTAAAAGATGCAATATATTTTAAATTTAATGTATTTTATCTATTCATTCAGTGAATGTATTATATATATTGTTCAATCTTCAATATATATTAATTATATGAATTTGAAGGATTTATTAAATTGATTAAGGGGTAATTGAGTCATGTGTATCGGATAATGAATTTAATATTTTTTATTTTTAGTAAGTTTATACGTATGTTAGTTGAACTTAAATTAATTTATACATATTATTTTAATCTTTTGAACTAATTAAAATAATAATAATAAAAAAAAAAACTTACTAAAATAATATTGAAAAGTAATTTAGAATTTAATATTTTTAAATTTTAATATTAATATATATATATATATATTTTTTAAAAAAATATTAATATATCTAAATTTTGTAAATATACCTGTATATAAAATCATATTTTTAGATTGTATGTATATTTATTTATTTATTTATTTGTTTAATGCATTATATATAAATATACGTGTATTATGTATGTACGAGGAATGGGCATTCAATTCACGTGTACGGTATCTCAATCCTCGTACAAAGAATAGAAAATTTATGAATTTTGTTATATGAAAGAATACCTTAAAGTCTAGAATTTAATCATTTTATTTAAAGTCAATTTTTAGATAAAATAATTTGTCATTTTTAAATAATTTAAGTAAATACATTAATATATTTGAAATAATTATACTTATTAAATTTTTTCAAATTATAATTATTTTATCTAGATGATAATTATAATTATTAAACTTTTTAAAATTAAATTTTTTTAATTTTTTAATAGTTTAAAAATTATAATTATTATATAATTATTTAAAAATTTAAATAAATACTTTGTACCTAAAATTGGATAAAGTATATCTTTAATTTATTCATTTAAATTTTAAAATATTTTTCAAATAAATATGCATATTACTATCATAAAGTATTTTTTACTTGTAATTTATTTATTTTTGTTTATTATATAATAAATAAATCATAATATTTTTAATTAATATCATAAAATATTTTTTACTAGTAATTAATTTGTATTTGTTATATAATAAATAAATCATAATATTTTATAAAATCTTATTTATTTTTGTAGTTTTGATTTCATATAAATTCTCATGCATAAAGAAAAGTAAGAAGTGGCTTATTTATTATAAATGCAAAAATAAAAATATATATATATTAAAGATAAAAGATCTATAGATAAAATTAAATAAAAAATTAAATAAAAATACTAAAATTATTATTTTATACATCGAAAGAAAATGAGTTATTCGAAAATATTATATATAAGGTATATTTATAAACGTGAATCGTAAACTAGGCGTTTTTCCCTTTGGCAAGGCAGAATTAAAGAAAGGTCACACTCAACGACTCCCACACCGTTAAATAAAAGTTTGGAGTCGTCCAGCCCACCATCCACCCAACCCAGCCTTCTTAACCCAATCATTCTAAGGCGCGCTATCCACGTTACCCGAACCTCACTCAGCGGAACAGTAATAAATCCTCTCCTCCAAGAGGCGATCCTTTTAAACCAACGCCCACACCAGAGCCAGAGATATTGTTTTTCTTCCCCCTTCTGGTGGGAGGGAGGGCCGTACCAAATTCTACTACTATCAGGGTAAAGGAAACAGAAGCCGTTCTGTATCTTCGAAATCCCAAGATTTTTCCTGTGATTGAAAAGTGAGAGGGAATCAGGAAAAATTCTTTCTCGATTTCGATTTGTTGCTTATCATCATGTTCTGAATCAATTACTGGGAGAATATCCTAGTTTTTCTACGGTTTCCTAAATCCTAATCCTCTGTGTGTGTATACACACACACACATATATATATATATATATATTTGTGCCGCCGAGGAATCGATCAAAGGAACTTCTAATTCTCAGCAATGATGATTCTGATTCAGAACCTGAGATATTACTTATCGGAGCATCCGGCAATAGTTGGCTTCCGATGGAGCCCTACCCATTTGTGGGGGTCTACTTGGTCTTCCGTCTTCACTTCCATTGCCGCCTATGTTGTTTTCTCGGTCGTCGTCCATATTCTCGTTAATCTCCTCCTCTTTCGACGCGACAGACGCCCTCTACCCCTGGGACCGCTCCCGGCCTTTCATTCACTTTCCATGGCCCTTATTTCGGTGACTATTTTCGCTGGGATCCTTCTCTCCTCCGCCGACGAGATCCGCGATACTCGTTGGTTTTGGCGGCGATCAAAAACAACGCCATTCCAGTGGCTCCTCTGTTTCCCTCTGGGGACACGCCCTTCCGGACGGGTATTCTTCTGGTCTTACATGTACTACCTCTCTCGATTTCTTCACACTCTCCGCACGTTTTTCACCATTATTGGACGTCGAAAGCTTTCTTGGTTCCAACTATTCAACAACTCCATAATAATTCTCATGTCATTCCTGTGGCTCGAATTTTCTCAATCATTCCAAGTGCTGGCGATTCTCCTCGCGACGTCCGTCTACGCCGTGGTGTACGGTTACAGATTCTGGACGGCAATAGGTTTGCCAAAAGCATGCTTCCCGTTAGTGGTGAACTGCCATATGGTGCTTCTTGGCTGCAACTTGGTGTGCCACGCTGGGGTGCTGTGCTTGCATTTCATGAAGAAGGGAGGTTGCAATGGCATTGGGGCCTGGGTGATCAACTCCGTGCTCAATGGACCCATCCTTTTTCTCTTCTTGAATTTCTACGTGAAGATGTATCTTCGCAAAAGCAGAAATGTCAATGCGCAACAGGCCGACAGTTTTGAAGTCATGAAGGACAAAAAGTAGTTGGCATAGGTCTGTCCCTCTTTTTTGTTTTTTCCTTTTTCAAATTTTGTTCAGAGTCTTTATTAGGTTAGACGAAGGGAAGCGTCACAAGGACTACTCACCTGGTCTTCTTCTTCTTCATGTATAAAACCATGGCTTGTGTAAAAATAAAAAATAAAAATACAAGTCATTTTTTAACCTTTTAAGTCGATGTTCAGAAAATTTTCTACTAGTGGGAGGGAAATTATTAATGGAGATATTCTCTGCTCTCCCTTATAGCTTTCCCTCTCTCTACAGATATGTTAAAAGGAAGTCATGATTTCATCAGTTTCACTTTCACCAGTCCAAGAGAGAGAGAGGGAGAAAAGAAAAAGTCACAATCAATTTACAATGATTGCTGTAAATGTTTGACTACCAGTACAAATTAATAGTAACAGAATTGGGGAAGTGTTAAGGTTTTTGATCCGGTCAATCCTTAAATTTGTTTTCTGTTTATGGTTTTATTCAGATTATAATCTTAGGAGTTTTTCCTGATGATGATGAGCTGACTGATAGAAAGGTTTGATCAATAAGAGATTTTTTTTTTTTCTTCTTGTTTTGTGGGTTACCGATTATTCTCCAAAGCTTTTAAGAAATGCAGAAGAATTTTCAGTGAAGGCGAAGGCCTCCATGTTTTCGCTTCACTCATGAAAGAGAGAAAGGCATGATGAAGCTAATTTTGCAGTACAGAACCAGCCTGCCCCATTGTTTTATTTCCCTTTCTTTTTTTTTGGGGGGGAGTACAGATTCATTCATCTCCGTCGTGTGGCCAAATCTTTTTCCATTGACGGTATATATAAATGAAATTAATTTCATTACATAACTATTTGATATAAAATCAAAATCAGATGATTTATCACATAAATTATAATTCAACAATAAGAGTGGGGAGTCAATAATGGCAATAGATTCTGTGGACAAGGTTTTGGAAGTGAAACATTTTCTTTTGGAAAATTATCACAAAAAACAAAAAAGCATTTTCTTTTGGAAAAATGAAAAAGATATATGAATTGTAGGCGTTGATAGTTAAGACTTAAGAATGCAGTGCGCGTGGTCCATTCTTTAGTCTTTTTTTGGATGAGGCGCGTGGTCCATTCTTGAATAATGAAATTCTTTTTTTTTTTTTTGATTAATACAATAATTAAATTCTATTACATTAAAAAAAATGACAGTTAATTTATTTTATTTTAATTACTAAAATGAAAAAAAAAAAAAAAAAAAAAAAATTTTTGATTTATTCAGCCCAACAACCTTTTTTTTTTTTTTTTTTAATTTTTCAAGGTGCTGGGACTTTTGTCCCCCACACTCATGTTAATTTTCTCAAATTCATTTTAAGTTGCATTTGAAAATTATTATTATTATTTATGTTGTCATAATAAAAAAAAATTGGAATATATTTGTTGATATTTTTTTTAATGAGTCATGAGTGTTTTATAATTTAATTTTTTTTTTTATGTATTTTATTATTTTGAAAGAATAAAAAGAAAGAAAGAGTATTATTTAATAAAAGTAACTTTTTAACGTAGAGGAAAAAAAAAAGACAATCTCTTGACGAGTCTTAGAAAAAAGTCAAAAAATATATTTCAATTAATACACATCACCATATGTGCTTAAAGCTTACGTCGAAGACTACTCAATTTATAGGACTTCTAAGTGCATTTAGTCAATAAAAGATTGAGTTTATTTTAAAATAAATAAATAAATAAAATTATCGGGTCTCATCGTAACACCTTGTCGCACAATTAAATTACTATTAAGTAATTTAATAATAAAATAATAATTATAAACAAATTAAATCTATTATTTTTAAAATAAAAACTTTACTTACACAGCATAATTGTTTTTAATAAAACAGAAATTTACTCATATATGCACATATATATATATAACATTTGTCCCGTAATATTAAATATAAAAATTTTAAATTTTAAATATTATTAATTTTTAATACT
>JAXGGT010000162.1:10090270-10107699 GCA_035583425.1 Marsdenia floribunda | reverse complement strand
TATAAGAAAATTTATGGTAATGATGGATCCTTGGAATGCTCACTATTCAAATCCAAGTTGTTTTCTATTTTTGAAGAATACAAGACTAATTTTTCTTCTAGTCTTAGACAAGAAAATTCCAATTTTATGTTCCAAGTTCAATCAAATTCAAGTAAGACAGAGAAAGATAAAGAAAATATTGAAAGTTCAAGTATTTTACAAGTAGTTTCTTTTACTATTACTAGAGTTTCTTTTTTAAATTTTAAGGTTTTATTCTTTGTTATATATAATTTATATCGTATAACTATTCTATTTTATATTTTAGGAATTTGATGATTTTGAGAATGAAGATGTTGCATGGTATATGCAGAAATCAGAACTAGAGTTGTATTTGGATGAGCCTAGGGTTGATAGGAATGCTAAACTTGATGCTTTAACTTATTGGAAGGCTCATCAATATAGATATCCTTTGTTAGTTCATTTTGTTCAAGACGTGCTTACTGTTCTTGTTTCTACATTTGCTTTTGAATCTACATTTAGTTGTGGTGCTAGAGTTCTTGATCAATAGAGAAGTTATCTATCATCTGATCTTGTAGAGTCTTTGATATGTGTTAAAGATTGGACCTATGGAGGTAAAGAAAAAATTAAATTATTTTTATTATTTTAATTGATTATTTTTTATATTATTTTAATTGACTTTTTTTTATTATTATTTGATATTTTTAATTGACTAATTCATTTTATCTTTATTGCATAAGCATTGTCTCAAAATTTGAATTTGGATTATCTTGTTCAAGATGTTATGAAATTGGATATGAATAGAGAAACTTCTGTAGAGGAATCAAGTACTTCAAATTTGGATCCAAACGTTATTAGATGAACTATTATTTTTTACATTTATTGTTTAAGAAATTGATTACTGGAATATGAATGTTAAAACTTAGAAGTTGTTATTATTTGAATATTCAATGATTTAGATGTTTTATTATTCTATAAAAATATTTGACTTTTTTAGATTGTTTATTAATATTTACATATTATTTAAATTTAAATTTTTATTAGTTTTAAATGTTATGTATAATTAGATAAAATAATATATTAATATTAAATAGATAAATAATTAAGTTAATAGGTTGGTGGGTTGGTAATAGGTAATCGTGTCGATGGGTTAACGGGTTGGTATTGGATAATCGTGTTGACGGGTTGGCGGTTAATATTGTATAAACGTGTTAACGAATTAATGGGTTAAATCGTGTTGTGTCGGGTTCGTATCTATATTTTCAACACGATTATTAATCGTGTCGGGTTCGGGTTGACGTATTCAATGTAATTTCTTTACTTCAACCCGACACGATTGCCACTAGTAACCTTCACAAATACCAAGTAACCAGAAAAAACTAACCTATAAAAGAATAAAACTCAAGGGAATTCTCATTGGCGAATAATCAGCTACAAGGGCTGCAATTTTCAACTTAAAGCAAAATCAGATGAACACAAGAAGTAGAAAGATAAAAGAAAGATGAAAAGCAACACTGCTATTTATGGGAAGAGGTAACTAAAATTGGTAATGACCATTTAGAAAGTGACAAGCGACCCCCTAACAGTTATGTTCAATCCAACCTCATACGAACATTTATGAATAGTCATAATAGGAAAATTCTTTAGTTCACTCTCTTAACTATTTATGTTTTTTGAATTTGTCTTAAAACTTTAATTTCATACAAATCGATTCTTTAACTATTTTTAGTTTCACAAATTGATCCTTCTAATCAAAATTAATCAATAGTCGGTTATTTTTTAGCTTATGATCGATACACCCATTAAACTTATAGGGTATTTTTGTCAATTTAGATCCTCATTTCAAATCCTAACTGAAGGACAGGATAAAAGTACTAATTGAATCACAAAGAAAATAGGTATGCATTTAATATATTCTATTCCATATTCTATTTTTTTTCTTTCTAACATGAAATGACAAAAAGATCCTTTAAGTTTAATAAATGTGTCAATTACATGCTAAAAAATGATCATATATGGATCAATTTTAATCGAAATGACCAATTGTGAAATTAAAAATAAATAAAGGATTAATTTGTATAAAGTTAAAGTTTTAGGACCAATTTGGATAAATGTAAATAGTTAGGAGTCTGAATCGGAGAATTTTTCAGTCACAATATAAAAGGAAAAATTCTCATATAATCCTCTAACGATTTACGTTTTTATAGATTTGTCTTCATATTTTAATTTCATATAAATTGATCATTAGCTATTTTCAATTTTATAAATTGATCTTTCGGATCAAAATTAACCTATATCTGGCCACTTTTTGACATGTGATCAACACGCCTGTCACACCTATTAAATTTAAAGGGTGATCTTTCTATAATTTCATGTTAAGTTAAAAAAAAAAAAAAAGAATATGAAATAAAATGTATTAAATGTATAACTGCACTCTTTGTGATTCAATTAGCTCATTTTCCATTTTCATCAATTAGTTCGAAACTTTCTTTTGGAATTCACGAAATTGGAATCCTGCAGTGCAATATAGTATAATGATAAATTAAATATATTATAATTGTAATTCAACGCATTGAAATTTCTACAAAAATTTGGAATCCCTACAAATTAAAATCCATTATTTTTCTTCCTGTTTAAATAAGAGACTATTTTCATTCACACAAAAAAAAATAAGAGACTATTTTCTTTTTTTTTTTCCCCTTTTTTTGAATGGAAAAGCTATTTATTTAATTAACAAAGTAAATATATTTTACTTTAATAATTGTTTCTTGTATCGAAAATGATCTAAAATGACAAAAGAAATCTTTAGATTTACATGTAAAAAAAAAAAAATAGATATTAGTTAATTTTTATTAAAAGAACTAATTTATAATATTAAAAATAAATAAATGATCAATTTGTATAGAATTAAAACTTTAAAATCAATAAAAAAATATAAATAATTAGAGACTAAACCAAAAATATTTCTCAATATAAAAGCTGTTTTTTTTTTTTTTCCTTTTTAATGATGACGTCCGGTGGAATCTCTCCCCTATTTGTTGGTAGAAACGCCATGGTCAAATCTTTGTTACATTTTCACTAAGACTCCGTTAATAATGCACACGTTCCACCGGTTTGTTAATTTTTTCTTTTTTTAAAAGGTGTTATGGGGTATGGAATAAACCTCCCCTTAGACATTGGGGAGGTCTAAGGGGTATTATGGGGTTTTCATTTTCTGTCTTTTTTCTTTTTGTTAATATAAGTTCGGGGCAAACACCCAAAATATTAACACAGCTAAAATTCAGCATAAGGTCATTTTCAATAAAATTTAAACTCAAAATCTCTACTTGACAAATTAAGTAGAGACAACTAAACAATGAAAGTCACACCACTGAAGTACCACCTGCTTCTTTACTTTCTTATATTTACTATCTCCTTAAAGTCCTCTTTTAATCGAAGTACTTGAACTCACTCCTTACCTTTTCATCCGGTTGTGGAGAACTATGTGAGATTTATAAGAAGAATCATAAGGGAAAAACAGACCACATCTCCACCCAAGCAAGAAATCAACAGTTGATGTGCTTCTGGCCATGGTTTATGAAAGGCTAGGCAAGAAGTTCATTTGAGAGCAGTGAGAGCTTTTGTTACCTACAACGGCTGGAATTGAACACCAGAAAGAATTTGTACCGACGTTGGTGGGGTGAAGCTATTACTAATGTTTTAAGTGCAATAAAGCCTATGACTATGAGACCAAAGGCCAATTAGAAGACTTGTTGAAAGGTTGTTGAAATCATCTTATTTTGTTCACGGTATTCTTTGCATGTATGGGTATGGCCAATATTGAGTCAGCATATCATTAAGGAACACTTCCAAGCCAAGAGGTTTCCTTCAGTCAGAGAGAGTGATCAGACCCTCTTCATCAGACAGAAGGATGAGCAATTTCTTGTTATTTTGGTATCTTCTCCTCGAGGACTACGTCTTCCAGGCATCAGAATACCTATCAACTTTCCTATCGATCCTAGGTGAGATTAGGTAAAATTAGCACCTAATTATGGGATTTACTGCTAATACACAGCTTAATAAGTCTTTCTAGGGCTTTACATTACCATTATTTTGAATAATTTACTGGTTATGCGGAAACTGCATAAGTTCATTTATGATGATGATGATGATGACCTAGTATGTGGGAAAGGAATAGGAATTGGATTTTTGCAAGAGGCATTACCGACCAATATGAAACAATCACAGCAAGAAATAACGCAGAAATCTTTTATCTCTTAACACTGAAGAAAGAAAATCCAAATTCTGCTGTTATGTTTTATTAAAATACTGTAGAAGTTAATTTAGAAAAATTTTCATTTGATTGGAATAAGAAAAATACCCCTGACCTGGAGCAATAGGCTGAAAATAGATCATATTCTATGAAGGCCAAACCCTAAACCTGAATGCAACCCTGCCTTTCTCTTGCAATCGCTGCTTACATTATCACAAAGAATGGTGTAATTTGAGCTGCTTATGTTCCGGAAGTAGCAGAATGAATCATCATGATAGTTGTATACCTGCTGGGTACTCCCCTCTCCACTTATGACAATATTTCCCTTTACCAGCATTGAACCCTGCCCGTTCTCCAAATTTTTGAGAGTGCTGATAGAGAGTCCTGAATCATAACCTGTTATCTTCTTCTCATTAAACCCAAACATTATGCTTGACACAGCTGTGTAGGAGTCATTTCCTTGTTCCACATTATCTGAATATAAGTACAAGGGGAACCTCTTCAGAGACTTACTTGAGTGAATTGAAGATGACGATGATGTGTTAGTATAAACTTTGTCATCAAATTCGATTGTCTGATTAACAATTTGCTTATTTCCCTCATTCCCCATGATCATAAAGTTGCTATAGTTGAATCCTTGGGTTGCTCTGACAATGATTGTTCCACATGATGACTTTACCCATCCAGTTGATTCTATGGACCTAGTGACAGTTGCTGAGAAAGATCCATCAAAACCTGTAAAATTTGATGTTAATGAAACCTTGAGGGGTGAGATATTCTGTGCAAGTAGTTTCCCTTCAGTCTTTTCACTCTTCCCATCCAGCCAAAGATGCAAATTGGCATCAATATACCAGACATTTAGAGCATTCGTAACACTGAACCCAAATCTATGAGTCTTTCCATCCAATATTTCACCCAAAAATGGAGTAATCTCAATGTCATACGTAGGCAAATCAAAAGAACCAATTCCAGTAATGGGTCTCCACAACAAGGGATTCACACCCCCAGTATAAATCACAGTAAAAGGCCAAACTGCACCAACAATTGCATCATCTAGACTAACAACTACCTCCCTGAAAGGTCCATTCCCAGGTAAACTAATATTATTTATGGAATTGTACTCATTTGGTACATTTGTGTACCAGAATTCATCATTCTCATGAAATGAAACATATATCTCCAGTACAGCCTTATATGCATTCTGAGGAATCTTGAAATTCTTAGACTCCACATCAGTAGAATTCCGAATCTCAAACCATAACCCATCATTCAATGGCAAACTTCTAGAAATTGGCAATATCAAATCAGCCCCAGAATCAAATCCAATCAGAGATTTGCCCAAATTTGCATAATTAAAACCATTTATTTTTTCGTCTGGATAAAAATGGAGGCTGACGTTCACGTGGTATACACCAGTATAAGTGCGGTCAACAATATTGCCTAAATAAACAGCCACGGTTTGATTGCTCATAAGCAAAGAATAATACCTCGTAATGTCCTTCTCAACGGTCCAAACAGTCCCTGTAGCCCTTGGCTCAGCAGTGCAGCTTCTGAAAATCTCAACCCCACCGATCCAAACTCCAAAAATTCTATCAAATTGCCTACCTTTGCTCGCTGCTTTCCACTCAAAAACAACTTTAGCAAAATTATTAGATGGGCAATCTGAGGGTGGAGTATAATGTGCAAGAACTGGCTGCTTCCCATATGTGTAACCAAAGTCATGCTGCAGAATGGTGTACGAACAAGGTTTGGTCTTTGGAAGTTTTATGGGCTTAGTGACTTCAAAATAGGTCGTCGGAGAAGTTGTTTCAGACCCATGACCAGAAATGAATTCTGATCTGAAAAGAGATAAAGTTCTCCGGAAATTTGCATAGGTGAAGACCGGTAAGTGGAGGAGTAAGAGAAGGGAAAGGAGAAAAGATAAGAAAGAGGAAGAGAAAGCCATTGTTTGTATCAAATGTACACAGATGCTCCCAAAAAAGTACTTTTGTAAATCGTGTTGTGGAGAAAGAGATGCGCGCGTTTCCATTTCTTGAAGATAACCTTTAGTAAGAGTAAATAAATTCAGCAGTAGATTGCCAACCAAGAGTAAATAAATTCAGCGCTTAGTTCATGAAAATGGTCTTACCAAAGTGCAAGAATATTGTAGACTTTAAATCAATTATGGCCCTAGAAGTTGAGATTTTCTAAGTGCTTAATTTTTTTAAAAAAATTTTTAAATTAAGGGATTTCATTCTTAATGAAAGGAGTGATAAACGTATCGGGACGTAAGGAAATTACATTGAATACACCAATTCAAATTTGAAACGATTAATAATTGTATTAAAAAGATTGACATAAATCTGGTTCTAGTGGCATGATCTCATCCCTTCCCTTGTATATCGCGGGTTAAATTCTGCTCGTCTTCAGAAAAAAAAAAAAAATTTATATTGTATAACTATTCTTGTTATGTATTTTTTTGAGAATGAAGATGTTACAAGACATATGACAAAATCAGGATTAGAGTTGTACCTAGATGTACCTAGGGTTGATAGGAGGAATTTTAAACTATTATAGGTTATGAATTACGTAATTTTGATCTAAATAAGAAGTCCTACTCATACTAAGTCTTAAGATTTAATAAGTTATATGATATGATATTAATAGGATTTAATATTAAATAATTATCTTTAAATTAATGGATTTCATTCTTAATGAAAGAAGTGACAAACATATCGGGACGTAAGGAAATTACATTGAATACAACAATTCAAATTTGACACGATTAATAATTGTATTAAAAAGATCGACTTAAATCTGACACGATATAACTTAACCCGTTAATATCAACACATCAACACGTAAACATAATTAGCCAATATCAATCCACCAACATGTCAATACGATTACTCAATAACAACCCGTAAACCCGTTAATTTAATTATTTATTTATTTAACATTTGAGATTAATATATTACTTTATCTAATTATACATAAAATTTAAAATTAATAAAAATTAAAAATTTAATAATATGTAAACATTAATAAATTACCCAATAATATAAATTATATAAAAAACCAAATATTTTTATAAAATAATAAAACATCTAAAATATTGAATATTCCGATAATAACAACTTTTAAGTTTTAACATTCATAATTCAATAATAATTATCAATTTCTTAAATAATAAATTTAAACAACAATAGTTCATTCAAATGTAAATTATGCGATGCTTCCACAAATGTTTCTCTATCCATGTCTAACTTCATGACATGTTGAACAAGATCATCCAAACTCAAATTTTGAGACAATACTTGTACAATAAAATTAAAATGAATTAGTATCATAACTTAAAATATAAAAAATTGTCAATTAAAATAAGGAGAATTGTCAAGTTTAGTCACAAATAAATTTTATTTTGACAAGATATTCCCCAAATTAAGCAAATTATTTTTTTTTAAATTTTTAAATCCTAAACAAATTTACAAACTAATTATATAGTCTCTTTTTTATTTTTTATTTTTACGAAAATCTTCAAAACATTATAATTTTAAATAATCTTTTTAAAAAGAGGATAAAATTAACATCATACATATTAAACGATTTGATTTTTTTTTTTTTCAAATAATTTAGTAAAGATATTTGACATAAAAACGGTAATGAAGAACAATGACTGATGTAGATAGCTTTTGATGAGGTTAACATGTGATATGAGCCCTTTCGTCATTTCCCTAATTGACAAAAAAATATAACAAACATTAAATATTTATATTTTAACTTAATTTCCGTCAAAAAGGATTATATTACTAATTCGTAATTTTGTTTAAGACTTAAAAGTCTATTAAAAAAAAATAAAATTTGGGACTTATCTCACCAAAATAAAATTTATTTAGAACTAATCTTACCAATTTTTCTAAAAATAATTTAATTTTTTCTTATGTCCATAAGTCCAATCTTGATACAGATCAAAGACTCAACAAGATAAGATAAAAGAGAAATTCTGTATTGATCAAGAACTCTACCACCACTACTAAATACATAGAAGCAATTGTAGAAATAGGAATCGTAAGCACATCTCAAACAAAATGTCACGCCCCGGAATCGAGGCACGACACAATCGTACCCTCAAGATTTCTCCCAAGAGCACAAGATCTCTATCTGAACTCATAACATAAATAATAACCCCAAAAATAGAAAGAAAACAAACAAATCTATATCCTTTAAAAAGTTCCAAAGGAAATTCTAATAAGAAATACTTAAATTTCCTAATGTATCACATCATAGTTAGGGGTACAAGCCCAAGCTTATTAAAACTAAGAGAATTCCAAAAGAATTAAATATCAATCCCAAGAATAAACAAAAGACTAAAGAATCCAAAACGAAAAACGAGAGTCAAGCTTTATCTACTCTCTTATTCCTCATGACTAGAATATCAAAAGAAGGGATAAAAAGAGGGAAAGAAATGAGCTAAAAACTGAATGAATAAACAGAATATACAACTTATTTATTTTTCCAAAACATTAGAAAATCAGTAACTAAAAAAGGAATCATTTCAAAATATCAATCAATTAATCAAAGTAGACTTCCTTTTAACAAACTTAACAAACAAACAAAACATCACAATTTCAAATTCTAATTCTTTTAATAGGTTCAAGCAAGTATAGGCACTCGTTGGTTTAACCGAATTCGGCCCTAACTATACTCCCGCCATGATGGCCATAACTTATCAAAGTATGAGTTTTTTCACTATACTCTATGAGTTCACAAATTATAATTTGAAAAATGTTCCCCTAACTAATTTCTAAACAAACTTGAGCAAAAAACTTATTTTACTTTAGGGAAGATTTTAAATAAATTTAATTAAAAACTTTCAAGAAATCAAAGAAAATAGAAATCAGAATTAAAAATTTTCAAAAAAAAAAAACAATTCTTTTCAAAAAAAAAAATACAAGAAATAAAATATTTAATAATAATAATAATAAAGTCATCATTAGAAAGAAAATAAAATAAAAAATAAAATAAAAATAAAAGAAACAGAAAGAAATTTATATATATGATGAAAACGAGGAGGAGTTTACATAGCGAAATTAATAATAATAATAATAAAAAGAGGAAGAAGAAGGCGACAGTCTTCTTGTTAAAAAAAATTGAGAATTCAAAAGAAAAATCTTTTAAAATTAAACGAATAAATTATTTAATTTAAATTATAAAACACAGAGAACTGAAATTCAAGAATTTTATTGAAAGATCAAATACGAAGAAAATCGAATAATCTATTTACTCACCTCTACAATCTCGAATTAAAGTCTGATATCCAACTTATTCGATCTTTGAATTCCCACCTAATTATAATAAATCAATTTAGGTTCTCTTCATTAAATCAAATTTAAATCTAGAAGGAATCAAAGAATTGATTTACGTCGTTAATACTTCTCAGTCAAATTTTCTCTAATGACTCTTCTCACATATCTGTCTCTATCTGTTAAAATGACTATAGGATTTATCTTATAACTATAATATGCATCTAAAGAAAAGATAATTATTAAATATTAAATCCTAATATTAATAGGACTCTTATCATATCAAATAACTTATTAAATCTTAAGACTTAATATGAGTAGGATTTCATATTTAGATCAAAATTACGTAATTCATAACCCCTAATAATTTAAAATTCCTCCTATCAACCCTAAGCTAATCTAGGTAGAACTCTAATCCTGATTTTGTCATATGTCTTTTAACATCTTCATTCTCAAAAAAGTACAAAACAAGAATAGTTATAAAATATAAATTTTTTTTTTTTTTTTTTTGAAGACAAGCGGAATTTAACCCGCAATCTGCTGGGGAAGGGATGAGATCATGCCATTGGACTAAAGGCCTCTGGGCAATTATACAATATAAATTACATATATCAAGGAATTAAAATTAAAAATTAAAAAAAAAAATTATAATAGTATTAAAAGAAATAACATGTAAACTATCAAAAAAAAATAATAATATAACAAAGAAATAAATTGTAAAATACTTGAACTTTCAATGTTTTCTTTATCTTTCTCCGTCTTACTTGAATTTGATTGCACTTGGGACTTAAAATTAGAATTTTCTTGTCTAAGACTAGAAGAAAGATTAGTCTTGTACTCTTCAATAAGAGAATCTAACTTAGATTTGAATAGTGAGCATTCCAAGGGTTCATCATTACCATAAATTTTCTTATAAGAAAACTCAACAAAATTCATCCTAAATCAAGGATCAAACACCACAGTCATGGCCAAAAGTTGATTGTACTCCTAATATTTATCAAACTTTGAATACATGTCAATTGCAATCTTCTTCACATAAGGATCAGAACCTTTCATTTCTTCCATCAACTTCAATTGAATCATAAAAAGAATGGGAAAAATACAAATTGCAAGTAGGACTCTTCAAACTAGAGAATGCATTTGTTCTATTATAGAACAATTTTAAAAATCCACATATTTTCTCCACTATCTTATTCTTCATTAGATGGATTATGCTTGAAATTAAAATCACTCAATTGCAAGTGACGAAAGGCGAGCTTATAATAAGAGTACTAGGGAGCATCAAATATGTAGAATTTCATCTTGTAGGAACATCTTGTTTTAAAGACTTTTTGGAATCAAGAAAAGTATGACCCACACACTCCAAAAACTTTTGCTTTCTAGATGGCAACCCTTTCACATATTTCCCACATTCTCTAGCTAACTTTTTCAATAGATTCATCAATCTCTTTAAATCCTTCTCTAACAATCAAATTGAGAATATGTGTACAACATCTTACATGAAAGAAAGAATCATGATCTTTCAGTCAATTGTGCAAATTCAATTGATTCTCCAGAATGTCAACATATGAATTATTTGAAGAAGCATTATCCAAAGTTATAGAAAAAAAATTTCTTTTCAATTCCCCAATTAGCAACCAAACTATAAATCTTTTCAACCAATGGAACAATAGAATGAGGTGGAGGCATATATGAAAAGTTCAAAATTTTTTTATGCAATATCCATCTTTCATCTAGTGTGCAGTTAAACTCATGTACCCATCTGTAGCTATTGAAGTCCAACAATCAAAAGTCAAACTAATTCTACCAGAGCTATTTTTGCACTATAATCCACATGAACTTTTTTAATTTCAAACTTGCAAGTATTTCTACTAATATGAGAAATATCAAGTTCCAAGTATGAATGAAGATCTCTAATACCCTTATACTCCACAAAAGGTAACAATCATGTCTAATAATAGCATTAATCAACAACTCCCTAAATTTGATTTGTTCAAATTGTCTAACACTTCTATTCATGCTCCCACTAGCAGATTCTAAGATAAATTGTCCTATGTCTTTTGTATCAATTCTAGGACATTTCTCAGTATGCTTTCTCAAGTTATCTGTTCTATATCTACTAGTTAAAAGGCATACCTGACCACATTTTCTGCAGTTGCATCTTTCTTTCCCATTTTTATTTTGTGATATCACTTCAAATATTTCCAAACATTGCTTGTTTGTTTTCTTTTTCGTTTCTGACCACTTGTAGAAGATTCCTTTGAATTCTTATTTTCATCTCTACTTAATTGGACATATTCGTTGTTAGAATCATTGTCTTCATCAAGTTATATTGGTTCTTTGTGTGGAAGTAAATCCATACCTAATATAAAAAAAATTAAATAATAATATTTCATATGATATATATATATGTGTGTGTGTGTGTGTGTGTGGATAAGATTATAAGGAGTACTACATAATAGGATATATATTATAAAATATACATTGGAGATTAAGTTATTACATTTCTAGAGATTAAGTTACATACACGGCTAAATCAAAATTTTAGAATAAACTTTAAAACCTCAATCAAAATTTCTGAGTATTTATATATGTAGATATTCACAAAGAATTAGTTCACAATTTAAAAAAAAAAAAAAATCCACGCAATATTTAATAATTGCAATTGAAATAGCAGAAGGAATGAGAGAGAGAAAGGGGAAGAAGACGATCATTTTTCCGCAACCCATCATTCATGTAAAAATGAAATTCTCTTCTTTTTTTTTTTTTTTTTACTTATCATTAAATAAGATTTTACCCCTTTTGAAAAAATACGAAAATTGATGTATTTTTTTTTTTTTATTATTATTAAAAGAAAACTAAATAACTTTTAATTTTAATTTGAGGAGATAGTAATAAATATTTTCTAATAATAATATACTTAATCCTCCAATATAAAATTTAATTCCAATGATTATAATATATATTAAAAATTGAATCAAGGTCACCTTTTTAGTAATCTACGTAAGACTTCTATTTTGTCAAACTTGTCCATCTTAAGGTTTGGATTATTTATATGAGCCGTTTTGTTTATACTAATGATAATAATAATTTCTTTTTTTCTTTCTTGATGAAAAGAAAAACATAGACAAAGACATAATAATGTAGAAACAAGGCAAATTTTCTCTTGGCAAAGCAATAAATACAACCTTTTTTTTCTCTCTCTTTGAAGTTTAAATTATGTTCTCAATTCTTAAAATAATAGCAAAAAGACCAAAAAAATCTTTACTTCGTAAAGTTCACATTAAAGAACAAAAAAAAAAAAAATCCTAAAATAAAGCAGACACATCTATTCTCCTTAGGAAATTACACTCATCCTTAGGACTATTCTATTTCTTCATGATAGGACTTCTTCGAAACTGATTTTGGATCGACTATGCATAATATGCATGCAAAGTAATTGCGGAATCAAGACTAAAAGACATAGGACTCTTCATTATTTCTAATAGAAGAAAAGTGGTGGTCCAGCAGCAAAGCAACCTCCATTAAAAAAATGCAAGTACTTACGCATGAAAATGGAAGAATTGAGAGAGACAAAGCATACCTCTTCAAGTTTAACTTCTTTGTATCTAGTCTTCTACTGTCTTATGTATTTAAAAGACACAAAAATTGGACTTCAACTAAGCATATAGCTACACAAAATCTTATGACTTAAAAATGAAGATGACTTGGATTTCTTGAACTTTTGTAACAACATTCAACCTCTGAACTACTCAATCTTTTCAGAAACACGAAAAGGAAAGAAACTTTCCTGAAGTTTTGAGGAAGAGATCAGAGAAGGTTTTCAGAAACGTTGAAGAGGAAAGAAACTTCCCCAAAGTTTTGAGGAAGAGAAGAGAGACAGGTAAGGTTTTAATTTTTCAGATTTGATAAAAATCATAAAATGATAAAAGTTAAAAATTTTAAATTGTAAACAAATAAAGGAAAGTAATAAAATATTTGTAAAAAAAATTAAAAATTATTTATATATTATTATTAAATGGGTTGCTGGGTTAAAAACAGGTTGAGCGAGTTCAACCCATTTACAATCAAACACGATTAACCTTAAACGAGTCAACCCGCTTTGACACGAACCTGCCAACCCTCAACTTAAACCCGCTATTTTTGAGTCGTTTTCATGTCGAGTACAATATTACTACCCTTACTTAATGTTCATGTTTTTGGTGTTGTTGGTCCTTTTTGTTTTTATTTTTTTTATTTTTAAGTAGGTCATCAATATATAACAAACATGGGTATTTGGTCCCTCTCTTCACAAAATTTATTATTTGGACAAGTCAATTTTATGAAGAAAAGAACCAAATGCACTTGTTCATTATATATTGGAGACCTACTAAATAGAAAAGAAAGAAAAGGACATACCACACAAATGATCGAAATTTTAGAAACCAAATCCTCCAATTTTCCTTTTTTATTCTTAAATGTTTAAGTTGCTATAAATCTATTTAATTATAGTAATATCTATAGAAGACTTCCATATACTCTTGACTTCTTTACTCTTTAGTACTGTAGTCTTTAAAGTTTTTACAATTGTATCCCTATAAATAGAGGACCTTATGTAAGTATTATTTATAAGTGAAGTACAATAACAATTGTCAAGCTCGAAACAAGGAAGCAGTTCTACGAAAATAAACTTCTAAGAACAACTATCGAGGTTCTCACTTAATCTTTTACTCATTACCACTTGAATCTGTAAAAAGGAAGTAAGGGAAGGGAATGAGTTAGAAAGCCCAGTGAATAAACATTTTTTTTTTTGTTTCATTTTTCAAAACTTTAAAATGTCAAAAGTCAAATTTTCAAAATAACTTTTAATTGACAATGAAAAATTTTCCATTACAAACATATTTTTGCATAAAACAAAAGAATAATTCAAATTCAATTCTTACTTTTCTTTTATACGGGCTCAAACAAGTATAATCATAAGTTGGTTAACTGAATTTGGCCCTAGCTATTTATCCCTCTAGGACGGTCAGAATTTACAACAATGTGAACTTTTTCACCATGCTTTACAGGTTCAAAACTTATAATTTTGGAACATGTTCCTCTAACTAATTCTTATCAAACTTGAGCCAAAAACTTATACTTATATCTTTTGGGAAATACTTAAATAATTTTACTGAAATAAAATTCCTTTGAGAATAAAGAAAGCAAAATTCTTTTATTTACAAAAAAAAAAAAACGTAAAAATTGAATCAAAAGTAATTTTCTTCCAAAAGGTAAAAATAAGATTTTGATAAGAAAAACATATAAAATTTAAAAGTTTAGAAAAGAGGAAAAAATAATAATAATAATAGTAAAATTTTAGCAAAAAGAAGTTTTAGTGGCTCAATCTCTCTCTCTCTCTCTCATTTTACATAAATAAAAATCTAACAATTCATAATTTAATAATAATAATACTAATTGTGACAATAATAATAAATAATAGACTTTGAAAGAAAACAACTTGAAAGAAGGATCATTATATTGGTTGACTTTCAAAAAGAGTAAGCATAACAATAATAAGAATAAAGAACTACAGAATCATCATAAAAAAGTAATGATAATAATAATACATATATTGTATCATCATAACAAAACAAAAAGAGATGAATTTACAAAAATTTAAAATTTCAAAAAACGAAAAGAAACCAAAGAAACTTCAGGTGACTAAGACTCATAACATAATCGCCATAAAAGAAAAAAAAAAAGTAGAAAACAAATTCGAAAAAGACGAGAAGGGATGGAAATTTAAGGGTGTATTTGGATTAGAGTTTTTTTTTTTTGAGTTTGTTGATTTTTTTTAAAAAGAGTTGAGTAGAGTTCAAAAAACGAAAAGTAAGGTGGGGCCAGTGTAAGAAGTTGTCTAGGGAGTGGGAGACAAAAATAATATATTTTATTAAGTGTAATAATAATATTATTATTGGAGTGATATATATTTAAACATATTTATTGAATATTTTATTTGAAAATATTTTCAATTTTGTAATTGATTAGAAATTATAATATATGTCCTTTTTTTTTTTTTTTTTTTTAAATCTATACCTTTTTAATTCAATTAACAATATTTTTTTTTTTGTATTTTTTTCCCCAAATTCTAAAATTTGCCTTATCATTTTGTAATATTTCTAAACAAAGCAATAAATATTGTATTATAAATAACGAAATGAGTGTTGCGAAAAAAAGCAAAAAAAAATGTTTACAAAAATTTAAAAACACTTGCAGATAAAGGAACGAAGTTTCATAAAATGTTGTTTAAGTAATAACACTATCTAAACATTGAATAAATAGCCACAATGTTAAATTATATATGTATATGCACAAATAATTGTTGGCCCCCGCTAATTTTTAATTATATATATGTTTTTAACAATAACAATCTCTTTGCTATACCTTCAATTTTTTTTTCTTTCCCAAATTTGGAATTACCTACAATATTGAATAGCATTGACATAGCATGGTGAACGAGTAGGTATTCAAAACCCATTTTGCAGAATGAATATTCCATGTTGACATGAAATAAGCATATTGCACTTCCCATGCCCAAAACTGAACCCAACCTCATACAATACAATCCAACACACTCTTGAGGAGTATGACTATGACCAACATGACATTGATCCATTCCGACATTCATGAAATCATATTCTTCAACACACCCAGTCCAAACTAATGACATATCAACGTGATAAAACATTCACCACAGACAGTATATTACATCACAGAAATTGAAAATGAAAACATAATCTGAAAATTCGTATTTAATAGGAACATAGCAGAACTGTGGGAAAAAAAAAGGAGCATAGCAGCATCTTCATATTTTTGCTGTTAACACAGCAAGATTCACAACAGCATCTATTCTAAGTAATTCAGCGATAGAAAAACCATTTTCAGATGAATCTTCTGGGCTAGAATTAGTACCAGCATTGTCTTGCGACTTGTTCAAGTCCAACGAACAACCTGGTTGATGGAAAACTATTAAACATATGATACATTTCCTATATTTAAGTGGAAAAAAATCAAACGCACATACTAGAAAATACATACTTTTAGTTCCTACATTTGATTGAACATGTGAATGCTCAAAGTATTTGGATATTTGTGATCCATCAGATGCTCCTAAACAAAATGATTCATTATTATCAAATTTACCAAATTTGATAATTCCGACAAATAAATAGGTAATTTTTCAATACATTTAGTCTCATTCTTTGCAGATGTTTCAATTGAATCTGTCCCCCCGTCTGTGCGTTTTGCTACCACTGCAAAAACTCTTTCCCGAAGTTGAATAGTTGAAATGTTCTTGAAGGCTGCCTTGGTACTTTGGTCAGGAAAGCTTTCCTCAATCCCTTTTCCATTGAATGGACCACCTGCATTTGACTGATGTTCAAGTGGTTGTTATTCATCCATATGCACAACATTCCTTCCTGTCGGGAAGGGTATATCTGGAAAATCGTCATCTGGTGGATGGTACACATGTGGCTGATGTTGTTGTTGGTCGTGTCCATACATGTTCCCTCGTGGATCAAAGGCAGGTTGACCCTCTTCAGGTTGTGGCACAAAGTTGTCTGACATATCTTCAGTCCTTCACAGATGACGGTTATTCCCACCGTTCCCAGACTTTAGAATGTCCAGAATTTCAGCTAATGTATTTTGCACTTGAGAACGAAAACTCTTCATCTTCTTGTGGAACCTGATCCCATCCTCCCTATCCTTCTCCCATTGTTGTTGTATATGTTCTAGTTTTTTAACGATGGTATACAGAGTTGGTGCATTCGTGGACTCTCCTCTATGTATCCCGCAATCAACATCTCCTTCATCCTCCATCTTCTCTGACTGTGTTTGCTTTGTTTCATTTATTTTGCGCCGCCTTGACTCCATGCATG
>JAXGGT010000162.1:10025124-10058237 GCA_035583425.1 Marsdenia floribunda | reverse complement strand
AATCATCATTACACTAATAAAATATATTATTTTTGTCTCTCACTTACTAGACAACATCTTACATTGGCCCTACCTTACTCATTGTTATTCGCAATCAACTCAATTCTTTTTGAAAAAAATGAGCTTTCTCAAAAAAAAGTTTCAATAAAAAAACATCCTAAATAATCAGAATTGAAAAGAGTATATAGATCGATTAAAAGACGTCACATCACCACAAGAGACTCTTACTTTATCATCTCTATAAGTAAAAGAGCAAGAAGAGCGTCAAAGATAAGTTCTTTGAGGTAGTGAAACTCTGTCATATCGCATCATTCTCCTTATTCTGAGATCGAGTCCAAAGGGTCTTTGAGCCTATTAACGAAAAGAATCAGTGGAGATAAATAGAGATTTATAATCCATACTTTAAATCAATAAAATATATATTATTTCACATTGATTTCGTATTGTATTATTTTTCAATTTATATTTTACTGACACAAAATCCACAAATTGTTCTACAATTTTTTTTTTTTTTTAATTTGATTAAATTTCAAAATAGTTAATGGGATGTAAGGTTTCTTAAAATATTGTGAAAAATATTATTGAATATATTAATAAAAACAATACAATTAACAATAAAAACTAAACCTTTATTTCTTAAAAACTAAAAAATTATAATTGTATTAAAAAATATATAAAAATCTAAAAAAAAAAAATCTTTTATCGCTCAAAATAATAATTTTTGAATTAATGAAGTTGATATAATATTTCGCGTCTAGTCAAGGCCCATAGTGGATAGAAGAAAGTTTAAAGAGGAAAAAAAAAAAAAAAACTTAATGTTATCTTGATTAATATTATAGAAAAAATAATAATAAATGTTATTTCAATTAATTTATTAAAATATCAAGTTAAAAAAAAAATAAGAAAAAAAGAAATCAAAATTTCTCCTTTATTACAAGAGGAAAAAATACTACATGTTTATACTAAAAAAAAAAAAAAAAAACAAAAAACAAAAAAGGAAACAATTTAAACAAGCTTTGGTTCAGTGGGCTATGGCCCATTTAATAGCATTATTGGGCTGAATGAGCTCATGTATTGTTCTATTGAATGGGCCTCTTGACAGTGACCACCCGATAATTACTAGCAGAAGAAAACCGACGTCGTTCTACCGCTGGCCATCTTTTCTTGCCTGCAAAGCTTTAGCCGTATTTCTTCACACAGACGGTACGAATTGGAAACCAAGGGAAAAGGAAAAACGAAAGAAAGGAAGAAAGGGAAAGAGAGAACAAAGAGCAATGGAAGAAGTTAAGACGATTACCCAAGAAATCGGCGAGCCCAAATACGATACTCTCCGATTCGGGCTACAAAGCGTCAAAGGGGAAATTATTGGATCTCACCCCCTTGAATCTGCTTTCCACATCGTATTCCCTCTGCCTTTCGCTCTCTTTTATTTTATATTTGGGTTTTAATGGCTTTTTGTGTCTATAAATTTGATGTTCGTGTTGTGTGTTTCTTAGTTTATTGCGTTTATCTGTTGATTAGGCAAAGGTGAGGCGGGAGGACGAGAAAAGGCGCATGCTTGCTTCAACCTATGGCACGGCTTTTCCTCTGAAGATGGAACTCGATCGTGAAATTCTTCTAAAGTTTGTATTCCGTCAACATTTCTGTTTCTACATTTTATGTGTCTCTTACTCCCCCCCCCCCCCCCCCCCCCCCAACTTGTTTGAACATGTACCCTAGAATGTTTTAATGTGGAGCTAGGGTTTCCCCGTTTTAAATTGTGTGATTCCAATTCGTTTTTCTAGCTGATTGAATTGTTTGTCTCCTATTCTGTTCTTGGATAGCTTAGGATGAAAATTCAGCATAGGGTTTACCTGCTCGTTGATCAGGCTGTGTGTTTAAAAGAATTCGTTGTGATTTAGTTGTGGAGTGAGTCTGCTAGATGCTGTTATGTGAAATCTGGAGGAGAAGTACAATAATTGCTAGTAGTAGAATATTTTTCCTCTTTTTGGTTTAGGTATATATATATCTTTTGTTTGAAGCATGTTTTGTGAATTGTTTTGATATGTAAATTACGATGTTTGTATAGGACGTGTAACTTATTTCTTCGAGTTGTAGTTTCTATTCTGGAGTAATTATTTACTGCATAATCATGTAATTTATGCATGAAAAGCACGAATACTCATCTTTAGATTAAATTTACAAATGGAAGAAGGGATAATGCGAAAGAAGTGGATCTATCTGATTTCAATGAGTATCCTCTGCCTCTCTCACTTGTTTATTTTATGATTGGTGCCACGTAATATAATAGCTATAAGAAACTTGACTGTTTGTGGCCTATGCATTTTAGTCATCAAAATGTAAGTGCAGAAAAGATTAGATTAGAATTCAGATCATATTTCTGAGGGGAATTTTCAATAATGACTAGAGTATGTTTTATTCATTCTTTTGCCTTCTCTTTTCCGTTTTGGTTTGTGTGGAATTTTTTTCTTTTGGGTGGGGGAGGGGAAAGGTTGGAGGTTGATGATATTGGCAGAGGTACATTCATTATGTGCGCTTGACCTCTATTTCTTAATTAATTTTTGTTTATCTGTTTGTTCTTATGCCTTTGATATCCTTTTTCAGGAGATTTCAGAGGCCACCTGGTGCTATACCATCTTCTTTTCTGGGGTTGGAGGCCATAACGGGGTCTTTGGAGGACTTCGGTTTTGAGGATTATCTGGATGGTAATAAAATATTAACATCATTACAAATATCTGCTTCCTTCTCAATATTTCTCCCAAAATTTTGTCCAATTCCTTTGGCTTCCATTTCTTTAATCAGTTTGAGGTTTATTGGGTTAAAGCTTGTAAGCTTAAGCTGAGTTGTGAACTTTTGGTTTGCCTAATGAAACATATTTAGCTATTGCTCCGTGGTTTTGAGTATAATGAGGCTGGATACAATTCCATTTGGTATTCATTGCAATGTTGAGGAATATTTGAATTTGCTAATTCTTTCCACTAATTGAATCTTGTAGATCCAAGGGAGTCAGAGACTTCCCGTCCAGCAGACTTACATCACGGTATGGAAGTTCGCCTTGGCATTTCTAGAGGACCAGTCTGCCGAAATTTCTCATGAAGCACTTAGAAACCACGAGGAAATGAAGCTTATTTTTCATTTCTGTATCAGTACCGCTATTTTGATCTAAAATTGAACTGTTACTGCTGGGTGATTGTCCTTGTTTCTGGGTTTGGACTCGTATTTATACTCATCAAATATTATTACTATTTGTAAGATCTTGTGTCCCCAAATATTGGCTGTTTTAGCTAAATTGCCTCTAGATCTACATTGGTGAATACAAGGGTTGAGGAGTATGCTGGAGGAATTTTCATATGATTTGGTTGATATCAATGTTCATTAAATGCTAAACATATTGTTTTGTTTTATATGAAATTGGGAACCCTGATTTTTGAATAATCTCAGTGAGATCTGTTTTGAAGAAGTTGGATGCGATACTTCTTGACAAGAAGGTTATGGTACCCTTTTAATTTGCTTTATAACAATACCCGAAATGATCTTTGGTGGAGTTTGTGTAACGTCTTCATTAAGCATGTTATGAATCATCCTTAATTTTATTTTTTTTAAATGTTTTGAAAAAAAGAACAATGTGCTCTTAAGTGGGTGGTGTTTGTACTTCTGCATAAGACAAGGAAAATCGGAAAATTGGAGGTCTCGTGTGTTTCGTTCCTGAACCCTACAATGTGGCATAAGAATGAATTTATTCCCTTCCCTGATCTGGTCGCTCACATACTCGAGACGAGTATGTATCCCACCTTGCCACCAACCCCCAGACCCCACGAAAACCCTGCAGAACCCTTCCTCATCTGCCGTGAATGACCAAAAACCCTAGGTATCCTCCGCCACCGCACCAGCTCTCCGCGCAGTTCCTCCACTCTCTAGGAAATGATCATCATTTAATACTTCCAGTGGCTTACACCTCCTGCCCCTCCGTTTCTATTCTCACATACCTAGAGCTAAAAACAATACTACTAGTAATTCGGAGATAATAAATATCAGAATCTCCCACTCCCCTGCCTCTCCGGAATGGATAATCGCCGAGTTCCACGTACGGTGAGCGACCCCAAGGTTCGGCAAGTCGGCT
Source organism: Marsdenia floribunda (assembly GCA_035583425.1). NCBI lineage: Eukaryota > Viridiplantae > Streptophyta > Magnoliopsida > Gentianales > Apocynaceae > Marsdenia > Marsdenia floribunda. The sequence goes on along the minus strand of JAXGGT010000162.1, from coordinate 10,054,117 downwards.
TCTTCGCTCCGGTGGCGCCACCTGAACGCTCCCAATCGGGTCCTCCAGACCCAGTTTCCTCATCCCCTCCGGTGTCTGACATATCTCCCTCCGGTAATTCTCTGTCTCCGGTAATGATACCCCCACCTCGTCACCTCTCCTCCGACCTCTCCCGCCTCGCCCATTTCCCTCCTGCTCCTCTCTCACCTCTCCGTGCCCGCGAATCTATTCCTCTTGGCAGCTATAATCCATCGGAGTTTGCTTCTTCTACCGCGTCCGAGTTCACGGAGGGTGCTCACTCTCCTAATCGAGTTGCTCGTCGGAGCAATTCTGGAAAGTTTGCTTCCTCTCTTCCTGCCAGGGGATTTGATATGTCGGGAGTGAAGCAGTGCAATTTTCCAGCCAGTAGTTTGACTACAGTTTCCATCGTCAACATGCCACCAGGGATAACTGGTAAAGCTCACTGAGTAGAGTATTCTTTCCTGATTAGTTGCTCTTTACATCTTTTTAACCGTGTCTTATTACCCGCTCTGCTTTGATTTTGCAAATGCAAGTTTTAATACCTATACGCGTGCACATATATATGTACATATATACATATGCCTGTGTGTGTATTTTGCCTTGGTTTCGAATTATTTCGTGAAAGTCAATTATATATGTATTTTGATGATAAGTAGAAAAAGATGGGGGAGCCAGTGTTGTTGAACTGCAGAAGGATCGATCTGCGACAGGTTCCAAGCCCCTGAAAGAGAAGACTACCAAAGCTGAAAGGCGCGCTCTTCAAGAAGCTCAACGAGCTGCAAAGGCTGCTGCAAAAGGTGCAAATTGCATTGAATTAACTTTTAGTTGGCATTTATTTTGTATACATGGTTCTTCCTACGTCAATACTTGACTGATATAAGATGCTATAATTAGCTTCCAACCAAAAAATAAGGGTAAAAAGAAAGATCAATGGAATCCTGCAAAAATGATGTTTTGCTAATTAAAGTTAATCATTTTTATCTTATACCATGGAACTTTAATCAATTGGACATACATGTCCTCGACTACTTTTTTCCAAGTGGTCATCTATGAAATGTATTCTTTATAATGACTACATGGTTCGATTGAGATCTCCTAGTGATAGTTTTATTTGTTTATTATAAATATTTCTTCCGTGAAGCACTTGGAGAATATCTCTAGTTGTAGTTACATATCTTCCACTGTATTCTAACTGTTGAGTTTTGTCTAGCTGATGGTGGTAAGAACCCTGCTGCTGCATCTGGCGTAGTTGCTTCAGCAAATGCAAATGCAGGAAAGGTTGCAAAGGCGTCTTCACAGAGGAAAGACAGCTCCCCAGTTGCAGCTTCGGAAAAAAAAGGCAGTGACCGTCTTCCAGATAAAGATAGGAAGAAAGATGTCCCTCATCCACGTATGCAGTTTGATGATAAGAGCCGTGTGGAGAAGGCAAAGAAACGTTCTGTAGTTAAGCAGACTGAGGCAAGGAATAGAGTTGAGCTTTTCAGGCATTTGCCTCAATATGAACATGGGACACGTCTTCCTGATCTCGAATCAAAGCTATTTCAACTTGGCCCTGTTCACCCTGCTGTCTATCAGGTGATTTCCAATTTTAGCACATCTATTTCCTGGTTGTTAATATTTGAGTTCATTTGAAATTGAAGATTTCTTATCTTGGATGCTCTCAATAAATCTTCTACACTCAATTTTCTCATATACTGTCTCTATGAACCCTTAGATCTCCTATGGAACCATTGAAGATCACTAGCTACTTTTGGTTGATGAGAGAATTATGGTGATTAAAATTTGTGATCTGTTTGGGATTTTCTTCTCTGGGTTCATGATATTCATTCATCCCCATGATCCATGTTGTCTCTATATCAGGTTGGGCTAAGGTACTTGGCTGGTGACATATCTGGTGGAAATGCTCGCTGTATTGCAATGCTTCAAGCATTTCAGGAGTCAATTAAAGATTACTCTACACCACCTCAAAAATCTCTTATCAGAGACTTAACTACAAAAATAAATACTTATGTATCTTTTCTGATAGAGTGCAGGCCCCTTTCAATTACCATGGGAAATGCTATTAGATTTTTGAAAACACGAATTACCAAACTGCCATTGTCTTTGTTGGAATCAGAAGCAAAATCAACCCTTCTGTCCGACATAGATTGTTTTATTAATGAGAAAATAATTCTCGCTGATAAGGTGATAGTCAAGCATGCTGTAACCAAAGTCAGGGATGGAGATGTTCTTCTCACATATGGATCGTCCTCTGCTGTTGAAATGTTGTTCTTACATGCCTATGAGCTTGGAAAAAAGTTCCGCGTTATCATAGTGGATTCACGTCCAAAGCTTGAAGGGAAGCTTTTACTTCGTAGATTGGTGGGGAAGGGTCTTAGTTGTACATACACTCACATAAATGCTCTTTCTTATATCATGCATGAAGTCACCCGAGTATTTTTGGGTGCTTCTTCAGTATTGTCTAATGGAACGGTTTACTCAAGGGTTGGTACTGCATGTGTTGCAATGGTTGCTCATCAATTTCGTGTTCCTGTTCTAATATGTTGTGAAGCATATAAATTCCATGAAAGGGTTCAGCTTGATTCAATTTGCTCCAATGAACTAGGTATGCCTTTACAGTGGAGTTCTTACTGCTGCTTTTGTAACTTGTCACTTAACCATTTCTTATTACTCCATCTGTTGTCCATTCTTCAGGTGATCCAGATGCCATAGCAAAGGTTTCTGGTAGGAAGGAAATCAACTATTTGGATAATTGGGCTAATAGTGAAAACCTACAACTTTTAAACCTTATGTAAGTATCAATTCCAGTAGTCCATGGATTCAGACATTCTAGTTTACCATTCTGTAGGCTGGCTATTTTCTATTTCTATATTGCTATATTGCTATATTATATATTTTCTTTTATGGAACAGTTACGATGCAACACCAGCAGATTATGTCTCAATGATCATCACAGATTATGGCATGGTAAGTTACTGCAGGGTTTTTTTTCTGGGGTTACTGATCAATGTTGATAAGGGGAAACATGCTGAGTAGGATTCCTTATACCTTTTCTTTTCCAGCATTGGTGTTTTCTGAGTAGGCATATAGACAATTTTTATGCAATAGCAGGAATAGTGTTTTTACTTGTGCAAGCAATTCTAGGTTGCTGCTTGATATTTTTTTCTTGGGATTTCATCATATCACGTGTAGTTGGTTTGCCTATTATGATGATTCTCAATTTCTCATACTGATTCTCTCTTTTTTTCTTTTGACAATGTATGCAGATCCCTCCAACTAGTGTCCCTGTTATTGTTAGAGAGTATCGCCGAGAACATTTATGGACATAGAGGATTATAGCATGAACTGAAGTATTTAAGATTGCCAGTTTGAGCACCTTAGAGATCCAAAGAATCACCAGTGCGCTTCTGCACTTTTTGATTTAATTCCTTGATTCTCCTTTTGGAATAATGGTTTGTGTATTCACCATGTACCTTGCATGTTGGGTTCATCTTATACATTTTTGCCTGACTCTGAGAAGAGTGCGATGCTTCCGCCTCTCCGGGCAGTTTTTGGAATGTGTTCTCAATGTTGAAGTGAGCATTTTTTCTCTTCTTTTCATTTTTTCCTTTTTTTTTTTTTTTTTTTTATCCATTTTTTATGGTTGACTCTTGATTGTTATTCATGAATTTTGGATTCTGTTTCCCATATTCTGTGCGAACTTGTGAAGATTGTTGATTAGAAAAGAAAAGAAAAGCCATTTTTTAGGGAAACGGAAAATTTGGCAATTGCGGCCTTTTATCATGTAAAAGGATAAACTGCGTTACCTTGGGAAATCCTCCATGGTGCAATTCTCAGGGTTTATTTTGCTCAATAAAGTAATGTATTTTTTAGCACAGCAAACATGCAGGAGGCCTGTCGAATATGCGATAATGAAACTGTGTAATGTTCAATCTTAATTGTATATTACAGCATCCTTGAAAAGCTGAGGTTTCACATTGATGGGGTTTGAGTAGAACTTTCCTTTTGATGTGGTCAAATCATGTGTATGGTTACGGGAATACCATTCTCGCATATTTTGCACTCTGGTACCAACTAGGAATGTCAATGGGAACGGGGTTTTGCGGGACTCCTTCCCCCATTTTTATCTCTTGCAAGAAATTTTCATATATATTCTTCATTCCTATTTCCATCTCTTGCAAGAAATTTTTCTTTTATACCATTTTCATCTCGTTGGGAATTAAGGATTTTCGTGGGAATTTTTACTACTTATTTTTTATTTTTTATTTTCAATTAAATTATTAATGCAAAATTAATTAATAAATTCCGTAAATAAAAAAAATATATATTTTCTCACATGTTTTTTAATATAAAAATTTGAAGTCTCGTCAAATTTTTTCTTGCAATAATTATATTAAGTTTTATCTACTCTATCAACTTTTAACTTTTGAAAATATTGTCAAACAATACTCTTATGTCTCTTATTTGGTAATTGAGAATTTGATTCGTTTTACTCATCAATTATTTCATTTTTCGGATAACTCAATGACATGTTTGAAATATTTGGTGTTTGTGTTTATTATTGAGTTGGTTGTTCTTGAAAAGATATAATTTATTTTATGAGTAATTCAATGGCAAGAGAAGTAACTACTCGTGATATTATGTTTATATTCTTGTAAATTGTAATTTATAAATAAAATATTACATTTAAAAATTGTAATTATTATATTAATATAATTTTACTTTTATAAAAACATAGAATTAAGAAAGTGAGTAATGAATATATTATGGTTATTATTTTATTTGCTTATAACAGATTTACTGTTTACCAAATAATTTTATTTTTATTTTTATTTTTTAAAAATAATTATTATTACGCTAATTATGATTATATATATATATATATATTATATAATTAAGAAAATATATATTATAGTCACTATTTTATTAATTTGTATCTAATTTAATATTTACTAAATAATTATTATGATTTATTTTAAAATTACTACTATAATTTTATTTTTATATAAGTATATAATTAAAAATATTATATATATATATATATATATATATATATATATATGTATATATTGCTGGAACGGAGACGGAGTGGGGTCAAAAATCAATCATGAATACCATTCCGTCTCCATCGTCTATTTTTTATTTTGGAGAATTATCACCCCATCCTCGAACCCAATCAAAATACAAATTTCCTAGTCAAAACAAAATTAGTATACGAATTTTTTATTGAATATGATTTTAATTGTGATCCCTAATACCAACCCATTTCGGTACCTGCACGTTGGAACATACCTTTTCAGCTACATTTGAATGCACAGGAATACCTGCCCAAACTAATACTTGTCCGTATTTGCTTGCTTTCAAATTGTTCTGTAATTGGCCTTGCTTTCTAAGGCTTGATATTTACTTCTGTAATAGGAATCTAGATTTTCTCCCTATCCTCTTCAACGAATTTAACATCTCTCGTTGAAAGAATTAATTGATTTTCTGCATAACACAAGGTGGGGAACATTAGAGCTAGTCCATACTCATCGTCATAGGGCCCAACCAGAGAATTTTAGTGCTTATATCAATCAATGTTAGAATATCTGATTCTTCTTTTCCCTTTCACAAGTAATTCAGATGCATACAATTGGTATGGTCCTCCAGATCGCAATGACATTCAAGCTTATGCTAACTCAGCAGTTTCCCTAGCTACGTTTGTTCTTATTCTGCAGTTTCCCTCACAAAGTCGCTTTTGCCGTTTGTAGGAGAAACAATTGCAAGGATGACAAAACCACCCAAAATAACAATCAAGATGCCCATAGAGTTGACAAGCAATGCTTCTCTAGAATAGCGTGAAATCACTTGGTTGGTTTGAAGAAAAGTGGCTTTCTCCAAAATACCAGTAGCGCAAGCAGCAAGAGCAAGAGCATAAATGTAAACACCAAAATACACATGCCAAGGGAGCAGGTTAGCCCTGCCATTCCTTGAACCTCCTGGGAACCAGAACGTTGCAAATCCAACCGCCCACTGTGTAAAGAAAGGCAAACAGCAGTTCAGACTATGGCCAAGGGTCTCGTTAGCCAGTTAAATCTCCCAGAAAAGAATGCAGCAGCAAATTGAAAAATAACTTAGGACTAAATATTCCAGAGAAAGTAAAAACATAAAGATATATATGACAGGGAAATACAAGAGGACCTGAGTGCCAAATAAGAATAAGCAAGCTAGACCCAGCCAAGAGTGGAGACTGTAGAAATTGTCAATTCCTTTATCATTGTGGAACTTCCAAGCAGCCCATAAACCAATTATACTCAAGCAGAAGGCCAGGAATTGCAAAAAGAGATGCACTAGTTTTTTGAAGCTTTTTGTTCCAGACACTGTCTTGTATGCCAGCATAGCTGCAGCAATTAAAAATTTAGTAACTAAAACAGAAGTTCTTATTTACCTCAGTAAGGTACACTGTGCAGGACTGGTAAAGAACAAAAGTTTTTTATCTCTAGTACAAAACTTCTGGTGGGGAGAGAGAGTTACATTTTCCAGTTTAAGCTGATCATGTTTAATCAGGTATTTGCTTATCAATGGTTATCTAAAAAAATAACAGACAAACCACGAGAAAGGCATGCAGCTGATAACAAGGACGGAATATAACACTGGAGATTTACAGATTTCTGTCCCCAGCAGAGCAGAACATGTCTTTTAAGACAATTGGCTATTTGTGATCATCAGGAAATTCAGTAATGAAGATGTTGAAGGTGAATGAGATCAGAGGACATCTAGTAAATATTGATATATATATTAGTCTTGATGATAGTCAGCATTATAGAAAATGACCAATCCAGCTAAAGAAATGGCATTAAAAGGAAATCAGGCACAACATCAGTACCAAGTTTGGAAGTTTAGGGGATAAAAGAAAAGAAAGTTTAAGTTGGGAAAGAAAAGAAAATCAAGTTTTTTGGGAGTTTCTGAAAGAGAACAAGAGAAATATCTCTTGATTAGGAGTTCGGAGGGAGGAAGGTTAAGAAAGGATTTTAAAAATGTAGTTTTTATGAAAATCACCTATGTTGGAAATTGAAGAAATGATGATACATATAGCAACTTTCTACATGGTAAAAATGACATATTTAAAACTTCAAGGTACGTAATTTCTTTGCCTTTCACTTCCTTTCTTATCTCCCTCACAAACAAAAGAAACCTCCCCCTTTCTCTGCCTTTCTTTTCTTTTCTTTCCATTTCTTTCCTCTCAGACAAGCTGCAAATAACTTGGAGCCAGAAGAAACAATAGACATGCTGAATATGCATGTCACTCATTTTCAATCCCCTAGGGAGGACAACAAATAAAAGTGATCAGCACATGAGAATAAATAACATTACTTATGGTGCGAATGCTGATCAATTAATGATTCCAGATGCAGAAAAAAGAAAACCTCATTTAGTCCACAAGGAAATGAACTTATAAAACATCAGAATTGCACATGCAACCTTTCTTCCTATATAAACTGGAGAAGAACAAGCTGAAATAACTCTTATAATATGACAATCAAGACTCTTAACAGTAAGATTGAGGTAGATATGTATTCACATTTTCGGAATAAATCTCCTTACCTTCACCATTTAGAAGTATCAAACCAATCACCATTAAAACGGGATGAACCTGAAAATAACAGAACAGAAATCGAATTTACTAATATCAAATAAACGGGCAGAGAAAAAGAAACATTCAAAAGGAGGGGAAAAAAATGGGTATATACTCTGCCAAATTCGTTTGTCCCTCAAAACAGAAGCGCCACAACCGCTTTGATCAATGCACACTCCGGGAAAATAACGAAATGCATATATATAATTTAAATTAACTAAAATATGAGGCAAGATGCCAATGCATATTTAAAAAAAAAAAAAAAAAAAAATGATAATAGCGATAATTACGTTGAAGATGAGATCTTTGTTACTGGAGATAAGAGCCAATCCTCCTCTGTAATGAACCGTCCAAGTCAAGACCAGCGCCGCCACCGCAACACCCAAAATCCTTACCACCCGGTAGATCGGAAAGCTCACCACCGGCACCGCCATTTTTCTTAATATTTACCCTAAAACAAAAATTAGAATCTTAAAAGTTTTGAGTCCTACACAGTCCTCTCCTCTTTTTAGATAGGGTTTTGCAAATCACACATTCATTAGTTAATAATAGCAGTAATTTTAGTTTCAGTAATCTCATTTAGATCTCAAATGAAAGGAAGAATAATACTACCGAGGACAGGGAAGGGAGCTGTGTTTGACTTTTCAAGGTCCACGTAGGATGCCTGAGAATAGTGGCAAGTTGCGATCTTCTATGTTGTCGTCCCTTTTCCGGGAATTATTTTGAGTAAAAAAGTTTCATATGTAAATATATATATATTTCACAATTTTTATTAGAAGAAGGATTGCGTTGCCAATTACGTCTCACATTCGCCTAAGAAATTTCTAAATAATTATTAAATAGGAGTCTAAAATTTTTTACTTAATAATACATTTTAAATATGTGAGATGTACTTAAAGTGTGCCAAAAAAATCAAATTTTTCCCCAAAATGGCCCTATTTTTTTAAAAAACTTCGTGTTTGGCCCTATTTTTAAAAGTATATGTCAAAATAATCTTGACTCATTTTCAAAATGAGTCCTATTGGGACCCACAATACTAGCCTCTTTCTTCCTCTCCTCTCCCCTCTTTCTTTCTTCTTTTCTCTCCCATCTTCTTCCTTCTTGTTCTCGACCCATGGTTGTTGCATCAGGTTCTCAGTATTCTCCTCATCCCTCTTTCTCTTTCTTTCTTCTTTTCTCTCCCTCTTCTTCCTTCTTGTTCCCGCCCATTGTAAATAAATATAAGAAAATTGTATTTATCGCCCATTGTAAATATAAATATAAGAAAATTGTATATATTTAGAGGCAAATAAATATAAATGAGAAGATGCAAGAATTGAAAAAAATACAATCTATTAATGTTATGATTTGTTATTTTGAAAACTTACTATGTAATTATTGTGGTCACTTGAATTTGAAATAGAGTAGTAGAAATATGGGCATTTACAAATGTTATGATACATATAGAATTGAAGAGAAAGAATCATTTAAAAGGGGAATATGAGTTTAACAACTATGACTCATTTTGTACATGAGTCATAACACGAGGACTCGTTTTTCAAATGAGCCCTAAAACAGAGAAAAATAGCTCATCCAACTATAAGACTTGTTTTGAGAATGAGTCATAGGTCTAGGACTAGTTTTGAGAATAAATCATAACTTTAGGACTCATTTGAAAAACGAGTCCTAGTGTTATGACTCATGTACAAAATGAGTCATAGTCGTTAAACCCAAATCCCCTTTTAAACGATTCTTTCTCTTCAACTCTAGATATATCAAAACATTTGTAGATGCCCATATTTCTACTACTCTACTTCAAATTCAAGTGACCACAATAACAATATAGTAAGTCTTCAAAATAACAAATCATAACATTAATAGATTGTGTTTTCTTCAATTTTTGCATCTTCCCATATATATTTACTTGCCTCTAAATATATACATTTTCCTTATATTTATATTTACAATGGGGCAGGAACAAGAAAAAAGATGGGAGAGAAAAGAAGAAAGAAAGAGAAAGAGGGAGGAGGAGAAAACAGAGAACCTGGTGCAACAACAATGGGTAGGAAGAAGAAGGAAGAAGAGGGGAGAGAAAAGAAGAAAGAAAGAGAAGGAGAAGTTAGGACCGCCAAAACACCACCTTAACTCTACATTAGTATGATATTGTCCGCTTTGGGCCAAGCTCGCACGGATTTATTTTTGGGCATCTCCCAAAAGGCCTCATACTAATGAAGTTAGGTGGACACTTATATTCAAGGTGATTTCTCTTTGAATTTCCAATGTGGGACTTGAGTTTGCTACCCAACAAGAGAGAGGAGAGGAAGAAAGAGGTTAGTATTGTGTGTCCTAATAGGACTTATTCTTAAAGTGAGTTAAGGTCATTTTGATATATACTTTCAAAAATAGGGTCAAACACGGAGTATTTAAAAAAATCAGGACCATTTTGGGGAAAAACTCCAAAAGATCTAATATTATTGAATTTTCTTTATCTAGTGAAAAGGTATCTATCACCGATAGTAATGACTAATCTCTTTCATTGCGGGTGCTCTTCTATTAGAGATAAACAGTTGGCCTTGAAATGTGCTCTATTCCCACGAATGAAATTCGAACTTCCAACCTCATGGTTAAAGAACGAGGTGAGCAACCATCATGTAACATTTCATAGTTAATATTATTGAACTTATTTTTACAATTTTTATTAAACATGTTTTTTAAGGATAAATTAAAATGTGGGATGATGTCAGAAGATGTAGTATTATGTGGGCCAGAGGTATAACCCTGACCACGTGGGACAACTCCGAGTGGTGACTTCGCATTGGCAGCCTGAATCAATTGAGTCATCCATCACTCACTTCCTCGCATTTCCCAACCCAAAACCAAAACAACCCATAAACACCGTGGCATTTCAATGAAGTATATTCCCTTTTTTCTACATTACCCATAAAACCCATCCGCGTATTTCAAAATTGCACTCGCCACACATTGAATATATCAATCACGGGTCCAGGGTACTTTCGTCATCGAAAGATAAAATGGCTTTCCGTACCCCACGTTCTACCGAAAGGCGGCCAAGCCAAATCTCTGAATTACCCTAGTTTTGGTATAAATGTTGGCCCAATTCTAAGGGTAACATAGTCAATTCAACCGATGGAATTGCTGTCGAGTAATATTTATTAATAAAATATAAAAAAGGACAACGTGAAGCGTCCGCGCACACCACAAAAGGTTTGCTGTGAAAAAAGCGAAGAAAGAAAGAGAGGAGAGAGACACAGAAAAGGCATAGGAAGTTCGTTTTGAGACGTTATCGGATTTCACTGCTTCCCATTTGCCGGAATTTGGGAACTCCGTTCACGTCCGGCTAGGGTTTCTTTTTCTTTCTCCTTCCCAGCTTTTCTTTACTCTTCTTCTCAGAGCAAGGAATACTCAAAATTCTGCTAATTTCCATCAATTATAAGGTTCCATAGTAATTGAGGAGCGTGTTTTCTTTTTAATTCCTTTTTCCTCTTTGTTGAGCTTATGAAGTTGTTGAATTCCGGGATCTGGAACTCCGGAAGTTGTGGGGTTTCAGTTTGAAATGTTCACCCCTCAGAAGAAGCCTTGGTCCGGGTGGTTGCTGACGCCGAGGAAGGAACAGAATGGGTCTCCTTCCGAACCCGGCACTTCCAATCTTGGGAATGGAGAATTGGTAGGCAAGGAAAAGGGAATAATAGCTTTCGAATCCCCACCAAGCAGTTTGAAACCTGAAAAGTATGCAACCCTGGATAAGGAAGCGCTTTGTGAAAAGCTTGTCAAACTCGAAAGAGAAGTTAGTATTATCGTTCTTTTTTCTTCTTATTATTTATTTAGGTTTTACCTTTTACCTAGTACGTATTAGTGGGTCTTTTTTCCTCCTTTTGCGGGACTCTTGGGTGTTCTCGCGCAAATGGAGTTCAATTTTTCAAATTGCAACAGTGTGTGACCTTTGAGGCTTTCACGTTTCATATTTTGTCGATGTTCTGGAGCCGTTTTTGGTTCAATTGCCAGTTTATGGAAATCAATTATCCATATCATATCGGGGTCTGACTAATGCATTTGTGTTGTAGCTTTTCGAGTACCAGTATAACATGGGCCTTCTCTTGATTGAGAAGAAAGAGTGGGATTCCAAGCATGAAGATCTTAGACAATCCTTGGCTGAGGCAAACGATGCCTACAAAAGAGAACAAGCTGCATACTTGATTGCAATATCTGAAGTGGAAAAGAGGGAAGAGAGCTTGAAGAAGGCATTGGGCATTGAAAAGCAATGTGTGGCTGATGTATGGTTACCACTCGTTCTTACAGTTTCTAGTATTTCCGTTTTTAATGTTTTATGTTGTGACATGACTTCATATTATGCCTACAGTCTGCCTCGTGTTTGTTGCCCCTTGATTTTATTTATTTATTTTTTCTTCCCTTTTTTCCCATTGAAGGTCATTACATACACATTATATGTGGTCTAGAAGTTCAGATAATTATAATGGTTACCATTTTTTCTTATAGTGTTATTGTTTGGGGGTACTATGATCGTAATCCTTTAAGACTTGTTCAGCTATGGAAATTTTGCTGTCATACTGGATTGATCATCTATCAAGTAAAAGGAGAACTTGTTACTATTTTTTCTGATTCCATGGCTCTTATGTCTTATGTAATGAAGTCTTATAGGTACTTGTTTGAGAATTTCATGTAAATCTCATCTGGAATATTTTTCTGTTGCAATTTTTTTTTTCTTCTATTATTCATGTGTCCCATATAATTGTCCCACTTACAAAATTTTTTTGTACCATCTTATCTGTTCCAAGGTTGAATTAGTTATCATTTTTCCTACACTTATTTAATAATTCTTTGCTATACAAATTTAAAAATGTAATCATAAGTCATTCAAAGTATTTTAGAAACAAGAGAATATTTAAACTATCAAGGAGTAAATGGTTTTGGAATTTTGAGTATACATATTTATAGATCAAAGGTAAATTTGGAATATGTAAACTTATTAACAAAATGGACTGTAAGATATATATTCTTACAATCCATTTTGTATGAATATTCGGTTAAGTGGGACAAATGTAATGGGATGGAGGGATGACTAGTTTTGATCGGTGTCATTTCTCCTATGGACAATTGTGGAGACATAAACCTTGCTTCAATGATCAATGACGTGGCTGATTACCAGTGTATAATGTTTTTGAGGTCTTTATATTTGCAGGTAGGTCTTATGTCTTCATTCATATGCATTGAGCACCTAATCGATGATTTTATCTTGCTTGTTACAGCTAGAGAAGGCTCTACATGAGATGCGCTCAGAACATGCAGAGATTAAGTTTACTGCTGATGCCAAATTATCAGAGGCAAAATCTTTAGTTACTAACATTGAAGAAAAATCCTTGGAGGTAGAAGCAAAGTTGCGTTCTGTGGATGCCAAACTTGCAGAGGTTAGCCGAAAAACTTCAGAAGTTGAAAGGAAGTCTCAGGAGTTGATTGCTCAAGAAAATGGTCTTCGTCGTGAACGGTCTTCTTTTTTTGCCGAGTATGCTCTTTTTTATGGCATACAACTTGTCTGGATTCTCATTCTTGACTACTGAAGTTATTGTGACAATAACCCTATTCCTATATGACAGGCGTGAAGCACATGAAACAATGATCTGTAAACAAAGGGAAGATTTACGAGAATGGGAACAGAAATTACAGAAGGGTGAAGAGAGACTTGCTGAAAGTCGAAGTTTACTTAATCAAAGAGAACAAAGAGCAAATGAGAATGATAAGATTTGGAAGCTTAAAGAGAAAGAACTTGAAGATGCACAAAAGAAGATTGATGATATGAAATTAGCTTTAAAGAAAGAGGAGGAAGAAATAGGAAAACGGTTGTCAAGCCTTGCTTCAATGGAAAAGGCAAGTTTGTCTGTTGCACAAAGACTTCTTTAGCTCTTTATTGAATGTTTACTTAGCTGTGATTATACGGATGCAGGGAGCTGACGACTTGAGAAAAAGCTTAGAATCAAAGGAGAGGCAGCTGCAAGAATTAGAAGAAAAGCTAAATGAGAGAGAGAAAGTAAGCAGTATTTTATATAGACTTTCACGTATTTCATTTTGTATTTCATATAGATATTAATCGGTAATAAATCCAGTTTTGTTATACCATGTCTATTGTGTTGAACATCGGAAGCGGCCTGTTGTCCTTGAGATCGATTGCAGTTTTTCCTTCTTGGAAAATATCTTAGGTGGGGTAGATATATGCATAATGACTTTGCAACGGTGTGGATGGCTGACTCCTGCAGTGTTATGAACTTTCATTTTATTGTGCTCTAACTTAGAACTTGAGTTGAATAGAATACCATTTTGTGCCACTTCTATTACTGCCAACACTGTAATCATCATTCCACTAATCCTTCTTATCTCCCATTAGGTTTCTGTTGCATTTTTTTACTACACTCTGAAAATGGATTATAAGAGAAGTTTGAAATGACTTCAACGAAGTTGAGGGGCTTAACCTTTTGCCTTTTGGGTAGAGAGTAGCTGTAACTAGTTATGATCGGTTCATCTTGCAATTGATGCATTTCTAAATTTTCAAATTTCTGCAGGAGGAGATGCAGAAACTTTTGGATGAACACAAGAATATACTGAGTGTGAAGGCACAGGAGTTTGAACTGGAAATGGAACAGAAAAGAAAATTAGTGGATGAGGAATTTAACAATAAAGTAGCTGATGTGCAGAAGAAAGAGTCGGAGCTTAATCACATGGAGGAGAAAATCAGAAAAAGAGAGCAGGCACTTGATAAGAAATCAGAGAAAGTGAAAGAAAAAGAGAAACAAATTGAATTAAAATCAAAGTCTATCAAGGAAAGAGAAAAGACTTTGAAGGCTGAGGAAAAAAACTTGGAAAATGAGAGAAACCACTTAATTGCTGATAAGGAGAGCTTGCTTGGTCAGAAGATTGAGCTGGAGAAAATTAGGACTGATATTGAAAACCAAGAAGAGAGAATACGTGAAGAGAGGGAACGGTTGAAATTAACCGAAGACGAGAGATCAGAACACACTAGACTTCAACTAGAGCTGCAACAGGAGATAGAGAATTGTAGACTCCAACGTGAACTGCTGCTGAAGGAGACTGAGGATTTGAAGCTGGAAAGATTGAGATTTGAGAAAGAATGGGAAGAACTAGATGAGAGAAGTGCGGAGATTCAGAAAGAATTAACGGATATTGCTGAACAAAAAAAATATTTGGAGAAACTTAAGCAGTCTGAAGAGGAAAGATTGAAGAATGAGAAGCTGGAAACACAAAGTTATGTGCAAAGGGAGATGGAAGCTCTTCAAGTGGCTAAGGATTCATTTACTGCTAGCATGGGTTATGAAAAGTCTGTCCTAGATGAAAAAATTGAGAGCGAGAAAATGAAAATGTTGAATGATTTTGAAATTCAGAAAAGAGAACTTGAGACCAGAGTTCAGAGGATGCAGGAAGAGATGGATAGTGGCTTCCTTGATAGAGTGAAAGGTTTTGAGGAAAACAGAGACAGAGAGCTCAGCAATATCAATTACCTGAGAGAAGTAGCACAGAGAGAAATGGAAGATATGAAACTGGAACGACTGGCTATAGAAAAAGAAAAGAAGGAAATATTGACCAATAAGGAGCAGCTGGAGACGCAGCAGGCTGGGATGCAAAAGGACATTGATGAGCTTGTGACTCTTAGTAGGAAGTTGAAGGACCAGAGGGAGCAATTCCTTAAGGAAAGAGAACGATTTATTGATTTTGTTGAGAAACAGAAGAGTTGCAACATATGTGCTGAATCAATTCGTGGTTTTGTGTTCTCTGATCTTCAATTGGAAAGTGTAGATGCCACATTATTGCCTGGAGCAGCTGAGAATCATGTGGGAACTGTTCAAGGTACTCCTGAGGGGACAAAGAGTGAGTTTTCTCCCATTGTAGGTAAATCAGGATCTCCTGCATCTGGTGGAACAATGACATTTTTAAGGAAATGTGCCACAAGGATATTTGGGTTGTCACCTAAAAAGTCTGAACATGATGATGTTCAAGATTTGAACATTGATGAATCCTTGCAAGTACAGAGCGCTGGAAATGAACCAGAACTATCATTGGGGCTCGCAGATGATTCTTTTGGCACCCAAAGGAGTCAATCTGACAGCCAGATGAGAGAAGCTGAAGTTGGCCAGGAACATTCTGTTGATGAACAGGGTTCCCAGCAGTCTGATGCCAAGGCAACTCGTAAGAGACTCAGACCTAGAGCTAGTAGAAATCTGTCTATAAGGGCAGTGGTTGGAGATGCAAAGTCCTTCCTTGGCAAAGATCTTATGGTGGAAGAGAGCCAGTTTGCTAATGGTAGTGCAGTAGAAACCCCTGGGCACTGCAATGAGGAAAACATAGGAGAACCAAGAAACCTTCCTGTAAACAAAAGAAAGCGAAACAAGGTGACATCACAAACAACAGCTAGTGAGCATGACGGTGAAGACAGTGGACATTCAGAAAGTATCGTAGGTCAGCGCCAAAGGAAGAGGAGACAAAAACTTGTGCCGCAAGTCCAGACACCTGGTGAAAAACGATACAATCTCCGGCCACTCAAAACGTATGCTACTCATTAATGTGGATTATTATTTTTGTGAATATTTATTTTATACATAATATAGCATGCATTATTACTTCATAGACTTCACATTTCAGATCTTTGAGCAACGGTAGTTATTCTGGTCCCATTTTGCCATTAATTAGCTTAATTATTTTGAATTCATGTATAGACAAATGTCTGCCATTATATATTATTTTCTGCTTTTCATTGTTGATACTTCTTTACTGTCATTAACCTTGTCTTTGTGCCCGAAGATCACATGATGATTGTAAACGTCTCTTATTCTGGTGCAACCATTCAACATGTATTTTGATGGTTCAGTGCAGCCGCAGTTGTAGCCAATGGAAAAAACTTATATGACCATACCAAGGGGAAAAAAAGAGAGATTGCTGGTCGTAAAAGTTCAGCAGAGGAGTCAAACCTGAGAGCTACACCTAATAATGTTGATATTGATCGTGGGGCTTCAAGGGAAGAAATTGAGGATCCACATACTGCGTGTGATCCTTCAATAGTTGCTGCTAAAGGAGATGACAGTGAAGTTAAAAGCTTTGAGCTTGCTCCTGAATTTTCAGCCGGAGGGAGTCAGGTCTGTGTGTTTGTGTTACATCCATGATGAGCTTCTTATTCTATTGTCATATATATGTTTTACTGTATTGAACTATGTCTGACACCCTCATGAGAAATCTATATCGGAGATCCTTGTTTGAGAACTTTCTGCTGATGGATTGGTGCAATTATATGTGATAAAAGGGTTAATTGGGAAAAGAGATATACTCAATTATGTATCTAGACATGTGTAGATACAATTATTGTATCTAATTTTTACATTACTGGGAAAGTTGAATTCAGTGGCCACTATTATTAGGGATGTCAATTGTGAGAGTGAATTTCATTTTTCTTGACCGTTTTTGAGATTGAAATTGGATGTCTACATCCATGTATCTATTTTTAGTTCTTTGAAGCTGTTGTGTTCTTCATACATGCAGTTTTTGCATTATACTAACATGATGCATCCTTGATGCACCTTTTTACAGTTTAATGATGCTGTGGGAACCCAGGATGGAGATGATGATCCCATAAACCATGTAATAAGTGATTTGGGTGTTAGTGAAGAGGTTAACAAGACACCTGAAAGGGGGAGGGACGTCAGCAATATGGAGAACCGAAGTGATTCTCAGGAGGAAGATGATGATGATGATGATGATGTGGAGCATCCAGGTGAAGTGTCTATTGGGAAGAAATTATGGACTTTTCTGACCACATAATTATGCTTGATTTTACTTGTGCTCGTGTCATTGTGCTCATTAGGAGTTCTCTTCGTTTTTAGTGCTGAGATTTCTCTTGTGCTTCTTAGTGTGTATCATTAGTAGTTTATAGGACATAGTTAGTTGGGGAATCCCACTTTAAAGGCTTTGGTTCTGCCCTCAAGATTAGGCTGTGAGGTCTTTCGTGTCCATAATTTTAGTAAAATCTTGGCCACAGCAATGTAAACACTAGATTGCCTGTAGTTTTAACACTCTGGGATATTGACTTACCTAATTTGTTCGTATTAATTAAAGGTTTGGTTTTTCACATTCTTTTTTCTGAAATTGCTCCATAAAATGGACCAAAGCTTCGATTTCTTTACTGTTGAACAGCCGAAGCAAAATTATGTTTGCGTCTGTGTCGCTTGATTTTCTAATTCTGATCAATGAATGAATGTATTGATAGACCTCGAGATTTTATTTTGGAGCAGTTCTGCCGATCTGCCATTACTCTCTTTCTTCAAAGGGAATTACCTGTGTGTATCTCTAGTTGAGCTCTGGGTTACGGGTCGGGCTCAGTTTTGGTTTTGGACCACTTTATATGATCGAGCAATGCACAGGTGTGTAGTAGGATTTGAGAATAAAAATATTAAATGGGTGGCACTTCCATTTACTTCTCTTTCTCTTCTCTACGGCGCTTGGGTAAACATCTAGTTTACCTCAAACTTTTCCCACCACGTATTCTGTACTATCTGAATCCTTTCGAGGTCAAATCTCAACCTCAGGACAGGACCCGGTGAGAGTTTGGACGCATGTACATAACATCCACTTCGGGAAGCAAAAATTACGAAGTTCCATAAGTTACCAAGTTGTGTTAGATTTATGTAAATAATCCATATTCAAAATTTTAATTTGAATCCAAAGTATTTAATAAATATGTTTAAAATTTTAATTTAAATAAATGTTAATTCAACACAATTATTTACTTAAATTTACATTAATAATAAAATTAAAATTTTATATTAGATATTAATCTTAATCGTAAGCGTATTTAAATTTAAACATATCAATTTATTTATTCTAATTTTAAAAATTCACGAACCTAATTTTAATATCAGATTTTTGTGTTGTATTTGTATTGAGTTTAATATTACCACCTTCGCTTTCACTTTTGCAATCCGATTAGTATTTTAAATTTAAGCACAGTGAGAAAAGTACAGTCAAGCTATAAGCCATTTGATGAAGAAGTTGAAGTGCTAACAAAAGGATGATTACGCAGCTACAAAATCAACCATTTAAAGTCTTTTAACACTAAAGAATTATGTTTGGTACGAAGTCTGCAATATGAAGTGATTTTGCAGGTTTTGCCTGTTAAATAAAATAGTCAAAATCAAAGTTTTTTCCATCTAACACTGAACATAACTTATTTAACTTGGTAGTTTTAAAGGGGTAAACTTTGGGAACTGAATTCGGTTCTAATTGGGCCACCAAACATATCCCATCACAAGTTTTCATTGAATCAAAAGATTAGGACATCCAAAAGTATTGGATAGGTTGAAACAAATCATACCATCTTCATTTCCTACAAGAATGCTATGTACAATTTTAGTTTGTAGACATAAAAATCATGCGGGAGTATACATCTTTCTAATACAATTTATGCATGATACTTTCTTTTAATATTTACAGCAAAGAAGATGGTAACTACATTCCCTAATGGATTCTAGACATTTTTGAATAAATTTCAAACATGGTCACCTTAGCTTTAAATAAAACTATTGCTGCTATTTGTTTTCCTGTACAACAAATCGCTGCCACGATAACTTCCTCATTTGGATAATCAGTAGTTCCCAGCAACCAATTAATAGTATATCCCTCTCTTATTTCTGTGGATAAGAGACACTACAATGGATGATCAGTCATTCCAGCAACCTCACACCGTCTCACTCTTTGACTGCATTCCTTCCCTATCTTCTTCTTGATATCCCTGTACAATGCAAATTCATGTTAACATCTGGTTCAAATTAGAAGTATGCAACTTTAAAACACAAGAATAGTTAGCTAACATACAAGCAACGCGGCACCAGGCAACTCCCATCACTGCATTGGCTTGAGTGTCTATGCAATAGCCACCATATCTTCTTGCATTTCTCACAACCACGAGTAGCTCGAACATTGCAACCAGTGACATGATGAAAAACATTTTTAAGCCTAGAACATCCAGGGTACAAGCAAGGGTTGCTTTTGGTTTGACAGCAGCTTGAAGAATGAACTAACATATCGAGTACAGCCTGCTCCACAAAATTAGTCAAACAAGAGTAAACACGATTTCTCAAGGGGAAGTAGATTACTGCTGAATACAATTAGAATTTTGTCTACTCTTTGGTATACAAAGACGTTACTTCAAATACTAGGATAACAACAAAAGTTGGTGGGAAAAGTCTATAAAGCACATGCAAGCTTTACTAGTTGAGTTATGATGGTACAAATTGGAAAATAACTCTTACCTGCAACTTAAGTACTCTCTGTTGCCGAGCTTGATATTTGTTGATTCCACATTCAAATTTGGGTGAAACCTGGATTAACTTATGACTGTGACAATCTTCACCATTTTCATGGTAGCATGTGGTGCAAACATCAAACTTGGGACAAGCATCACAATGCCATCCTGCTAGTTCTACAATATCCTTGAGGCAAATGCTACAGGTTCTCCCTGTAGTTAAGGGCACTTGCTTGTGAAGATGATACAAGATCATCATTGAAGAGTGCTTAGCACGACGAAGAGTTCCAAACTGATAATGATTCTCCTGACAGAAGTGCAGGAAAGAAGGCCTGGTCTCAAAAATATCATTTTCTGCAGTATCAGCTGGTATGCCTTTCACCTGAATCTGAAAAGGCTGAGCAGTAACAAACAACTAATGTAAGAATAATTCTTAAAAAAAAATTCATGAGATACTTTTGAACAAACATAAAATAAATTTTGCTGTAACAACAGAGGTCTGCATTTACCTCAGATATTTTATGTTCTTCTGCACTAGCAGAAGTGCGTGTTTTCCTCTGATTTAAATTCTGCCCCACCCTAAGGCATCTGTAATAAGTACACGAAATCAATCATACTAACTATTTCAAAGATACTTCTGTTACTCATCAACATTCGATTTATAGAATTGCACGTGTTATGTAAAGAACAAACAATAGATCACGCAAAATGAAATGAGAGGAAAAATAAAAAACTGAACCAGTTAGCAACAGAAAATTTTTAAAAAACAATCAGATTTGCATAACCAAATCTACAGTACAAACACGGGAAGAGTTCACATTGATTCAGAGAGTTGGATAAGGTAATAACTTTGGAATGAGCAATTCAAAACATTCCAAAAATAAGACAAGTATAGAAATCTCGACACCACATGCTTAAGTTCAGCATGTGAGTAAAAAGCAAAGTGGGAGCAGTGATCACCAAAATTTCTCATTTACTAAACAGAAAGACTATTCTTCTTTAACCTTAATACTGATATCCCCCATAAGCGGATAATTACTTATTCTCATAAATGATGCAGTACTCTTTTAATACAAATCATTTCTCAAGATCTGTACTGTGCCCGTGCCAAAAGCTGTAAAGGAAATGATATTTCAACAAACCTAGCTTATTTTTCTAATAGAAATATTTATCACACAATTAATAGCCACAAGGTTGAAAATTATAAAGCTGATGAGCGTACTAATTATATTTCCCAGAAATGATCCTTTACCTGAACCTAGAAAAGCTTATAACCACTAACTAAAAATATGCTATGTTCTTTCCTTTTATTTCTTCCCTCTCACTTTTCCCCAGAAGGGCTAAGTATTGAGAAAATGGCCTAATTATGTATTCAAATAAGAAGTCTTGCCAACTGACTAGAAACTTACCAGTGTAAAAGAAAACTAATGTAAAAGATGTAAGAAACTAGAATTAGACGCATTTGTACCAAGATAAAAGAAGAATCAATGACAAAAATGTCATAAATGGATTAATCATTATATAAACAAGTGTATCAATGCTAGGAAAAAATAAGTATGAAACATAACTTCAAAAGAGAATCCTCACCTTGAACATAAGTGGAGGTGATTAGATTGCTCAGAATGCTGATGACTTCCAGGTACTACTTCATGGCATCTCTTGCAAGTGTAGAGCAGGTGGATGATAATAAATTGCTCTTTTACTGGAAAGATGGCATGACCCAGCTGCCAGCAAGACACAGAACCAAAATCATGTGTGACAGTAGTGAATCACTAAATTGCACAAGCAATTAAAGAACTTGGTGTTGTTAGCAGTACCGTGAACCGTATCAAAGCTTCATTTTGGAAGAAGAATTTATAACACTCAAAAAATACATATTTTTCTGAATTCAACAAATAAAATCATGTATATTAAGCTTTAGATTGGCAGCCTCCAGAAGCAGTGAGATTAAGTTCTTCAGAAAGAGAGGAGGTTTCTCCCTTTTCTTCATGCGGGACTGGAACAGGTAATGGGGCATATTCACATTGGATAGCCTGATGAGATGTATAAAGATCTTTGGAAATTGCACTTTAGGTGTAAAAGGATAGTTTTTGGTTCACACTTATTTATTCACTAAAGAAAGTTTATTCAGAATAAGATATTCATAACCAGCAGGCATGTAATTTATACCGTCATAACATACACCAAACAGCCACTGGAGATAAAAATGAAACTGAAATCTCACCTTTTGCATCAATAAAATGTCTTTTGCTGCATTGGTTGTAAGTTCATTACGCCCCATTGCTTTCAGAGTTCTATTTCTCAATACTTTCTTAACATTCTTTTCAAAGTCTCCTCCACTTTCAATTTCCACTTTGGGGATCATTTCTTCAGCTTTGGATGGCCAAAAATCCCCATCAAAGTAAGGTAAACGAGCTGCAGTTATCTGGGTATTGCAATCTTCTCTTGGCTTGAAGAAACTATCATATAAGTTAGTGAAATCCAGTATAATATCTTCTTCCATTCCTTTTCTTAGCATTGACTTGTACCTGGAGAAGAAAATATCCAGACTTCTAGTCAAGAAAAGAAGAATGTGAACAGAAAGTTATATGCACATGCACGCATCATGGTAATGAGAAAAACTATAAAAAGAAAAGAAAACACCAATACAAGAGATCCGATGATCAGATAGCCAGGACAGGTAGGTGGATATAACCTACCCCTCAAGGTCATCAGCTATATACAGAGATAAAAGAGGCCATGAAAATTTCCAGAATCATGATGGTCGTCAGCAAGTTTATATATCCAACAGGCTGTCATGCATAGAACAATGCACATGTTCCCCTATGATGTATCAATAGTACTACAGGATACTAGAGGAAATGGAAAAGAAAGAGCACATGGAGCATCACATACCACTGCACCAACTTATCTGTCTTTGGGGATTTCTGAGTCTCAGGATGGCAAAAGAAAATGTAGTCCTCTCCTTTCTGAGGTGGGCATGCCCATATATAGCAGGTTGCAAAACCCTGTTTCTTGCAGTAACCAAGGTAACCAATCTACCATGATAGAAAGGAAAGAGAATAACCATCACATTTCTGAAGTAAAAAAAAAAAATTCACAACAAAGTCATCAGAAATCAGAACTACCAAAATTTCTTGGTATACAAAGGTACGAAGAGCTCCACCATTAACTGTTTCTACATGAGGCCTAAAGTACTTCACTGAATCAAGATATGAGATGTAGATACAACGTTGATTTGGTTGAGCACATTCTCGTCCAAATTCCTGAGCATACATGATAAACAGACATACATCTACCCCTTCAATCTTCTGGAACAACAGAATCACCTGCACACAAAGCATGTATTAGATTCCCGATAAATCTGTCCATCTCTGAAAATTTTTGTAATTTTTCTAAAATGACTGTACCATCTTCAAAAAAATGACTATACCAGAAGCGCTAAATTTTAAGAAACACAAATTCTCACCTTTGATTTGTACGGAAACTCTGAGGGATAACCTTGATCAAGAAAAATATTGAGAAAGTGCTCCTTCACTTTCAAAAGTTTGTCCATAGATGACACTACTCGGACAATGAGATCTGCTGCTTCAGGTACCTGATCATAGGTGCAAATTAGACAAAGGAAGAAGAAAGCAATGCAGACACTGGTAAATCCAAAGGGCTAGTAACCCTTATCTATTATTTTACAAGAGTAATTGTATCTTAAAAAGAGGAAAAGTGAAATTTAATCAACAATTTGAATATTTCGATTTCAACAGAAAGAGAATGGAAATTTTACTTATTGTCCCTCTTCTTCTTTTAATCATAACACCCTAACATCAGAACTATTCTAAAGTACAATTGCAAATCCTACTATAGTATGGTTGAAGAGGGAGAAATCTTAACTGAGAACTAACCACTGAATCAGAAACATATATCAAAAGACCCGTGCCTACAAATAACAGAAATAGCATAAATGAACCATAACCAAGCATTATCTGACTAACCTTATCAACACTTTCTCCTAGTTTCTTTGCCCTTGCTTCTCTTTCTGCCTTGAGCTTCACAGAGAGTCTCTGCTCAATATGATCGCTGATAGCTGTACGAGGCAGATCTTTTGCTCCAAAAGTAGCAGGTAAAGTCAAGTGCTCACCAACTTCCAACTCTTGTAAGCGGCAAATAGGACATGTGTATTTTGCCTTCCCATCTGGGTCCTTCTTAGCATTGTAGAGAGCACATACCTGATGCTGCCAGTTCTCACATTTGTCACATTGTACCCACTGCAAATTTACAAATTCAAGATATTCAGTAAAAATAATTTTCTAAGAATAAACATCGAAAGCAAAGAGATGAGATTAAACTCACGGATTCTTCAGTTTCTGCATCATTCTTTTCCCTTTTCAGCTCTGATTTGGAAAATGAGATGCCCTGGAATGAGATGCTATTGCCTTGGGATCCCTTAATGCACCGTGTGCAGAAAATCTTCTTAGCATCCATCTTGTCAAGTGTCCAATAGTTCAAATTGCGTTTGATACAAATACAGCAAAATGAACAATATATTGGTGGTGGGCTTAGTAAAAGCTTGTCCATGGAACATAACTGGCATGTGTTTTCACCCATAGAGGTTTCCAGTGTGCTTTCTTTTTCTCCTCTTTTGATATGCTGCTAAAAGATTAGAAGAATGATATTCATTCATCAAGATCCTGAATCAGTATAACTTTATTATGACAAAAACGAATCTTGCTTTTAAGAATGTAGAATCAGAATCGTAGTAAACTACTACCATGCCCCCCTACCCAAGGAAAAAAATAAAAAAGAAAAGCTAATGCCTGCTTTCCAAAACGTTCAATCATTGCATAACTGTTGAAACTAGATCGATTGCCAATATGAACCCTATTAAAATGATCATTGACTAGAAAGAAATGCACTGAATTTTGTAAAAAGCAACCTTTAAAAGGGTATGATGGGAATAAACATTGGAACATAATTTATTTTATATTTAAATTATTAAACTCTTTGTATCACAAGTAAAAATGCAGGAGTAAGACAATCACTAATTCCTGCAAAACTACTAACAAGCATAGAGTCAATGGCTAGGAAGGTTTCAGAAAACACATCACAAATGATAAAGATGCGTATAAAATTCCTCCATACCATAGTAACATCAAGCCTCTTAAGGCAGCAAAGGTAACAGCACAAACCTGAACCATTGATGGATTGAGGCTGAAAATGTGTTCTTTTATTTGCTCAGCAGTGAAACAGTCAGTTAATGAAACAGCTAAGAGTTTTTTCCCCTCCGAAGTCTTTCTTAGTTGATCATCAGATATTATCTCCCTTGAAACTCCACCTCCACATTCTGCTTGACCATCCATGGATGTAAAATGAGACTCGTCTTCTTCTTGAACACAATTTGGCTCTTCATTATTACAATGAGGATCTTCAGATGATTTTCCTGAATATGAACTTTCTTCATTTCTTAAAGGTTCATCCTCCAACAGATTAGCAAGACTGGAAGGTTCATTCTCAGATACAAATACATCCTGTATCCTTGGACGCTTTGGAGGTGGTTGGATATTTTCATCAGTGGAAGAGCTATTCACATTACACTTGTTTTTATGGAGACCCCTTGAAATATCCATTTCCGAATTTTCAAATCCCTTGTGAACTGTATCAGTAGAAGTCAACTTTCGGCAAGGACTGCAAACCACACAGGCACTCAAGTGACAGGTGTCATAATGGAAAATCAGTGAACGGTACTTGTTACACTTGCATGTTTTGACATTGCACATTCTTAAATGCAGGTTCTTCAAAAAAGTATCTCGACTGCTCTCTGCATTCTGAGGGAAACTCTTGAAATTGGCATATTGAAGAAGAACTTCATGTAAAGATATATTATTTGAATCAAAAGCATTGGCAGCATCAACATGTTGAACAACACATGATTTCTGTTGTTGGATCTCATATTGTTGCTCCTGAGAATGCTGAGGGAGCTCCAATGAAATTTCCCCAAGTGTGCAAGATTCATGCTCATCTCCTGAAGATAAATCCCATGATTGGGCAACAGGTAGCTTACCAAACCTCATCTGATCAGGTTCTTGACATGATAGTTGATGCCTCAGAACATTGAGCTGAATTTGAAACAATTCATTAGCATTTATGCTGCATTAATTAACAAGGCTACTTGATAGGAAATTAGAATGTTCAGGAATCACCTCAGATACCTGTTGTGCGTTGCATCCGTTTGAATATTTTAGGACCCCATATTCAGAAATTGATGAATGAACAGGAAAAGGACAGACCTGATTACTCTCTGAATGTCTACCAGGATCCATTGCATTTAGTAGACCTACATAAGTCAAGAACTGCACTCAGCGATCAAGAAGAGAAAGATAGATACAAATATACAAAGAAAAATTATTTAAAAAGTGCCATATATAGAACAGGATCATCTTTTCCGGGATGTCTTTAGCATACTGTCTCATTTTGTCTTATTATTCAAGGTATAGCAGAAACATTTACTATCATCTTTACTATCTATTGTCAGTGGTACGTGAAATAAAGTCTATCATATGTTTGGGAGACAATTTACGACAAAAATCATCGATAATTTCCTTTTATAATAAAAATCTTACTCTGATCAGTATTATGCAGCCCATATTGATTTCTGTAAATGGCAAAATGCATTTTAAACTACCTTTACTAAAAGTTGATCCAGTTTCAAAAGGTTCCCCATCAGAACATACAGTGATAGAGGAGATCTGTTCTGGGGAATGAGTGACCCCATCAGATACAACCTGCCTTATACCCACATCGGAAACCATGTTATTCCCATCACATTCAACAAATCTGGATACAACTGTCTGGTTACCCAACAGAGATCCTGCATCTGAAACAAACCTTATTAATTGAATTGCTGAGTACCAAATTTGATTAAATGAAATTATATCAAATTTAAACAATCAGAATAGTGAGTACAGCTGGTACAGAGAATGTATAGAATTAAAACCAGTGCCTATGGTCAGAGAGATAAAACACTGAATATAGTGAAATCAAATTGTGAATGTCAGGAAGCAAACCTTCTGCAGCACCTTTTCTCCAATTGTGTGAAGAATAAACAGAGAGGCTGGGTTCTCTGGGGACTGATGGATTATCTATAATCCCATGTTGGATCAAGTTCGGCAACTGTGGGGATAACATCTCGAAGTTACACACCCAAAAGCAAGTACAGCTAATTTCAATTAAGTTCATGGAGTTATTTTCCCCGCAGAACTGCAAGCTGATCATTCACCAAAAGGAAAAATCTCCAAGCAGCAACAAATAACAGTCCTCTCAAGCATTTATGCAAGGTTTAGGTTTAAGTTTTGAAAATGGTAGACAAATGTGATGCAATTTGACTGCCATTTCAAAGCAAGATCCTAGCATGCATTCTAAGATGTTTCCCAGCAATAGAAACTAAAATGAAAATAACAAGTCAACAAAGTGAAAGAACCTCAAAGAACCAGACATCCCTATATCTAGAAGCCAGCATACCTTGGAAGACGAATCCGCTGGTTGTTGGTCCCCATTGTTGATACGGAATAAATGGTTTCTCCTGTCATAATATGTTTCCTGAGTAAAGTTTCCCAATCTAGAAATGATGTAAACGTGTCAAGTGGAAAGGAAAAAAGGAAACAATTTTTTTAAGGGAAAAAATGGAAGATTCAAAACAGAAAAATAGAAGAATTTTTCCCCCTATAAACTTCACAATTGGATGCAAACTCATTTAGCAAGTTAATTCCACTTCAAAACTTACTCTTTCTTCCCAATCAACTCATTGGCATGTAACATTCTGGAAGTTCTGACTGAACAATTTCCTAGATCTCCATATCCTCCTCCCAATGACTGATGTTGGAGACTACTGTCATGCAATCGGAATGGATCTGAAACCGACCCCACATCTTGGTCTGGTCTATAAGATGGTACTTGGCTATAATTGTAGTTAATGACATTCATCTTTTGCTCAATATTCATCCTGCACAAATTTAAAATTATATGAAATTGATATATGATTAATTAAGGAAAAACGACTTGTTCATTCTTTGCCTGAACTAATTTTAAGGTTTCTTGGGGAATGAAATCCCCAAAGTATGATTTTATATTGGCTCAAGTTAGCATACAGAGATCTGTGCAATTACTACTACTCCTTTAGTTTTCTATTTTACCTCCGTGTTACCACTTTGAAATAACAATGCTTGTTAACTATGAAGCAAAGATTGTTTGCCACATAGTACACTGGATAACTTGTAAAAGAATAGATAGAAGATGCCTTAAACCAAAAAAGGAATCAGAAGAAATAAAGGAACATGAAGTATGATCCTGACACATTCAAGAAATACCCATGCTCATCTGCTAAGTAACACGTATTAGTTTACAAGGCTAGTAGCCTTCACTTCCTCTTCCTCACTTCTCCCTCTAGCGTTAATGACTGCTTATAAAAATAACTTTAATCAATGAAATCAGCATATCAAATACGAGTTCCATTTGTGGTTGAACGCGAATAACAAATAAAACTCCAGACCCTAAAGGAGAAAGTTTAATCCCAGCACTGAAACCCTAGCTCGAAAAGGAAATAGCAAACTGTTGCCTGCGGGTAATTAATTCAATTCAATTCAATTCAAATTATCAAAACTGTAAATGCATCACGTAAATTATGAATCACATATTCCAGGTTTTGCATCTCATTCATTATGTGTCCTTCCTTTTATTGGTGATCCCAAGTAAAGAGAAAAAGGGAAGAAAAAAGAGAAAGCTTTGACCCCCAAAACTCGACGTCCGCATGGTCCGGCAATTTTTTCGTTGTTAAAACTTTAATTCAATTGTTATTATTATACGACATTCGAAGCAGTCAACGTAGGTCATGAACTAAAGTCGCCGGCAAAAGGAATTTTTATGATCGGAAACTTATTCCGATTTTGAGATACAGGAACGGCGTCAAATGAAAAACCTTCGATCAGAGGATGTGTTGTGTGCGTGTGTGTGTGTGTGAGAGAGAGAGAGAGAGAGACATACCTATTTAAGCGCTTCGAGTTGCCGCGAAACGGAAGTCA
>JAXGGT010000162.1:10013005-10025024 GCA_035583425.1 Marsdenia floribunda | reverse complement strand
TAGCCATAAAAAATTATACAAAACAAGGGCCCCCCCCCCCCCCCCGCCCCCCCAATCAAGGAAAAAAGTTGCTCCTCCCGTTACACCAGATTTCCCTCGTCCTGTAAAATGGATATACTCCATTCTGCATATGAGAAACTGAATCATTTTAAGATAGTTATGTACAAATCTCACCTAGGAATCAAAGAGTTCCATCAACTTTCCCCCCTCGAAATAAGTTTAAAGAATGATGTAAAATTCAGCCAGGCATTGGTAGCGTGAGTTTCTCACAATTGATAATCAAGCAATTTTCTAACAAATGATACTTTAAAAAGACTCACCTTTGAGAAATCGAACATGAACCCCAGATATACGATCTTCTTGTACTTGAAATTTTTTACAAAAATTCAACCCTAAATTTGGCACGCAATTTCCCAAGCAACCGTAAATAAGAATGTATTTCTCTCACTGTTATTTGATTTTGCTTCAAAATTAGTTCCCAAATATTCAGTCTTTTTGCCCTAAAACACTTTTTACGTTTCTCTATTTCCTTACAATGTCAGTTGCATTTGGAGGGAAATAATTTTTGGAAGGGACAAAAATGCCCTTTCTAATATTGGAAATAAGTAAAAATATGAGAGGAAGGACTAATTTATCCAATTAATTTTAATTTGGGGACTAAAAAAGTTTAAAAAAAAAAGAATAGGGACTAATTCTTTCAAACGAAAACAAAATGGGGACTAAAATGTCCAATTTTCCGCAGGACTTTATAAAGAATGCAAAGCAAAGATGATAGAAAAGCAAATGCAGCTTATACTCCAAAGTCATGATGGCTTAAGACTAAATTTTCAACCCTAGATAAAGAGACCATAATACATTCCCTAAAGATGAAAATTTCGTTTTTGCTGGAGATTTCGAGAAAAGTCTTTCCCATTACTTGGCATCTAGGGTGGGTGTATGAAAGGGAGTTGTAGTTTCTGATTGAAGCTTTCAAGATTTTGTGTGGAGGGTAGGCTGTTGAGATGCAGAATGTCTCTAAATCCCTTGTTGTTGTTGTTTTTCTTTAGTATTTATAGACAATATTTCCATTACTGAATCATAAATCAAATTGAAAAAGTTAGTAGTTTACGGTTTAGTGGTTCAATAGCAATTAAACCGTAATTAAATAGTGACGCCATAAATTAAAAATTAAAAAATCTTTACTATAAATAATTTAATGAAATTTTAATTTATAAAAATGTTTAAACTATATAAAAAAAAAAACACATTATTATTTATTATTTATTATTTAATAAATATTTATATTCTATATATTTTTAAATTAAAATAAATATGATTAACAAAATCACAACAGTAAAAAAATTATTTTTTTAAAGTAAATAAATAAATAATAATATGAGATTACAGTAATAAATATTTAGAAAAGATGCTCCATCCCATTAGAAGTGAAATAAGGGAGAATTAAAAGTAATTAATGCAAACCATGTCATAATGTCGCCCTACAAAGAAATCCCCTATTTTCCTTTGAAAAGAAAAAAAAAAAAGAAGGAAAAGTCAATCGATTAGTCCAAAACGAGTTATTATTTTTAGCATAATTTTTAAACGAGACAGTTTTTATCATTAAATCGAACTGGTTTAAGGACTAGTTCACGGTCTAACTAACCGGGCTAATCAACAAAACGTTGCTTACAGAGTTTTATATATTGTCAATTGGATCTATTGATCCTAGGAAGACCATCAATGCCGCTAGATTCGTATGTTAACCATTTGTGCTATCGATTCCACTTGATAGAAAGATGACAAAGAAGAAGAATGAGGGAATAGCGGTGGCGACACAGAAAGATGAAGAATAAGGATGAGATAAAACCCTAATCTTTAAATTTAAAAACTTCTAATCTTTAACTTAAAAAAAAAACAAAAAAATTCATATCTTTTTAATTTTTAAAATTAAATCCTTTTAAAAATTTTAAGAATATTCTAATTATTAAAATACCCATAAAAAGTCATATGCAAGTCACGTGACTAACAAAAGTTGGTTTTAACAAATTTTTTGGACGAAATGACAAAGTTGGAACGTTTAAAAAGTTCGTGTGCAAAACTTGGATTAAAAAAATTCATGTGCAAAACTTGAATTTTTAAAAAATTTAGGCACTACTCAGATAATTTTCCCTATAATAATATAATTTCTAAGTATAGATATTATCACTGTAAGTATAAGGGATATTATATATATTTGAAAATTTTAAGATTTTTTTGCCTTCAACATGATTTGAACTCATAACCTCTTATATCATAAGTATAGTTGCTACCAATCAAATTAAGTCATATTGTCTAATAATGATATGTTCCTTGTCCTAGCAATTTTCCAACCTTCTAATAGCTGAAATATCCCTTGAACATTAATGTCGCCATCCCCCCACCCCCCCACCCCACCACAAACATGCTTAGACTAAAAAAAAAAAAAAAAAATTTTTTTTTTTTTTTTTTTTTTTTCCCTTCAAAATAATTCAAATTCATCATTTTTTTTTTAATGATTATAGGTAAAATTATTGCCACACAAGCAATATCTTTTTCTTTTTTTTTTTTTTCCTTTTTTTAAATAAAAATTTTAAATGTTTTAATGGTGTCAATTTTGTAAGACATTCTCCATAATAGTTTTAAATATGTTAATAAAAATAAGATAAGTGTCAATTTAATTATATACAAAAAAACTTAATACATTATCTCAATATTTATATATTTAAAAAGAATTAAAATTAAAATCACATTAAAAAAATTTATAAAAATATTCAAAGTATATTTCTAATATCTTCAAATAATTATGAGTATTTGAGTAATTTTTAATGTAATTATAAGTTTTTTTTTTTTTTTTTTTTGAAAAAAGTCATATTGACTTAATGGAATGCAATTATGTTAGTTTTAGGTTAATTAAAATTAACAATGTTGTAGATAATGTTACAAATGATGTCATATAGATCTCGCACTTGTATTAATTATATATATATATATATATTAATAAATTTTTTAAAGGAAAATTGGTAAATTTGGTCCCTAATGTTTATGGCTTTGATGTGGTTGGTCCATTTTGTTTATTTTTTATTTAGTAGGTTCCTAATGTATAATAAGTTGGTGTATTTGATCATTTTTTTAAAAAAATCTATTGTTTGGGAATTTAAATTTTGTGAAAAAAGGACCAAATGCACCAACTGATTATACGTTGGAGACCTACTAAATGCAAAATAAAGAAAAGGAATCAACCACACCAATGATAAAAAAAATTAAAGACCAAATCCACCAATTTTCCAATTTTAAATTAAAAATATATATATTAATTCTATTTTTTAATCAAAATTACTATCCAAATATAATTCTCAATAAATCTTCCATCTAAATAGTTGATTCAATGCCAGCTCGGTGGTAACAAAGACTTCAATTTTGTTTTGTTTTCTTTCTTTCTTTTCTTCTTCTAGATTTATGAATGAATATTAATTTCAAGTCAAGAAAACGTAGCTCAATTGGTTGCAATTTTACTTATAATTCAAGAGGTTAGTTCGAGATATGTTAGAGGCGAAAAATGTCTCAAAATTTTTCAATATATATATATCTTTCAAAATATGCCCTTTAATGTGATGGAGAATACACTCCGTGAAGAAAGCGATATGGAACCCTTTTTTGTAACGTGATATCCTTATCGACTAATTCGGGAGGGATCTGTGGGGTATACCCTCAAGACTACAGCACATGGCTTGATTTGGTACAAGGCTGTCCCTAGTGAGAATTAAACCCAGATATTTTACTTGACAAGCCAAGTAGAGATACTTAAGTAAGGAGAGTCACACCATTGAACGACTACCTTGTTCTCGAAGTTGAAACCCTTACTTACCATATAGCTGATGAATAAACCTTAAGTAGCCAAGAAAACATGGATATGGGCCTATTTTGCACAAATTCCTTATTATTCAAGTAAGTGAAAAATTGGGCCTATAATTTCGATCCGTTAAGATTTGGCGGATTGTTCTTGTCCAGCAAGAAATCCCCTGAACTAAAGTATTCCGAAGTTCTCCCTTCTCTCTCGAACACTTTAACTGGAATCAATTTCTCAGCTTTCTTTTCGGGCATCTCCAGTCGACGACGCTTCTATTCATCGGGTATATTTGTTTATTTATTTTTTTTCTAGTTGCTGCTACCTCGATATTCTCGTTTGATCTTGCTATTTTAGTCGTAGTTCCTGTGCGCGGTTGTGTGAAACCTTGTGTCATTCGTTAATTTTGCAATTTTAGGTTTACCTTGTTATTTTTCGGGGAAGTTCAAGCTGTAGTGTCTACTTAGGTACGAACTGTATTGTTCCTCCTGCATCATCGGTTCAAACAACGTTTTCATTTCTGCTAGGTATAGTATGCCATCTATGTTTCTTTAGTTTTCGGAATAAAGATGCGATCTTCTGTCTCAAGGATTAGGAGAATGATGCGTTTATTCCTTTTTTTTTTTTCCTTTTTTGCATGTAGAATCTACGGCATGGGCTGTACCACATTACAATTGACATATATGTATTGACTCATTCCTATGAAAATTGTTGTTCACTGCCAAAACAGCAGTTTCATTTATTACTCTATTTGGAGGGTTATAAGAGGTATTTGTAGGGGCAGTATTGAGTCTCATCGAACATCTTTTCTCAATTTCTAGTTTGTGAATGAAGTCAAACACAGTTCTAACGCTTGGTTATCTGTTCTTTCTACAGGGTTTTACTCAATGGGTGACAGTCAGTATTCTTTTTCTCTCACCACTTTCAGGTACATTTTGCATTTTCATCTGGCATGAATATTGTGCATTGAACATTAGCTGTAATGTTCATGAAAAGATCGCTTAAATGATTCGCATTTTAACAGCCCTTCAGGGAAGCTTGTTCAAATTGAGCATGCATTAACAGCAGTTGGTTCTGGTCAAACATCTTTGGGAATTAAAGGTAATTTAGAACCTATATCATCCTTACATTTGAACAAGGGTTGGAAAACAGCTTCGCTACGCAGATGATTGGTACTGAATTGTTTAGTTGTGCGTGTTCAATTATTGTTATTGATTCTTCAGTTGGTTTGTTTTATCATTTTTACTTTGTACTTCAAATATAGTATTATCACTAGCTAATGATGCTATTTTACTGCAAATGACATTCATCCCTTTTCCTTCTGTCATTTTTGTATTAAATCTGAATTTTTTTTTCTTCTTTTTCTGTTTAGGTTTTACTTTCTGCATGTGACACGCTCTGATTATTTTATTCAAAAATTTTAGTATTGATTTATTTATTTATTTTTTTGTAATTTGTAATAACTAATCATTGCAGCTGAATTTCTCTATTAAGTTTTGTAAGAATAATATTATTTTGATCTCTGCTCTATGCTCTGAATAAAAAGAATAATTTCTCTTATTTTCATTTGTGTATTAACACATTTACCCTCATGGCTGTAGCTGCTAATGGCGTTGTTATTGCAACTGAGAAGAAATTACCTTCAATTCTGGTTGATGAGACATCTGTAAGTATATTGCATTGATACCATTCTATGAATACTAGGAGTTAATATTCTTATTATTTTAGATACAACATATTATTGCTATTTGGTTTTGGCTTTGGATGTCATTACTTAATTCTTACATACATCCTCCATCCTAAAAATCTTGTCAAAAACTTTCTATTTTGGTTGTTCCATCCTCAATACCTTCAATCAATGAAATATTTATATTACTTGTTTATTACATTCCAAACATACCCTTTATCTATTGACATGCACATCTCTAATAATTTATCAAATGTTTATTGATGGTATATTACTCATTTTGGATTACATGTCTATAAGTTTGAACAATTTCTTAGAATAAGAGGTTCCAAGCCGAACTGTTTAGAATTTCTAAGTGTCTTATGAAATTATAGTGTAGGAATGCAACTAAGCACTATTTATTAATTTGCTAACTGTGAGGTATGAAGATATGGTGTTATTTCTTGCCATTAATTTTCAGATATGTTTCACGTCGAGCTAAAAGAATAAATTATGCTATCATTTGTATTTAACCTGATAGCTTTAATAGGTTCCTGTTCTTGCTAGTTGCTATTTGGGCACTATTTTCTAGTATTCTAGTTATGCTTTCGTAAATGTTTTCTAACCCAACTAATTCTGTTTTAGTTTTTTCAAATAACTCTTGTTGAATAATTAATTCCTCATACAATATTGTGTGTTTATCGATTCTAGATGCAAAAGATTCAGACTTTGACCCCAAATATTGGAGTTGTATACAGGTATGTGTAATTGATGGCCCTTTTGGTGTTAGAACTGTTTCTTTTACATGATTTGGGAGTTCTCTGGTACACTATGTATTCTTACAATAAAAATTCACATGCCATGTATGCCTTTTTCATTATTTAGGAAATTTTCTCATTCTTTGAGGCATGTTCATTCTAGTCTTTATACTATATGCATCTTACAACTATTGCTGTTCCTATTTATTGTTGCTATAACCTTAGCTAGGTCTATCAATAAGGTTTATAGGCTGAAATAGCTTCTCTTCTTGCTAAATTATTGTTTTAAATTAAACTATTCTCATTGGAATTTGAGCAATTTACAAATTACCTTAGGCTATAGCTATAACTAGAGCTGGGTGAAGTAGTAGGTCAATTTGCTGAAGTCATCACTCTGCATGTTGGATTATGGCTGTGTAGATATCACACATGGCATTTTGATTTGCATTTAAGATATTGTTTATTATTGATGTTTTCTGTTTGTGATGTATTCAAGACATTGTGTTTCCTGTGATTGCTTCAATTTTTACCTTTTATTTTCTAGTTTTGATACATGTAAGTATTATCCTATTGGTTTAACATTCATTTTTTACTGTAGTGGTATGGGTCCTGATTCTCGTGTTCTGGTTCGGAAGAGTAGGAAGCAAGCAGAGCAGTATCACCGACTCTATAAAGTAAGTAATGAGCCTCTTTAATGGCTATACAGGAACATAACTTTTAATTATAAGTTCAGAAAGGTTTGAATATGGCCAGGTATTGATGCCATTAGAAACTTGTTAAACTAGAGATATTTCTATTGTCAGAAAGATTAGTGGAGGTGTAACACAAGCACATAGAATGAATCCATTTCTAAATTCATGATAATTCTCAAGTGACACACACTACAGTTTGTTTTAGCATTTGTTAGCAATATGGAATGTATCTTTGAACATTGATTTCACATCTTGTTTAATTGAATTTTGGTATGAAAAGGGATCATAAAATGCTGTTTTTAACCTCCAGTGCATGGTCCTTTGTCCCCCTACATCTGATTGTTTATGTGTGCCCCTGGTAGTACTTATGTAACTTTATTACTTATAACCTTGTAATGATATCTGTCAGAATTGTTTCAGTTTTTTGGCACGTCCAAAACCAATGTTTAACTTATCTCCTTGTTATATTTGAAATCAATTGTAGAATATCTGGAAAGTATTTTTTTCCTTTTACCTAGGAGGCTGTGGAGTCACGTTTCTTGGATGCAGCTTAATCTCTTTTCTGCTTGTGGAATCTTAGTTATGCATAGATTACAAGGATCTTTCAATGTGTACTAAACTAAAACATTTTTCTGTTATGTTAATATGCAGGAAGCCATTCCTGTTACCCAACTTGTGAGAGAGACTGCCACCGTTATGCAGGAGTTTACTCAATCAGGGTAAGTTTTGTTTGTTTCCTTGAAGCTACTCCTTTTTTTATCAATCCATATTCTTACTTGACGGAAGCTCCAGTTTTCCACCACCTCTGTGGTGGGGGACTGTGTTTAGGCCTGTGAATCGTAAAAACAAAATTTAGCTGCTTAAATTTTTAGGTCATAGGTGAATTTTCCTTACAAGGTGACTCTATATGAATCTTAAGCCATGAAGATAACTTCTTTCATGTCAGTCAGAGCTATACTAACCATGAAAAGCAATTGACTGCAATTGGATGATGGAATCATTTAAAAATTTAAAGAAGTAGCATTTTTTCAATTTTTCAGTGTGGATTTCTAAAATTTATAAAAGATAAAATAATACACTGGATTAGTAAGAACCAGCAAGTTTTTCCAAATTATTGAAAATACTGTTTAAGTCCTTACTAATACAAGGGAAGTTTAAAAAATGACCATAGCATCAATTAAAGTTTGTCAAAAGAGAGAAAAAAAGAACTACATTCCAGAATCTTGCAGATCATTTCCTCAAACAAGAAAAACAAGGGTCTAGTAAAATTTGATTCATTCCTTCCTTTCTCACAGCAGTTTGAGTTACAGCTTCCTCCACTGAAACATATTTTGAGGTTGAAAGCTCAAATTCCAGACCAAAAGAAGAAAGGACTCAGTTTATGAGATACTATTTCCTGAAAGGGTTCAGTGGAGCATGTAACCTAGGGGTTAGAGAGACTGTGGTTCATGGCTATGCATCAGATTTTAACAGGTGAATATGGAACATAAAGATGGTGTTAAATTGAGAAAGGTAAGGAGTTTTCCACAAGAAGAGTAGGCGCATATATGGTGGATTAGCAGGAGTAGGTGCAGAATGGAATTTATTGCCGATGGAAAAGACTTAAAAAAAAAAAAAAAATGCATAATTTTGTGGTTATTAGGAGTCAATGGCTAGTCCAGTTTTATCTTAAGAAATGCTATCCTTCTATACTAATGGATGAAAACTGAACGAGGATATAAAAGTAATTCACCTATGAAGTTGTCATAGCTTTGAAATGCTTGGCTTTCTGACTGTTTTTGGATGATTATGTTAGAAATATAAGTTTGATATTCAGTAGGCAAAGTTATCCAAGACAACTGATCTGCTAGAGATGATAACTGTTTTTTTTTTTTTTTTTTTTTAAATTTTACACTACCCTCTGAAAAGCACAAAAATTTGACGTAACTTTTAGGTAAAGAAGACAAATACTCATTGAATTAAACAGAGTAGGTTGAATTAAATGGAATATGAATTAAATAAGCTTCTGTTATGATATGAGTAAATAGGTCAGTTAACGGTGTATATTCTGGTCCTAGTATATTCTCTTTTGGAAGAGAATATGGGTCCATTTGGATAATTATTTTTTGCCATTTTTTAAAATTTTTAAAATTTTAAAATTTACCAATTAAAAATGTAAATTTTCAGGTGTGTTAATTTTATTTTAATATTTAACTATGAAAGTTTCAAATCCAAATTTCAAATTTAAAAATGACTATTTTGATTTCTTGCCACACTCTTAAATGTTTTAAAATGTCTGTCCAAATACAGACATTAGTTACATTCTTTCATCTTAAATAATTTTTTGGTTGCTCTGCAGTGGCGTAAGGCCATTTGGAGTCTCTCTCTTGGTAGCTGGGTTTGATGACAAGGGTCCACAACTATATCAAGTATACAGTCTAGCTCTTAATCTTTCTGAAGTGAAGAGTCTATCTCTGTAATAACTTGCTATGATTTTGGCTTTAGGTGGATCCTTCAGGTTCATATTTCTCTTGGAAGGCATCAGCTATGGGGAAGAACGTCTCTAACGCGAAGACATTCCTTGAAAAGAGGTGACTTATCTCAAGTTTTCAAGTTTTCAATTTTTCATATTATTTATTATTGGTGATTTTTCATTGGGTTAAGTTTGGATTATTTTGCTATAATCTGTACCTTTTCAACTTCAGTATCTATTGGCATTTCTTTTCTCTTTTTGTTCCTTATTGGTTGATCTTTAGAAGCATTGCTTTTTTCTATTTGATTATTAATGAACTACGGAATTCTTTTGCAGGTATACAGAAGATATGGAACTTGATGATGCTGTACACACTGCTATTTTGACCCTGAAAGAAGGGTAAACATCTTCTTCATAGTTATCTTTTCTTGACGTCAGTGAATGGGGGTAGCATTGAGATCTGAATTGTCTTTGTTGAATAATAATGTGCCTCTCTCTCAATAGTACTTAGTGCCGTCTGACTCCTTGTCCGGAGTTGTAACTTTCTTTCACAAAAAATAGGTGAGGAAAAGGAAAAAAAAAAATTAAAAGATATAGAGGAACTCTGAATCCAATTGAATATATAGTTAAATTTGGTTGGGTTGAAGAATCAACAGGATCAAGTATCTGATTGGCCTGAAAAAGTTGGGATAAGACCTTGTTGGGTTAATAAATCTTAAATAAAATGATCCAACCCCATCACGCTTAAGTAACTGTGCATATGTTTTTAATCCGAAGTGGATGTTTAATTACTATTTCTATTTTATGCTTCCTTTGCTTATTATGTTTATGTGCCTAACTTACGTTATTTCTTTTCAGCAAGAGTTTTTTGCTTTTCGATCTCTGACTTTGTCTTGTGTGATTTCCCAGGTTTGAGGGGCAAATTTCTGGGAAGAACATTGAGATTGGCATAATTGGCACAGATAGAAAATTTAGGTTTGTTTTATAGCATGTTTTTGAAGTGGATTGCAGGATGTGCTTTTTAAGATTTGTCTGAGACGATTGATGGGAATTTATTTGCTTATTTAACTGCAGGGTTCTTACACCTGCTGAAGTTGATGATTACCTACAAGAAGTTGAGTAGTGATTTCTCCAGCTAAGAGATTCATATACCCCGTTGGTTGCAATGTTTTGTATTTCCCGACGAGATTATAAGATGCAAACTGAAATTTCTTGTTAAAGAAAACGAAGAATGGTAAAACAGGTGCGGTTGTTAACAGCAAACTGTTGAGCTTGAATTCTTCATTGGCTACCCTCACGTAAAATGATTTTATGGAACGGGTATTTTATTGTTCAATCTCTTCTACACAGTTCTTTTAACGTTTCTGGATTTGTTCAAGTACATTGTTAAGTAGACACTTAGATGTTTAATCAACTCAAAAATTAGATGTTATGTTGCTGTCCTTCGTACAAGTTAATAATTGTTGTTGGTTTTTTTTTTTTTTTTTTTTTTTTTTAAAGCATTAATTTCGTTTAAAGAAATTTACGGAGACATCTAAAACTTATATGGTTTGTTATGAAAGAGTTGGTATTTATACTTACAAAAAAAAAAGAAGAAGGTATTTATGTATAATTCATGCGCAATTTTTCTTTTTTTCTTTTTTTAAAGTATTATGTTATTATTATTATTTTCTTTAAACAATTATAATATATAAATTATTGTACTTTTTTGAAATATTTAATAATTTACTAAAGAAATATGGGATAATAAACTAAATAACGTTAGTTTAAGAACATATATGTGATTAAATATTTTATCTATTTAACTTTATATAAGATATTATGACATATTAAACTTGATTAAATAAAATACTGTTTCATGTGTTAAAATTGAAATTAAAAAAAAAAAAAAAAACAAAAGAAAGGTGTCAAGTGTGATAGATATGATATAATTATATCAGTGTATAATATAATAATTTTTACTCAAATTGAGTGTAATTTAAATTATAGTTGTATTTAAACATATTTTAACACATGTTAAAAATTAGTTGTTTAAAATTAAAAAAAAAAATTATTCAATAAGGTATATTAAAATAAATTTATTTTTTTTACTTTTTAATATTTAATACTTTAATAATTATATTATTAAAAAAATATTATTATATCTATAAAATTTAATATATTTTAAGAATAAAAATTTATCTAAACAATTATTTTATTAATATACATATATTTTTAAAATTATATTATTGTTTTAAATTCTTGGTAAGAATCGAAGGATCCTTTTCAGCTCTTTTCTGTTTTAACTATTTAATAAAATTTGAGCTTTTGTTTCATCTGCTCTTGTAGCTCAGTTGGTTAGAGCACCCGTTTAGTAAGCAGGAGGTCTTGAGTTCGACTCTCAACAAGAGCAAAAAATAATTTTTTTTTTTCCACTTTTCCTTCATGTGTAATATTTGCTTGCATAGATCCGCCGGACAAGCCCCGAGGACAATGCATGGAGTAAATTATGGAAGTTTCGAGGACCCTCCCGTGCCTCGACGACGCTTTGGCAGCTTAGACATGATCGCCTCACGACCAACCACCTCTTATAGAGGCGGTTGGTCAGCCCCACTCCTACCTGCCCACTCT
>JAXGGT010000162.1:9991830-10004889 GCA_035583425.1 Marsdenia floribunda | reverse complement strand
ATTAGATGCTCAATTTTATTTAAATAATTCCTTTGATTCATACGGTTTCTTATATTAATTCCTTTAATTGTTGTTAGGAAAAATTTTTAAAAAATATAAATAAATTATATTTTTTTTTTGGACAAAATAATAAAATTATACTTATTGATAAAAATATGAATTCAAAAAGGCATAACTCCGTTGATAGTAACTTTACTCATATACTATATATATATAATTTATTTACTCGTTTTAGAATTAATATACCTTTCATATGAATTTATGAAAGTTATATATTACAAAAAATATTAACAAATTTTTAATTATTTAAAATTTATAAATAAAATTATACTAATTACTAAATTAATATATTTTTCCTTTTACTTATTAATATTTTTTTTTAGGATGCCGGACTCAAACCCGTGACCTATTGGGGAGGGGATTGATACATGTCACTAGGCCATTGGCCTCTTGGCTCCTTATACGTATTAAGCAAACATATTTTCACACACGTTATAAAAGATATAAAATAAAATAATTTAATTGATGTGTATCTTTTAATTTAAAATTTTACGTCTCCTTATTTTATATATAAAAAACACGTAGTAAGTATTAATAGTTAAATATAATACTAAGATGAGAGAATAAGAGTAATTTCAAGCTAGTATTTAGAAACAAATAGTGGGAAAAAAAAAAAAATTTAAGAATACTATCTGATATTCAGAAGAATAAAATATATGGCACTTAATTTTCGAGAGATGGACAAAATTAAGTATTATGAGGGTAATAAAATCAGATGGTGTTTAATTTGTTGAAACTGAATCTTTTAGTCCCTCTTTTATGATATTTCCTATAGTTTTGATTTCCTCTAATGAATGATGGTAAGAGTTTTAATTTTCATTTTTCATCCATTAAAACACGAAGCTCAAAGCTGGAAGTTTTTCATCACAAAAGAGGGGAGCATTGTTATCTTAGAGGCATAATGACACAGTTTCTCTCAGCAGAATGGATGTAGATTCTGGTCAGTTAGTTGAAGACAATGTCCTCCTCCTTAATAGCATATTTTCCTTCCTCAATCCTTCATCATTTCTTCTCCCTTTCTCTCTTTCATCAAGTTGATGTTCCAAAGATAAGGGACTCATAAGTCCTCTTTTTGAGCTTGAAGCTGAGTTTGATGGACTAGCCCTGCATTTGTTTTCAAATGTCTCTTCTTCATCATCACTAGAAGAAGAACTCCATACTTCGACAGGTGCCTTTCCCTTATTAGCCCTGGGGCTTGTTTCATTGTTTTCTTGCAAATCTTTGTCTTCGTATTCTGAACTGCTTTCATAAGAAGATGATGTATCTCTGTCTGTATTGCTGAGTGTGTGAAAGATAGTCACGTTCTCTCTTTTTGCACCTTGAAAAGAATAGCTCCTTGTTTTCCCATCATACAGTGGCAGAAGGGATTTTGGCTTCAGACCAGCACCATCCCTTCCAAGGCTATACGTTGTTGCGAGCTTTCTTTCTATTCCTTCTCTTTCTCTAACATATTTCCCCAGTTTGTCCAGTTCTTCCTCCTCGGTAGCTTTCTGCTCTAGCTCTGAAATTGTCTTATCAAATGCCTTCTTCTGGAGCCGTAGAGATTGCTGCAGGAAAGAGGCTAAGTAGGATACAATACAAAAAAGAAACAAAAGCAAACTGTGATCCGAGGAAGTTTTAGTTTCCAAATTCCATCAAATCAAGATAAAGAGTACCAAAGCTTTTAACTACAATAACTATGGCTGTCTGTTTCTCTCCATTCTAGATGAAATGTCAGGCTATTTCCTATCCTGCTTTGTGGTAGTAAAGAAATAAGCATACCACAATTAAATGCTGCAAACTTTTAATGAACCCGGCAAAGAAGAAGCAATTACTTACTCTCTTCTCCAGGAACTTTCCAAGCCCTTGGCTCTGAAGTTTCTTTTTCATCCAAAATATGCGACAGTAACATACTAGAGCTGCTAGTATTATCATTAATGTAGATTCAATCAACAGAAGTAATAGAATTATCTTCTCATCACCTGAAAGAGGGAAGTTATTGCTGTTTAAAATGATGCAATATTATGAAACAACAAAATAACCATTACCTCTGGGGGGACTAATACTGTTGGATATGGTTTGTGAGCAGCTGTAGGCAAACTTTTGGCCTGTAGAACGTCAAGAAAATAAGAAACTACTAATTGATGTATTATTTCAGCCGTATGAAGGCGAGTTAATAAAGGACAGGGATCATTACGTGTGCTTCGACATGGTAATGGGCTGCGTTTACCTGCGTAATAATAGAAATTGTGGAAATCCAGTGTAAGTAGTAGTTAAGTGAGAAATGAGAACAATGACAATGTGATGCACATTTATTTGAG
This sequence comes from Marsdenia floribunda, assembly GCA_035583425.1. NCBI lineage: Eukaryota > Viridiplantae > Streptophyta > Magnoliopsida > Gentianales > Apocynaceae > Marsdenia > Marsdenia floribunda. The sequence goes on along the minus strand of JAXGGT010000162.1, from coordinate 10,002,529 downwards.
CAGCCTGTGCCTTCTTTTGTCCCTCCCAAGAGTCTAGAATGAGTAGGGTGAAGATAATAAATTCAGTCCTCAACTTATTATGAAGCCGCTAATTCATTGTTCATATCAGATAGAAGAAAATCTAAAATACTGGGTGATGAATCTAATACATACCGAGTCTATCCTTTGTTGACCTAACAGAAACATGTTGTGGGAAAGGTAAATTTCAGTGGTAACTGTAAATAAGTTGCCTGCAAAATTTCTATATCAAGTTATCCCTTAAATCCAAGGAAAACATAAGTCTCTTATAGAATGTACTTTCTCAACTGACACACTGGTTGGATTTCTCAACAGAAGGGCCTGTTGTTTCATGGTCAAGGGAAGGATAAGAAAATGAAGATCACATTTAGCTAATGTGAGAAGGAAACTATCAAGACTATTAAGGTGGAATACTTGAATCTGATGCAGACAAGAAAATAACCAAAACCAAATGCATGAAACTTACTTGAAGCTGCCAAGAAATGAAGAAGCACAGTCTCATCCAATTTGAAATATTTAAGATCGCTCTTAGATAGGTTGGAGAGATATTGACCTACAAATGCCAAAGAATATCGTCAGAAATCAGAACTACTCTTAGGCAAAAGTCCAATTTCAAATCTTAATTGGTTATACATTGTCTGGATTAAGATGCAATCGATATCTTCTGAGAGAGACATCCCTAATAGCTATTGCGATTTGTTACTATGAGCAATGGGCATAACTGTATGGCTGAAGGAGATTGAGAAGAAAAACAATCACAAGTACCAGGTGGATAACTTTCGGACCAGTAGATGGATCCAGTTGCTGGAACAAGCAACTTGAACAAGATACACTTAGGCTTCAATGCTGAAACAAAATTGTAATCTCCAGATATGTGCACAACTTTTCCCTCCATCTCAGTCTGAGAAATGTAAACTCCAAACCCCGAGCAATCAAGAACAGGATTAACTAGGATGACGGATTTTGGATCAGCAAATCTGGGGAATTTTTTGAGAACTCCTGATGGTGAAAATGAATAGAGAGAACCATCAAGTGAACCAATGGATATCCAACCTGAGAGAACAAGATCGAAATAACAGAGAATTTATAACATTGTTAGTAACCCAGTGTGTTTATATAAATTGCATATTCCACCTCTTGAAAAACATTTTTCTTTGATAAATACCATTTCTTTACCATTAGACTGAATAGCTGGCGCATAGTCCTCTGAGCTCAAGGGTCCAGTTCTTCCCTGCCACAGAATGTTTCCAGTAGAGACATCCAATGCCAGCAGGAGAGCTAGAGTTGGCAGTGTAACATATAACATGCCATTGTTTGCAGGAGTAACTATATACTTCTTGTCAAAAGAACTAAGATCCAGTATCCATTTGAAATGGGGATTACGAATCGACAATGAATAGAGTTCTCCTTTATTATTTGAGATCTGCAAAGGAAACTTAGTTACTTTTGAAAGTGAAACCCCTAGATTGATAATCCATGGACATAGTATATTCGTTCAGTCATAATCATCAATAGTAAATCTATAAAACATCCTTATGAACAATATAGACAAATATGTCCACCCTAACATAGAAAGGGAAGCGACATCAAGAGTCGAATTGTTTACTTCTTTTCTAGACAAAGTGTCCTACAGAAATCTCATTGAAATCAGAACTTTCAGTTCTCAAGTTCCCAATGATTCGTTAACAATTACCCGAAAAAAAAAATAAATAAATAAAAATTAAGTCATTATTTAGGTGCAAAGAGAGGGTAAACGGAAAAAGATAGCTAGGATTAATGGATCTTACATAAATGGCAGCTTCACAATGATCTACGACAGGGACAGAAGAAAAATAACAATCGGTTACATTTTTCCCACAACCTTGACGATATCCATGACGATAGAGCACAGGACCAGCACTCCAGAGCAGTCTTCCATGCGATCTATATGCAAAGAGTCCCCAGTTTTTGACATTGATGATCACACATGAACTAGATATGCTTACAGCTAGTCCAATAATTTCCCCAGCCTCAGGACCGAAGAACACTTCTACAGAAGAAATGTTTAAAGGATTAACTCTTAAGACTCGGTTTTCTGCAACCAAATATATCTGCAAAAACATATATTATTGCAAGAGTTAACTCTGATCAAGAATGTTTCAGAAACAGTTCATATATTCTCCTCAAGTTCCAGTATCTGGTTACAAGATCAACACATAAAATAAAAGCAAAAGGAAAAACTGGGGACTCTTTGCATATAGATCGCATGGTTGCAAGAGTTATCTTCGCTGCCTTATAAACAAAAAGAGATTCAGCAAGATGTCTTGCCTTTCTTGAACCACCATGCACAGGAGAAATATTGCTATCGCAAGCATAATTGAGGGTTACTTTCCAAGCAATGGAACCATTTTTCTCAAAAGAAAAGAAGTTCTTCTGCGAACAAATATAAATTCTCCCATCTTCTCCAATCAATGGTTTGGCAAGCCTGTTACCAGTAGTAGTCCTGGAGGGAGTTTCCACTGACCCAAGAATTATTCCAACCAAAAAAAAAAAAAAAAACAGTAAAAAGGTAAAGAAGAATTTTGGCCAAACAAACTTGTTACTACAAAAATACAGAAGGAATAGAGAGATACCAGAAAAGGAATGTGGTCGAGATGATAAGTCTTGTGATTGTATGTTGGACACAGCAGTAGCTAATCCAATAAACAGGACAGTTACCAGAGATCCCTGAAGTTCAATCTGCAGAACCATTGTTCACAACCACAAGGTGCAAACGGGTATACAGGAGGAGAGATGCTCACGAGTCCAGAGGCTAAAGTTTTTACTGCGCAAGCGTAAGCAACCGTCCTCAACCGCTAGTAAAATGGCGCGAAAAAATTAAAAACTTCTCAGGCCATTGGGCCACGTTGCCTGGATATGTACTGTTTTGTTTAATTGACATAAAAAGTGAATTTATTTCTTATAGATGTTTTTTTTTTTTTTTTCGCCTAAAAAAAATGGTATATTTTGATTAAATTTGTAGTATTATGATAGAATTTGAAAGGAAATTTAAATTTAATCTTAATCTTAATTTAATTTTAATTTTAGAGGCAAACAGGGTAAAATAGTTTCAGAGAATGAATCTGGAAAAATTTTAAAAAATCAAAGGCTTTTTTCTCCCTCCCTCTCTTTATATATATATATATATATATTTTTCCTTCTTTTCCTTCTAGAAAATGTGAAGGGCATACCACATGACATGTTGTAAGACATTGAATTAACAATAACTTAGGATTATACAAAATCCCGTCAAAACAAAGATAATAACTGTCAACCTAAGCCTGTAATAAGAGGCTGGGTGAGAATTTCCAACAATACTTTCCTAAATGAAGGCATACTGAAGAACCTCTAACATTCTTACGACATATGACATTCTATCTGTAAGACTCGTTAAAAAATTATGGGATTTAAAAAATTGTAATAAATTAACACTCAAATCGAGCTAATGCTAAAAGGGGCTGATTCTACCGGCCAACATCAGCAAAATTTCTGGAACAAGCCGTCTTCTAGGAGGTGCCATGGCATCCTTAGCTAGAGCTTCTTCGTCGCCAGCATGTAGGAATGCCACTATATGATCAAATAGTTCATCTTTGCCACCTCTTAGAGGATCCTGCACGAGATAAAGTTCATGTCCCTTAGTTGGAGAAGATGTTTGATTTTAACATTTGTCCTAAAGAAATGAATGTATCAATATCCCTAGTGTTTTCCCTAAATATTTATGGCAGTTCTCTCAAGAACATCAACTCAGAGTCATTTGAAACTAAAATTATCTTGGCTTGGATAAATTAAACATAAAAAGTACTACTCGAAGGAAAAGAAAGAAAATAAGAAAATGAGATAAACCAAAAGAAAAAAGATAGTCCATTCAGAATATAATCTAAAGCAGAAGCACAATTTTATTTAAGTTACCGCTGAGGCACTATTGGACCAATAGCAAATGAAGTCTAATCTTAAGAGATCTGTATCATGCAATCCTCTGAATATTATGGCAATTGGGTTGGATATGCACAGTTAATGATAAAATCAGGTACTGCTTACTTGGAGAAATAAATCTGTATGAGTTTTTCCATCAAACAAAACTAGCTCAGCTTTTGCCCCAATTCTCCGGAGTGTGCCAACAAATTCTTTACTGCAATGACCAAAAATAATAATAATAATAATAATAATGACGGTCATATTGGAAGGTTCAAGAATAAACAACACTTGAAAAGCCATTACTAAATTTATGAGCATGACAAGTGCAATTCTTGTCCAATATTAATGATTCTGTTTCATACATTTGTGGCCATGTCATATAACACCACGCCAACTTATCAAACAAATGAGGATTGAGAGCGAAGTTAAGCATTGCATAACCCTACCATCTTCATTCCCCTCTCAACAAAATAAATATATAAATAAAAACAGTTTATGGGGGTAAAAAATTTTTCCCTTGAGTCCACATGGCATATTATTATATCAAGTGCTATTTCCCTTGCTAAGCTCGACCGTGACTATTGTCAGCCTGGCCTCCAAGATAACAGTCACTTGGGTGGAGGGAAGAGACAACAAGAAGGACAGAATCATTTCATATGGTCATACACATGGAAGAATGGCTCTGAAGATGAAAGATTTGGAAGAATGGTTAACCATCTTGCTTTAAGTTTTTGACATGTATTAAATAAATAGCATATAGATGACTTCCATAATGATTCCTTTAACAACACTTCACGAGCTGACACTGCAACAGAGTTAATGCCTCAATGCATAAACATCTTCCTCTTTCAGATCCAGTTTTGTCTTTCAACACCAATATGCAGTTTATCTCATTTGTTTAGTGTGCTTACTTTCTAGCCTATGTTATTAGACATCTGTTTGAACTTCCACAATCAAACAGGCCCAATTTAGCTGAATAATAATCTGGAGGATCAATTCTTGGAACTTTCCCCAACTTGCACTTGTGTTCAGAATTCGTATCAGTGAGTCATCAAACTTTCAACAGTCAAAATATATGCCTAATAAAATTTGATCATCTTAATGAGGTAGCTGAGAAGCACATTTTGGACCCCAAAATGATAAAACAACCAAAAAAACAAAACATCTTCCATAATACCAATCGACATCTTTTAGTACATAGAGCAAAAATTTTACTTCAACATGCAAGTTAAAGGACTAACAAACCAGAAGATTGCCCAATACCGCTTGCAAACATGCATCATATCTGACTTAAAAACAAGAACTTTGAGGAGGACAAACTTTGCATAAAAAGAGTATTCAAAGCAAATATAATAATTTCCAAAAGATAAATCTGACAAACCTTGCATCACATGGTATGGAACTATCTGAAGTGCCATGGAAAAGAATCACATGCGGTAGCAAAGAGGCAGAATTTTCAGAACTCAGGCCTTGTACGAGGATTTCTGGGGAAAAATTTTTCAAGGATTCCTCCCCTTCCATTATACTGCAAATTGGGGATAAAAAATTGAGTTTGTTAGATTAATAAATGCAAGAAAATTATCAGCAAGTTTGTGACTACATATGTTATCATTCGGAACACTTCATGTCAAAGAACCTTAAAAAGATGGAGCGGTACAAGCCTCGGGCATGGAAATGATCAACTAAGCTTGGCACATTGTACCTGCAAGCAAAGTGGTTAAATGTTATCGGATAATTACAAAGCTATATATCTGCTGGAAAAATGGACAGAAAAAGATAAATCACGGAGCATATGTATACTGAAGGACACAATGAGAAGTAAAAAAGAAGCAAACTGAGAAGATTGGCATGTTAGCTTAACAGGGGAATTTGAGAAAAGGCCAAATTTATTTGGCCCCTAAACAAGAATAGAAAGGTGAGTGAGTGCTTTACTGAATGACACTTACCCCCCTGATAACCCAAAATAAGCTTTTATCTGAGAGACAGACCAAGAAATGCTCTCTCCTCTAGTTTCTTTAATCGCTTGCTGCACAAGAACACAGGCAGAAATGTGTGCACCAGCTGATTGGCCCATCAAATAAATCCTGAGCACAATAATATGCACATGTTAAAAATATTTGGACATGAACTCCCAATGAACTACAAAACAGATAAGCCATAAAAATCCATCTTTCTGCTTCAGTCTGTGAGGCAAATCTAGGTCCTATGGGCAGAATCATGTGAAGCCTTAGGATGAGAGAACTAAATTAAATAGAAAAGGAGTTTGTCTGCTGAGATAATTCTTGCTGCTGTTGGATTAGAAAATATGTCCACAAAATACATACTGATAACCCCTAGTGAATATGCATAACCAAAGATTTTGCAGATCTTCAGTTTCCAGTAACTTCTTCATATAAGGTACATGATTTTACAGTTGCAATCTCCAAAGATTTTCAACTAGATCTGACAACTGGGAAATTTTTCATGGAAGAATCTAACAGGTAAAGTTTTGTGGAGGAGAGATATCTTTAGAGAGGTTCATAGTAACAGCAAATGAAAATTTAACACTCATATATCATTAGTTCTCAAGAAATTAAAATGAAATTGGAACTAAGCTTGGAGATATTTGTGGAAGACCAAATTTCAATACAAATATATTGCTAGTTCTCCACCTTGATTTAAATTCTCCTTTTACCAGTCTATATAGCAAAATATTTATCAAGCAACCCTTCTTCAGAGCTCCTTAAATGCTGCCATTTTAACTACTTCACAAATGCAAATAGACAGTAAACTTGTTGAAGCAAATAAATATTTGTAAAGTAGAAAATCATTTACCTGTCTGGGTCACCTCCATAATGAATGATATTGCTGCAAACAAATGCAATCCCTTGGGAAACATCATTAACCATATCACTAATTGTCCCCTGTGGAAAATTCCTGCATAGAAGGCAGCATCGAGAGAGTGAAGTGTTGCATACAGTAAGCGATTGAGAAACAGATGCAAACAGGACACCAGAACCTTTGAAGGACTCAGAAACTTCTCAAGAGAGCAGAAAGTGGTAAACTCAAATGCATGAGACCAATATACATGTTAGTAAAAGAGACAATGGGACAGTCTGCTAATTCTAATTTCAGAAACTCTGAAATTCTCCAAAACTTTCGGACTGAAAGCAGTCTACTGGATCTAATAAAAATGGCACAACCATAAGCTACCGAGGACCTAATTGTAAAAACAGAAGGATCTTTGGTGTGAACATATTCCCAATAATTTAGGCTTTCTAACAAATAAATGTAGCTCTTCATAATTAAAAGCTATCCAACTCTCTGGAAAATTCACCATTTTCTGTAAAGTGAACAATCAGATACTATCAGCATCCTGGTAGAGAAAGAACAAAGAGACTGAAGTTTGTGATAAGAGATAAAAGTATATCATATGATGAAGGCTAAGCTCATGCTATTCTAACATAATTGTTTCTGTATGAATAATTATATTTTTGTCCCCTTCCTGAGAAACCTGTCCCCAAATTCTCATGAATCTTGCCCATTATATCTGATAAATCTCCATTTTAAAAAAATCTTCTTTCTCTCCAACTCACCACCTTTCTTTTCTTTTGAATGTTCTTGTGCCAAAATTTGTATATATTAGTTAATTTTGGAAATATCATTTATGGGTTAGCAAATGCAAACTTATGGGGAAGGTAGAACAATTGCTATTGGATCATTGTTGCAATTTAGTATTTGGATAAGTAACTAACTAATAACCATAAACAATCAGAAGACATAGATAAATAAACCCCAGGTTATATCTATTCATGCTATAGTTACAACAGCATTACCTATAATCTAGACAGGCCACTATGATGTCTCTTTCCGCCAATTGCAAACCAAGGAAGGAACCCCAAGCTTTGTACCTGCAGAACAGATAGATATCATGAAGTATTAGAAATGTTTCATTTCCAGGAGATCCTTTCTGTGCCAAACAAGAACAAAGAAAGGAAAATGAGTCAATTTCCTTTTAAATTGCCTTCCTTCTAAGACCATCGAGAGGAAGGATGTCTCTGAAAGTTCACTATTACAGAGGGCAATTGGTGTAAAATTTGCTCATTTTACTCTCATTACAGAAAAGGACTTCCGTAGCTCCTCTAGACACAATGATATAAGAAGTCCTATGTGAGAGTCACAAGGACCACCAAGTATTATTTTATATTCCCTTTTATCTTTTCGGAGAGAAACATATATGCAAGGTCAAGAAAGTGAAAAAGGGTCTACTTGAACATTTAGTCTAAAGAAGGTTCTTGATTACCTCTATCGTTTCAAGCATAAAGGAAAAGTTTTATATTCAAAAAATTTGAGATGTTCTCACATACACAATATATACACACTATGACTATATAATCCAATGGAGGAAAAATGGAAAAGAAAATTTGAAAAATGGAAAGAAAGATTTGTTTATGCATGGAGACTCTACCTCAACAACTACCTTAAGATCTAATATCTTGATAGATAACCAAATAGTGTATCGAGCATATCAAGTTAAACAATATTATGTCTATCAAATATTAATAAGAAAAATAGACTTTCCAGACAAAAGAGGAAAGGGAAAGAAAGAAAAGACGAGAAAAACTATATATTGAATGGTTTTGAAATTTTTACTTACCCAATAATCCAAGCCCCGCCTGTTACAAAAATTACAACTGGTTTTGGCCTACCATTGCTTGATGGCAAATACAGATCCAATCTGGAAAAGGTGCCAAAAATTCAGCTTGAGTAAGTTTATAGAAAAATAAACCAAAAAGGAAAAGTGGTTTGAATAAGAGTAGTACCTGTTGCGTGGTTGGTCTCCATAAACGATACTTCGAAGTACTTGACTTGAGAAAAAGTAACAAAATGCAACTGCAAGGAATATATAGTTGCACTTCATTAAGTTGACCACTACTCCTTAGTTCCTGCTGGAACTAGTAGTATAATCTATACATGCTAGAAAAAGCAAAATGGTGTGCAATTGCTCAAGTTAGAGAAAGTCTCAGAAAACTATAGCTGTAAGAAGATCTATGAATGTGCAGCTAAGAAATGCTCAAGAGGTCTATAAGAAATGTTCAAGGAGATGGTGTACAAAAAGTATATTAATAAATAAAGTTTTTCTGAAATCGAATGGTGTAGCTAACGTGCCTTATCTTAAGTGCATGATTTAGGAAGAGTGATTGAGTTCCAATTATATTCTGCTAATGATAACAAATTATATATATATATATATATTGATATTGGAAAAGAATCGCTTTCCATTCCAATCTCTAGCTATACAAAGGTACACAAGGGAGTTATTATGTAGCTACCCTGGAGAAAGCCAGGCAAGAGAAATATAGTATACAATGCAAGAGCCAGAAGTCTTGTGATCCACCGGTAGCCTAACCTGAATAAAAGGAACGGTTGGAAAGCAGATTCAGGATTTCAAAAATAGAAGTCATAGTACATGTAATGAAAGGCAAACTTAACACACTTGTATAAGTAAACGAATCAAGATATAAAAAGTTACAAAATAAACAGTAAATAATCTTTTTTTTTTTTTGGTAAGTAAACAGTAAATACTCTTTGAAGTTTGAAGGGAGGAGGGGTTAATTTTATTATCAGATTCGAGTTCACTTTCGTATCAAAAAATCATTTCAGTATACAGGAGAACAAAATAATCACATGTAAAAATGATGAGATCATTAAAAAAAATAAATAAAAAAAAAAACATTAAATGCAACATGCTTAGATGAACAGTAAAAGTAAAATATACCCGAGGTAACTAAGAAGCTTGAAACTAAGGCTGGTAATCAAGTAAGTTTCAGCGGCAGCATGGCAGACATCACGACTAAACGACTGCTGCCTTATCGGCGGCGCAGACACGGCCTTCTTAATTGGTCTCCTTCTCGGCTGGTGTTGTTCGCTAGAGATTTTAGGAAAGGTCGAAGCGAGGAGCTCTTCCTCCGTCCTCTTCATGTCATCAAAAGACTTGCTTAAATGGAGACTCGCCGTCATCGATATATCCATCTCCTGGGATTCCTTTATACAACAACTATGTATGAATTGACGAGGAGTGCCAGTTTCTCTGGATCTGGTAATAAGATTCTTCCAATTATAGAAGGAACCAAGCTAAATAATGAGAGTAACGTGTACGATAACGAGAATGACAAAGGGGGAAAAGAACCAAATCATGCGGTGAAATGATCAATTGTCAAGCTCTAAGGTGACGGTTATCACTGCCGGCGTTTTTTCTATTTCCCGGCATTGATTGCCGCAAATCAACGCTGGTTTTGGTTTTGTTCGGTCGCGCTATTCTTCTTTCGGTACTAAAAAGAAGGCAACCGATCAAGAGAGAGAGACAGAGAGATCACGTGGCGCTTTGGGATTATTTCGACCTTTGCGAATACAACGGTCTCTTTTCTGAAAACCTGCTTTATTTCATCCATCTCTTGACACCACATCAAACTTGAGTTCTATAAATTTGACAAAATTGCATTAATTTTCCTTTTTTTTTTTCTTTAAAAAAAAAAACTCAATCGATAACTATCTCATTTATAATCTCATCTGATATACCATAAATTTAAGGAAAATTTTCTGATTTAGTCTCTTAACTATTTATATGTCTTCAAATTAGTCCTATAACTTTAATTTTATCCAAATTGATCATTTATCTATTTTCTATTTTTCAAATTGGTCCTCCCAACCAAAATTGACCAAAATTTGATCACTTTACCGATATATCTATTAAATTAAAAAGGTATTT
>JAXGGT010000162.1:9977565-9991730 GCA_035583425.1 Marsdenia floribunda | reverse complement strand
ATGAACAGTGATTTAACAGAAAATTTGGATGGAAGGACTTTAATCACCAATTTCTCATAGTTTGGGGATCTATTTCATCAAAAAAATAGATTGGGGACCTTAATCACTAAATGCCCATAGTTTGGGGACTAAATGTGCCAATTTGCCTTAGTTTTTGCGCCTAATTCGTGTCTGACAAATTTCCACCTTATCAACCTCTCTCTCTCTCTCTCTTTCTCTTTTTTTTTTTTTTTTTTTTTTTGTTTTCCCTATTTTGCAGACATTGTTAATTTTATTTGTTTGTTTCCTCTTTTAGTATTTAATTTCGAGGGGAAATTTTCTTGCAAGATAATAATTTAACGGAGGCTAGGCTAGTTCTTTCTGGAACCAATTGCCCCCCCACATGCGTAGGGAGGCGACCTAATCCTGCACTGAAATGATTAACCGAAGTGATTAAAATACTAGAGCGTTCGCTCTTCCATCTAAAGAGAAGTACAAAAGTTGGGATAATCTTGCCAATGCTATGATAGCTGTACTGATTTTGAAAGCGATGGCAATCAGGTGCCAAACATGCCCATACGTGTTGAAAAAGACAGATAGCAAAAACCCAGGTGACTGATCGGATCAATCTGAACAGTTGACCAGATGCTCCATGCTACAGCCGGTCCCAACAAGGAAATCCCACCAGATCACCGTTTCTTTTTTGTTGGACAGCCTTTTGCTTCGGCTGTGTTTGGATTATTTTTTATTTTGAAAAAAATAAATTTTTAAAATTAAATAAATTTTATTTTAAAATACGAGATAAATTTTATAACTATAATATTATTAGAATGTTAATTTTTAAAATAATATGATAAAAAAATAAATTAATAAAAATATTATCCAAACCAAAATCATCAACTTATTTTCAAAACAAATAAAAGACTCAAAATAAAAACTAGTCTAAACACATTAGTGAAGATTGTAGCTATGGAGGAGTTACAAAACTATTAGAGATGGATCTTCTTCTTTTTTTTGATAATATTTGATTACATCTGTAAACCCTGATCTTTCGCATGGAGCGAGACCAAGGCCATCTGGTCTTACTAGAAGAATTTCACTGAAAAGGAAACAAAACAGTTCAAACCGAACTAAAAGTTTTACTGGGCATCAACTTGTGGTACATTTCTGTTTGGTCCATGGCCCAACTTATCAAAAAGCAGACATTGTTCTACAAAAGAAAAGAACGAGGGGGTAAAAATGTAAATAAGAGCCTTGTTTGTGGAGTTTTTCTCTTTTGAGGAAGTAAACTAAGTAAACTCTTACTAGAGGTACATCAACAATTATAGAGGAGCCCCGCCCACCCGAAAAAAAACGTATGTTTTAATACTGCATATCTTTTACAAGGAAAAAAAATGGTTCCAGAGAATTTCACCAGCTATTGTGTTGGAATTTTCTTCTGATCTCCAGAATTTCACCTGAACCACCACCTTTGAATAACTGAGAGAGGATTGTTCAAGAATGGAGCATGCCGCTGTATAAGTGGATTAACTGTCCTACCAATCCTAGCCCACGTACTTCGATGGTAACTGGCCGTAGGAGTAGCATTATACATAAGCTTTAATAGCTGCAAGAAATCCATAAATAATGAATTCAGGTTTCACCGTTAAAAACAACCTACTGTTGCGCAACTCTTATTCTAAAATTAAAAAATAATAATAATAAAAATTATGTTGGCCAAAAACTCAATTGCACCAGAACACACAATACTACAGAAACTAGTTGAAATTTGCCACTCGGGAAATGACTGTTCTATCTATCACCCTCTGTTTTTCTTTTTCCTTTTGTTTTGTGGGTGGGTTGGGGTGTTGGATTGGTAGACCAGGTTAGCAATGCCTGTCCCTCAGAAGCTATGAGAAGCAAAAGGAACTGTAAACAAAGGATAAATAAGACAAACCAGCCAATAAAAGAGTGTTTGTATTATGATGCGCTGCCACCTGCAAGTCCAAATTGAGAAATTCAGCAACAGAAAGGGGTATTCAACTCAACCAGATCAAAAGGAAAGCCTAATGGAATGCAAATTTGCTGAGATACTCACGAGAAAAGAGCAATGATAAGAATAAAACCATTTCCAATCTCAGCTTGCGAGGAGAGTATATTAATGGTAGTTGTGTTTGACTCTACCCAGACACAAGCCTCTTCCAAGTACTTCCTGATGACATCCACAGATGATTAGATCAGTTTCATGGATAAGTGAATGATATTTAACTAAGATGAAGTAGGATTGATGGTCATCCATAATTAACTCCAAACAGAAAACAGGTAAAGAAACTGCAAACCATTACGCGATTAATTCACAGAAAAATTGTATGAAATTTTGTTATCCAATTTCTCACAGATTTCCTTTCAAAGAAGGCAGATGAGCAAATAACTTTTCATTGCTTCACTTATTCCTTTCCTTTGTTTATCATTGACTTACTATTACTACCATGACTACTTATGTTCAGGGATGTCTAAGCGTTCCATACCTGTACAGAGTAGACCTGTTAAAATTTCTTCTTAGGAACTTTGCAACATGTTCAGCGGCTCGGCACAATATGGGAATCAGAGCAACTGGGAGAAAAAATAAAAAATCAGCATATTCCAACAGATTAGTAAATAGCAAATAGGAAGAGACAAAAAAAAAAAAAAAAAGGAGATTAAAAACGGGCGTTACATTTGAGGTAAAGATTTGAAGATACAAAAATAAGGCAGTAACTGAAGTAGATAAAATCCTTGGTGATCAGTACTGTCTCAAGCCACTGTTGCAGGGCCTGCAAATTCCAAGCCCTTGGTTTCTGCATGTGAGACTAGTAAGAAACAGCAAAAGTTGTAGAACAGAGCATTAATGTACAAAATGAACAAAAAACTGCTAAAGATACCCCATATAATGTGCATAGAGAATACAAAGAGGCAGCAGCAGTTCCACTAAAGGATAGCCTATTTGCTTTCATGGACAGATTCCTTGGTAAAAGTGGAAGGGTAGCAAGAATGGCCACAACAAACACCTGGCAGAAGGAAGGAAACAGAATAGGTATCTTAAAATCTTGTTAAATGAATATACAAGCAATTGCTTTATTTACTTGTAGCAATGTGCTTCTTTAACAGGGAATAACAGAAAGCAATGTACTTCAGAAAATTGATGAGGAAGACCTAACAGGTCATTTACAAGTAGTTAAGGTTGTGGAAATTTTGACTTGATAACTAAATTAATAAGTTTCTGTTGATCTTAGTTCCATAATTCTTTGAACTTTTTTACTTAGGTTTCCATAGAGTTACGCACCCAAGCATGGACAGCAAATTGTATAGTTTGTTGATCCCATAGCAGAGATGTTGAACTAGGAGCTGTAGTGGATGGCCCTGATGTTCCACCACTTGACCCTGTAAAGCATTCAAATGGATACATTTAAAACAGAAATCCAAGCATTTGGGACAGGCTTCAACAACAAGTAAATCCAAGTATTAACAGAAAATAAAGTTGCCTACAAACTCATTTCAAGGCTTTTAGAAGGAGACTATTTATTGTATTTTGTATTTAAAGTTTTGTTCCGGACACAAACAATTAAAACCTCCATTATGTGATCGTGACTGATCGTTAGAAGCTGATGATGATGAAGGTTGTCTAGCAGATGATCTAGCCTGAGAGGAACTGCCAGTAGACATTGGTTCAACAACCAGATTGGGATCCTGGAAGCAAATTATAAATTAGCAACACCACATAGCAGCCCTCGCAGAGATGACACATGAGATAAAAAACAAACACAACGATGAAACCATTTTATAAATCCATCAAATGGTGATTAGCAGGATAACAAGTGAATGATTAAGCCCAATAGAACACTACAATTTAACTTGATTCTGCCTAGGCAGTAAAGATGGTTCTTCAACTAACAAATATGCAGGGAATATCAGAATCTTCAATTATAACTCCAATAACCATAGGCGTTTTTTGGCAGACACTAGAAAAATATCCAGAAAACCCTCGAAAGATGGAAGCATTACAACTGGCTTTCGTTTCCAAAAGAAGAAGAACAAAAAAGGAAGAGAAAATTAAAAAAACTTGCAACTAGTTTTTGTCTATCATTTTGAAATATATTAAATGTTCAAGAATAGTTAATGTGGTCCAGTAGACGCTAACCAATCATGGAAAGGGGAACATGCATAACGATAAACTATGTGGAAGCAGCTGTTGGTATATAAGAAGGAGATCAAGGGAAACATACAGTTGAGCTATTTTATTATACTTTAATAGGAGTAACAGTAAATTCAATTGGATTTGGCTTCCATAGTTATTGAATGAAATATGTGGTAAAAAAAAAAAAAAAACTAAATAGAAAGTTCTCCCACCTCATAATATTAAAAAGTCCATGATAGTTGATACAGCAAGAGGATACTTAACAATGTCATGCCCGTGGAAATGATATTCACCAGATTATAAAAATGAAAATTCTAAAGAATTATTACAAACTTGTTCTAATTTTAGCAACTCAATCAATTTAAACGAGATCCCTTGATGAAGAAATCTAATCTTCAAAAGTCAAATCTAACGTGGCAAACACCATTGATAGTGTTAATCTTGGTGGATTGAAAATAGAATTGCTCGAGACAAAAGAAAAAAAAAATGTCAAAAATGTCCAAGAATATAAGCATCCATCACAAACCTCGGAAATCAAAACGCTCCAAAATTCAAGGGAACCCAATTACCACCATAAACACAAAAGGCAAGAATTACAAAACCCAAAAATCATCAAAACCAATAAAGGAAGGTTAATCAGATAAGAACATAAACCATTAATAAACCACATTCACGGGAACAAGTTTATAGAATAGCGAGTAAATTGCAAACTTCAATTGAATGAAGAAAGTAAACTAATAAGGTATTGGAAAAAGAGGCGGCGGTTTGGGGTTTTTAGGTTACGTACGATGAAGCGCTGATAGAACTTGCGTTTGAAGTGATCGACGACTTCGGTACGAGAAACCATATGAGGAGGGATAAGTACGTTGGACCAATAATCCGCCCATCTAGGATCATTGTCGTAGTCGTAGGCCGCCGCCGCTATCCTCTTCAACTTCTGTGGATCTTCCCCTTCTCCCATCTCTCCCTTTTTTCTCTCTCTCTCTCTCCCTCCCTCTCACTCTAACTAGAATGAACGCTTAGTGACGCCCGACGGACTTACCACGGGTCCTCTCTTCGCTGGGTCGCTAACTTTTTACAGTTCAAATTTTTTTTTTTTTTTCCCACTAGTAACCGTAAGTCGGAGTAATTACTAGTTACTGCTACTGCTTTATCCTATTGTTTCAGTAGTCCTTACCTTTTACGCCGGTGTTTCCCTTTTCACAACGACGCCGTTTGATTGAGATTATTATTTTAAAAAAATCAGTTAAAAAGATTGTCTTAAATATTTAATGTGTTATTTAAATTAAGATGGTATTTACTACTTTATTTGTTATTTTACTTGTTAGATTCTATTTTTTAAAAAAAATTAATAATTATTATAAAATGTTATTTAGAGATGTAGTGAGCAATGCTATTTTTATTTTATAAAGTAACAAATAAAATATTATTTTTTATGTTTTTATTATGATAGGTGAAAAAAAATAAAATAAAATAAAGTAATAATTTATCTTTCTGAAAAGTTGTTGTAATCCTAAATCATACATCATGTATTGCAATAATTAATTAGCTAACCGTCGACCAATCTACTTGTGGTCAAGGACATAGAATATTGTCGGATTAAAGACAAGAAGAGACTAGGAATATCTGCAAGGTACATGGAGCGATGCCCGGGCCAGTAATTTAGTTAGCCTGGTGTTACTAATAATGGTGGTGGGCGAGTAGTGGGTTTCCATTATAACGTTGCCGGTTTCTCCAGAGAGCAGACCATGCAGTTTCAGCTCGTTCTCAATTTGAATGGCTTCTTCTAATCTTTTGATTATTCGTCCGTAGCAGATGTACCTTCCACAAGCTCCGTAATCCATGTCTTCGTAAACACGGACGTGTGCTTCTGCAACTTTACTTGCATCTTCTGTGGCCAATACGCCTTGCTGTAGCATCGTTCTCCCACCTAAAACAAGATTCAAAGGATATGATGATCATGAAGAGAGATGTTTCTTGAACATGCATGGTATATAAAATTTTTGCAGAAAATATATGTATATGTTTAACCTTTAAGGTAAGGAATTGATGTTTCTGGGTGAGCATTTGGGAATGATGGAGCCATGAGGAGACCGGGGCAGATGGTAACGAGGTTAACTTTTAGTTCCGTTGCTCTTCTCCAAGCAACCTTTTCTGCTCTTGTTTTACCAAGGGCAAGCCAAAGCTGTACTTTCATGACAAAATTTGCAAGACATGTGTTAACAAAACCTTCTTAATTAACATGATCTTCATCTTCTACAGAAGAGAGGGGCATATTCATATCATTGAATTGAAATTGTTTCTTTTTTTTTTTTTTTTTTTTTGCTTGTGCATTATTACTTAATTATTAAATTACCTTGTTCAGTCGGCAGAATTCCTCGTCGCTCCAACTTGTCTCATCCATCATCATCACCTGTTCCACGTTTTCGCCTTTCCAGACTGATGCAAGCAGAGAAGAAGTAAAGATGCATCTTTTCACATATGCAGACCGATTACAAGCTTCTATCACGTTTCTTGCACCTTCAGTCTCGAGAAATGCCATCCGCTCCTGATCAATTTCGGAGCAATAAGAAGATCGGGGGAAAAAAAAATGGAATTAAAAAGGAAAAAAGAGAAAAACAAATTACTGTATATCCAGAAATTCCGCTTGGATCAATGAAAGCCGAGGTATGGAAAATAGCATGGCATCCCCTGAAAGCGTCACACAGAGACTGTAAATCTACCATTCTAGCCACCACAACACTCTCCAGTTGCCTTATTTCTTCTTCTCTCATAAGCTCCATCATGTCCTCGAAATGCCCTACTCACCATCACCAGGCACAGATTATCATATCAATTACATGGAAAAATTTTTTCGAAATCGATATCTGTACCTGGACTTTGAATGGTAACACGAACAAGATAACCACGAGCTAACAGCTTCTTGGTCAGGTGAGCACCCAGGTACGAATTCCCGCTGGTAACGCATACTATTTTTCGCTCTCTGGGATGCAAGCTGCCGGAAAAATTCCTACGGAAACAGTTTGCATGATGATCATCCATCAAAGTTAAGGATGGAAAGGCAAACTCTCTGCAGCATTCCGTTGCCATTGATCTTTGAATTTCAGAGGAGGAGTGAACTAAACCTCAGAGATGATCTACCAATTAAGAAGAGGTTCTTTCCCTCCCTCCTAGTAGGGGCAGAGGTTTCGTGCCGTCCTGGTAAATAGGGGTTTATTAAACCAAGTAGCACAGGCAGCAGCTATTTATTATTTGGCATCATACAATCAAGAAGAAAATATTTATTTAACATATGTTTTAAGTGTGAAAAGAGTTGATTCCACAAGGAAAACAAATTACCAACATTTCAAAGATCAAATTATTATCATTATAATCCAAAGACACGAGTCAACAAATTGTTTTACGTTATAATATTACGGAAAGGTGGAAGAAAAAGGAAAAAAGAAGCTCCTTGGTCGGAAGGTGTAAGATGTGACTGCTGATTGACAATGAAATTTTCATTATTTTCTTGATTTAGATCTTTGGATACACCTAACTCATTGATTGGCAACAACCAAACTAAAAGCATTGAAATCTTAGTACCAGGGCAGGTTGTAGCCAATGGGAGGCGGTCCAGTGGCCTGAGTAGGAGCACCCGTGCCTTTGATGACAACAAATATGCTCAATGCCCTTACAAGACTGACGGAATTCCAGAATTTTATATGATTCCCACCAATATTTTTACAAGGAAAGACTTTGGACAGCAGAGGTAAAGAAAACGAGTTCTGAATTTCATATATTCATATTGGTCTATGGGAATAATGGGAAGGAGTAAAAGATACTGTATTGATATAGTACACAACCACAAGGGAGCAAGTCTCTTGAGTACCTGAGATGAATACTGGAAATCTCACAAAGATTTCTATCCACAATACTACTGTATAATGCAATTAACAATTGTGCATATGTATGATACAAAAGGGCAGTATTATACATTCATGTTAGTTAAGGTAACAAAATAACGAATTAAATTTCCAAAAAATATATCATATATAATAACAGAACCAAAAGGTTGTTACTTGTTACAGGACCAAATAACTCAGATGACAAAATTGTGCCATGATCAGGTTACCCATGTGGAATGACCTCCACAGAACGGAATGAAACTCACCAGGAGTTCCCTGCTGAGACGATGTCTTAGCATTTTTAACTTTTTTCTTTCACTTTTACCTAGATCCATGTTAATATGTACGATTTATGTGAAGGCATCGTTTCAAGTTTCAACTCCTCCAGTTGCTGCTCTGAGAATTATCAAAGAAATCTGAACTGTAATCTTGGCTTCCAAATGCCATCCTCTGAAACATTCTGATTTGTGCAGATTGTTGTCTTGAATCATATATTTGACTTTGTCCAGGTTTTATTCCATTTGTGATATCCCCTATCTCACCTAGGGAATCTAGAGCTCTTACTACCTAATATTTTGGAAAGCATACAGGAAAATACTCAGTTTTATTGGTCAGGCCAAACATGAGATGATGACTCATATATTCAAGCAGTAGCAATAGAAAAATTCCTGAGTCCTGTAAAAACTATTTACGTTTCTTGAACTTAATCCTAAATCTTTAAAAATACCTAACTAGATCCTATAACTATTTTCAAATTTTGAAGTAGGTCATTCCGGCCAAAATTCTCCCCTTTTCCAGCACTTCCAATCACGTGAGATACTCATGCCCTCTTTTTTTAGAAGATTTTCGGTAATCTCTTTTATCCCTCAAAAAAAAAAATTATAAACTAACTCTCCACCACTGAAATTTCTTCTTCTTTCTCTTCTTCACTTCACTATAATGGGGATTTAATTTATAATTTTTTTCTTTTTTTGAGAGATGGAAGAGATTACCAAAAATGCTCTAAAAAAAAAGGCATGTGTATCTCATGTGATTGGGAGTGCCGAAAAATGGGAGGATTTTGGCTGGAAGAACCTACTTCAGAATTTGAAAATAGTTATAGGATCTAATTAGTTATTTTTAAAGATTTAGGATCAAATTCGGAAAACGTAAATAATTATAGGACTAAAATCGAGAACTTTCCCAAATGTTACCTGGCTCATCCGTGGTCTCTTTGATGCTAAATGACGAATACATGCCGCAGCTGCTTCAATCATCCGGAACATTTCACTTTTGACGTAGTTTGTCCCCAGTCTAGGATCTACCAACTCTTCAAAACTTTCATCCTCAAGTGCTTGTGTGAGTAAAGGACGTGCCTACAACACCAGGAGGAATAAGGTTCAGTGCCATATGATAAGGCTAGAAGTCACAAGAATATGCTGAAGTTTGCGTGTCGTGAATGTACAGATGAAAATTTTCAAAATCAAATTGCTATAGAACAAGAAAGATGTTCAAGATTTCAAATTTCCACAAATTAGAACATTCTCAATGTTGTAAAGAAATAGCTTTCCAACTAGAGAAGAAAAATTTTATTTCTTCTATTCCATAAGGCAAAGAAAAGGTGCCAACAGCAAGAAATTGATTCATATATCTGAGTTAATGGATTTGCTAGTGCTACATTAACTTTGAACTGAAATATGAATAATATGCATAACAGTTTTCACGAATTTTTATAGGATTCAATAAACAAGCTGAATAAGCACGAAACAGGATAGAGACCAGCTTTTCTTTTTTTTTTTTAAGTTGGGAAGATTACACCAAAAGTGTCATTGGCAGTAAAGTTCAAATGAGCAGTACATACCCATTCAACCAGGCTTTCATCACCCAAGGGCTGGGATGCATCAACAGATTTACGACCGGTAATAAGCTCTAGAAGCACGACCCCAAATGAGAACACATCAGACTTTTCAGTCAGTTTGCCAGTGGTTGCATACTCTGGAGCCATATAACTGAAAATCATCCAAGAAGATTTAGATAAGCAAATGAAAGAGTACATAATAAATGCCTTGTTAATGGTACGACTGAGAATAAAATTATCAAGTTAACTACTTTGCTCAAATTAAATAAATATGTTAAACTTGGCATAGAGATTTAGAAATGCTAGTCAATCAAATAACGTCACTGGGCAATACAGAGTTATGATGGACCTTGTGTAAAGAGAGGCATGCATGCTAATCTTTTTAAATGAGGATCCAAAAAAATTTATTAGATAGGAAAGTGGTTTATTACAAGCTGTAAACATTTTCTAGAAAATCCAAAACAAAAGTGACTGCATTTATTTTAGAAATGGAGGGAAATACACCAAATACTACATTACAGTAAGCATACAATTACTTACATTTCTTCCTTGGTGATTTCTTGTATAATATGTTTGTGAGAAAATAGCAACTTGGGATTAAACCTTAGTCAATTCAGATAGTAGAAAGGATCCCAATATTGTCACAACTAAACAACAGTGGAAATTACACCCTGTTAAATATGAACTTTATGGCCTCCCAACAGCCAAGAGAATTGCTGCTGGCCGAATCTAACTACAATCGCAAGGGAGTAGACCTTAACATAGGCCAAGGATAGAGAATAACTTGAGCCTTCACCAAATCGTAGACCTTAACATAGGCCAAGGCTAGAGAATAACATGAGCCTTCACCAAATCGTAAAAATCTCCAATAAACAATTTCCCTACTAAATCAGTTTGAGATCTCAATTTATAGGCCTGCCCCTGAAGGTCGTGAAGGTTGAAAACAGTGGAACTACTACTAGTCTTCAAGGGTAGCGGACTACTATCCAAGCGTGTATCACTCCATAAAAGGTGACAGATCACATGCAATATTTCTTTTACTTACAGTGGACAATGCTAATTCCAAGGCCAACAAGGTTATCTATCTTCGAAAAGTTATGTGTAACACTATGCAGCAGTTGAGATAACAATTATCCGGATAACCTACCCAAAAGTTCCCATGACACGTGTTGATACATGTGTATGTGCATCCAATTCCATTGCTAACTTTGCAAGCCCAAAATCAGCAACCTGTCAAATTACAGAGCACATGCAAACCAAAAGAGATACTGATTACGGGAGAAAACACAAAAATATTACTACATATCTTATATAGATTGTGCAGTAGACTCTCCAATAGTGACATTACTTCATGTATCTACTTAATATTCAAATCCCTTGAAGAAATCTTCCTTAACCTAAAAAAAAGGTGTAGAATCTGTACAATACACCAATATGGTACTACTCAAGTGTTCAAATCCTTAAATAATGTAATTTTCCTCAATCAATGTCTATAATCTCTAGTACTGCACAAATAAGTGAACACATGGGAATAATATTACTGGTTAAGTAGGAAGTGTCCTTGACAATGTACTTAAAGATAGTTATCAGAAAATATTCCTGCTGTTTCGCTTGTGATATTCAGCTGCTTTATGGAATAGAAATTACTTGTATGTTAATGCAAGCCAATTCAGACATCTTAAGTTGTTCTGATTTAGGCAACAAAAATTAGCATACCCGGGCCTCAAAGTTGTTATCCAAGAGAATGTTTGCAGATTTTATATCCCTGTGTATAATCCGAGGATTACCTGAAAAATAAATAGATTATATAGGAAAGTTAGAACATTTTAATTAAAAAATACCAATGCAAATGAAGTAATGAGACACAGACAAGTAGAATTAATTCACGACTAAAGCACTGAAAATATATACATATATATATGCATGTCGTGCACAAGATGAAACTCAAAGATTCTTGGAGAACTGTCAGTTCCATAGACAATTAAACAAGTCATTCAATAGTAAGAATGTACTTACAATCTTCATGCAGATAAGTAATTCCACGAGCTGAACCAGCGGCAACTTTGATTCGAGTTGCCCAATCCATAGCTGGCCTTCCTTCATCTATATATGAAGACCAGATGGAATGAAAGTGCCATACATGAAAATCATAAGAAATTACACAAATACATACATGTCAAGTGGTCAACTATTGATTTTGTAAAATGACAGCACTAGTAACACAAATGGAATCTCCCAAGTTACCACGAACAGAAATCCAAGCAAGAAGAAAATGAAGACATGTCAATGAATTTATTATACTAAAACTGGACCCAATTGATACCATTCTTCTGTGTGTTGCATAGGATCATTATCAACAAAGGACAGAAATCCTGAATTTATTAATTTAGTTCTTACCATGAAGATGATAATGAAGAGTGTTATTTGGCACATAGTCATATACGAGTATTCTTTGATACTCAGAGATACAATAACCAACAAGTGAAACTAAATGGCGATGGTGTATTCTGCTGATAATCTCGACTTCTGCTCTAAACTCACGCTCTCCCTGTCCTCCCCCTGCCTTTAACTGTTTAACAGCGACTTCTCTACCATCAGGCATAACTCCTTTATAAACACAACCAAAACCACCTTCACCAAGAAGATTGTTTGCTGAAAAATTATTTGTTGCTATAGCTAGTTCTTCATATGTGAACCATGATCTTGAATTGCCAATGCCCCCAGCTTCAGGAGAGTAAATGAAATTGCTCCCTGAATTGCTTCCACCTAGCTGAGCTGAATTATGAGCAGAACGAACTGAATGCTGGTACCTTAGGAATGATGAATCTGGAAAATAAACCAGAATAAATTTTACCCATAGTTTCTGTACAATATAACCAAACACAATAGTTAAATATGGTAAGCCCCTTTAGAGGACCAGTCTAATGTAACTTCTAATTCCAACAAGACTGCTTCAATTAAAAATAATTCTTTGGAAACAAAACTACTTTGGCAATATCCACAATTGCTTAAAGTAAGATTTTATTCAGCTTTTTAATCTATAATTGGCCAAATTAGTAAATTACTATGGATTCTATGAAAATTTTGAAAGCAGTAGCACAAGTGTATTATTTGAAGACGTTGGTTAATACACAGAAATATAGCATCCTTCAGCATCTTATGATCCTTAAATGTGGATTCAATTTCTTAAATTACTCTATTAAGATATTATGTTGAATGTTCTAAAAATCCTCAAGAATTGGGATGATACAGATAGGAAAATAATAATCATATTGACAAATTGGGTGATACACCACTATTTTGCCAAATAACCCCAATAAATGAATACCACACTGTACCAAACAATTCATTGTTTTTCTTTTACCGAATCGATAAACAATGACAGAAATTTCAGGACTTCAGCGGATAGAAAACAACAATGGATAATCCTCATAGTCTAAAGCAAACCTGAATGTTGGGAGGAGGCAAATGGAGAAGGCATGATATACCCAATCTTTGATGCAGCCTCCCTTTTCTTTCGTTTCTTTGCAAACCAAACAGCGAGCACCACAAGACTAATTGCCAAAAAACCCACAACGCCAACTGCCACCACAGTTCCGCCCTTCATGCCCCTATCATTTCTTGATGGTACTCCTGCAGTTATATTTGTATTGGGTGTTGCAGATCTTGCAGTTGGTTTCTCGGGAATCGCCGGTTGTGGTGGGGAAATTGGAGACTTACCTAGAGACGCATTACTTTGAGGAGCAGGAGGTGAAACAGAAGGCGACAAAGGAGAAGTGGGGGTGGCAGGGGGAGTTGATACAGTAGGTGATGAAGGGGGTAACATTGAGGGCGGAGGTGGGGAAGAAACAGCTAGAGGGGGAGGTAGTGTAGGAGGTGGAGGAGCACTTTCTGGTGGCTTTAAAACAGGAGGAGGCGAGACAATTAGGGGTGGTGGAGAAGATACACTGACAGGAGGGGAAGAGGAAGGTGAAACAGCAGGAGGGGGAGGCGAAATTGGCACAGGAAGTGCAGGGGATGGTTGTGGAGGAGGAGAGTCATTTGATGGAGGGGGTGGAGAGACAATTGGAGGTGGCGGTGAGTTTGCAGCTGGAGGAGGGGTAGCAGTAAGTACTGGTGGCGGTGGTGCAGGAGAAGGGGGTGGAGATGCCGGAGGAGACGGAGGGGGAGAAGAAGAAGGCGGTGGAGAAGCAATGGGTGGAGGAGATTGAGGAGGTGGAGCTGAAGAACTCGAGGGAGTTGAAAGGGATGAAGGAGGTGAGGCGTCAGATGTTTGATTAGGCTGCGATCCACCAAGAGGAGGAGTAATCAT
>JAXGGT010000162.1:9962929-9975558 GCA_035583425.1 Marsdenia floribunda | reverse complement strand
TAAATAATTATAAAATTTAGTAATATAAAAATAAAAATACATAATATAATTCAATAAAGTAATATAATAATATAGTATCTTTATTAACATTACTTTTTGAAAAGGAAAAATGATATCACTTAAAGAATTTTTATAGAAATTAAAAAATTTAATATTTAAAAAAGATTTGTAATGAATTTACCATTAATACAGTGTTAAAATCAATTTATCGGTGTTACTGTCAGTAGTTTTTTTTTTTTTTTTTTTTTTTTGTTGGAAGGGAACTGTCAGTTGTTTTTGTTTCGGATTTTTCCATTCATCAAAAAGAAAAAAAAAATAGTAAATTTGGTTATCAATCTTTTAATTATTAGTATAATTGATTTTTTTTTTCTTTATTTTTTATTTAGTAAATATGGTCATTTTATTCACAAAATTTGATTTATTTAAACAAAAATTTTATATATATATATATATAAAAAGGTTTTTATTTCGGATTTGCACAATCCCCATTTGCTAATTAAACTTAATAATTCTTCATTAATATAGCTAAGAGCATGTGGGATGTAATAACCAGACACAGAACTTGTAACATCTGAGTTGTCTTTTTCTCCTGCAATAATAATAATTATAATAATAAAGGACAAATAAATAAATAAATAAAGGGAGAAAAGCTGAAATGTCCTTTTAGGACAACAAAAGGGGAGCAGCAGCAGCAGAAGTTTTCCTTTTTCTTCTTTAAACTTTTTGCTTTGCGACTTTTGTGGTAACGCCTGAACAATTTTTTCTTACACAGAGTCTAAACTAACATTAATGGATTTGATTTTTCCCTAACGTTGGTTGAGCTAATTAAACAACATTGATTTGTCCTTCCCCAAAAGCTGTCATAAACAACAAGTGATATTTGAGGGAAAAAAAAAAAAGAGGAAGAAACTGAGCAGGCAATATTGTATAATCAAGAAAACAAAACAAAACAAGCATTACACATTGGAGAAGATTATTATTTTTATACACCAGAAATGCTTCCCACAAAAACATGGAACATTATTATTTATTTCAGTACCTCCTCTTTCCTTTCCACAAATATATTCAATGATAGTGACGGAACCAGCAGAGTTTCCCTCCCTTTCCATGTTCATGTTCATGCTCATCATCTTCAGCATCATCTCTACTGTGAATCCACCACAATAGATTGGTGAGTGAGTTCCCATCATCGTGTCCACTCAAGTTCTTGATCTTACTCAATGCACCTTCTCTGTCATAAATTCCTTCCAGCGCATATAAAAATCCCTTCCATCCTTCTCCAACTCCTTCCCTTGCAAGAGCTGGCAATGTCCATGTAACCAGCTGTCGTGCAAACACCACCTCTGAGAATAGAGTCTCAGTAATGGGGAGTAAGGGAAGCACCTGAATTCCAAGTCGGCATTCTCTCCATTCAGGAGGGGCAAACCAAAGGCCGCTGTCCCGTTTGTTAGTCCATAAAACACCCACCACTCTGTTCTCTCTAGTGAATTCTGCTGAGTACAATTTGTCATCCTCCCTCACGTGCCACCAAGTTTGTGCGGCGTGAATTTCCAGTGCCGAAAGAGTCGAACCGACGGCAGCAAGATGGGTATCTCCGTAGGCCAACCCCATTAAAGCGGCTGAGTAGTAGGCATTCACGGCCTCACTTGTACTCTCCTGATTCCGTCCATCTGCAAACTCGGTCAATCCTGAAGCCCAAGAATGCAATTTCCACAAGTCAAAACACCTCAAGCGAGTGTATCTAGAATCTGTGCGCTTGCTTAAATTCATAAAATCTGCCATCAGCGCATAAGCTAGTGGTCTATACTTCCTGCCCCATAAAGGATCAATTTTTGCAAGCACTGCGATTGCATAAAGAAAATAGCCAATATGGAAATGGTGATCATTATATACCCCAAAACCAAAATCAGCTCCAGAATCCGTCGATCCTTGCTTAGTCACAATTCCACCCCATTTGGAATCATACAAGAAGCCATTAGCACCAAATGTTCCATCCAGCCATGGCTCAACTGTATCCTTCAAGAACTTCCTTATTGCTGGTATAACTTCCAGGTAACATACTTCTTCAGCAATCAGTGCTAATCTTGCAGCTCTTGCAATCAATTTCCCGTAAAAATAAGATGAATTAGTGGATATTGCACGAGGGTCAAGGGCAGCAACATCCTTGACTAGCGCATCCACTATCTCATCATATGCTTCCTCCTTAACACCTTTGATTGAATGCCAAGTCACAGAGATCGGATCACTTTTCAAAACCCACGAGTCTCCAATAACACCTACAAGCTCCCCATCAATGCTTTGGTACTTGAAATTCTCCAAAACAGTCACAGAGCTATCACTCTGAGAAAGAAGTTTAAGATGCAGAGGATGGGCAAGCATTAGCAGATGTCCCCAACCTATCTTTTCCCATCTGTACTCCAAACCGAACGGCCCAGTAAAAACAGCATCACCAGATACCGCGTAGCACGGACTAAAACGATCGAGAATTTCTTCACACGTCGGGTCAGAATCTGGCAAAGCAGCTATCCTGATTATGCCCGTAAATGGACTAGAAGTGATACTAGAAATGTCATGGGTCAAATTAATTGGCGAGGAAGCATATATGAGCCAGGTCTGGTTGTTATTGAACTTGACAACGTGTTTAGTGAGCGAAGAATTGGAAGATAGTTGAAGAATAGCATGAATGGTTGAAAATGAAAGAGCGACACTGGACATAGCATTACATGTCAAGAAAGGGCTGCCCCTTGCAAGGAAGAATCTTAAATTGCTAGAAGGATGATCCAATGTGACACTGAGATCATTGAATGAAGATATGATGTGGGGTGCATTCGGGTTCGGGTTGTTCAAGACGGAGATGGTGATGTCGGGATTGAAAATCTGGTAAATGAATGCAGAGTTGTGGAATTGAGATGGGTAGCAAATAGAAAGAGTGGAAATAGAGGACTTGACGAGATAGGGATGGATGTACTCGGGCTGATCGCCATTCTTGACAACAAAGTTCTGGAAGAAAGAGTTGGTCGGAAGTGGTGAAGAGAGGAGATGTGGGGCGAAGAAGCGAGTAGGATCAGGGAGAACTGTGGAATGGGCTCGCGGAAAAAGGAACGTCTGAGTCTGTCCCTTAGGCATCTTTGGCCGTGGCTCCGGTGACGAAACTATGGGTGATTCCGGGGAAGGAATCGGAGGAGGAGAAAGGGGCTCTGAAGGTAGAGTCGTAGGACGCCTTTTAGGTTTCTTGAAGGGCTTTGTGATTACGGTCGTCAACCGTCTCTTCAGCTTCTTCAACATGGCCTCTTCACAGCTGGCCCTTTTTTATAAGCTTCCTAAGCCTTAACCGCGTAAACTATGGAGTCTGTGGAATGAGTCAAAATAATATAATTTAAATCCTATTACTTGCAACAGTAGTACTAATTAATAGCATTAAAACCTTCAATCACCCCAAAAGAAAGAAAACTATTATTATTGTAACATTAAAGAACCCCAAAAACACAAATGCTTACACCTTTCGAGGGAAAAAACCTGCAACTTTCCTAAGATATCTGCAAGCGGGAACTAAAGAAATATTAGTATTATGGTAAAATCGACATGTAAAAGGTACAGGTGAGATGCAGGCAGAGGCAGGTTATGTGTTTGAGAAATTGACGCAATGAAAATAAAAATGAAAGAAGACTGGGATTGCAAGTGAAGTAGTTTAAGTTGCATTATCTGGGTGGGAATTGGTTTCGTTATGCAACTTTTGCTACAAACGTTAACGTGTAAGAGAAGAGGACACATTGTGGCAACAGCAAGATTTCAGAGACTTGGAGATTGGATTTTTCATGGAGGAATTGAATATGAGAGGGTCAAGTAATGGATTTTCTTGGAGAGATTGAATGATCAACAAGATAGGTAGACATGGAATATACTAAAATTTCCTTTTACTTTTTATTACATTGTATTAAAATTCTGTCATGGGAATAACAAAATAAAATGTTATACAAGAAATAACAAAATTAATTAGCTTATTTTCAAAGGATCCGTTGCTTGCGTTTGGAAATCAAATAACTGTTGAACATTGGACCTTATCTTATTTATTTATTTATTTATTTTTTAATATAAAATATTTTATTTTAACAAATTTTAGGATTATTGGTCATTTTAGTCCCTAAACTATTTTTGCTTAGCTATTTTAGTCCTTTCTTTTTTTTTTTTTAAGATTTTTTCATACTTGAACAAAAATTATTTAACCACATTAGTCTTTTTACTTGTAATAAGAAGGAAAAATGAATAAATAAAGATAATTGGTCATTTTAGTCCCCAAACTATTTTCTTTTGGTCATTTCAGTCATTTTATTATTATTATTTTTTCATACCTGAAAAAAAAATTATTTATCCACATTAGTCATTTTAATAACATGTAAATGAATAAATAAAGATTCATTACTTTATTTAATATAAAAGATAAACTTGTCATTTTATATACAAAATTTACCTTAATAAATAATAAAAATTAAAAATTTGTCTTCATTCCCTTACATCTAAAGTTTAACAAACTTAAAAATAAATAAATAAATAAATCTAAAGTTTGACAAATATTATATACATGAAAAAGATTAAATGGGTATTATATCCCGACTTTACAAAGAATGCCTTAGACTTGATATTTTTCAAGTACAAGTTAAAACACATTTGCATGCTCTTAGATATCGCAATTGGATAGCTCGACTTTGGAAGACAATCTTTCATCCTTCTCATTTCGACAATCGGCATGTTGTAACATAGATTGACTTAATTAAATCTGTATAAAAATTAGGGTCATCTTGGGATTAATATTCATTGAGATATATTGTTTAGGAAAGCTCTACGTTTCATTTGATTTTACTGTAGTAAATTTATGTTTGATACTTTATTTATGTTACCTCATTTAAAGGTATGGTATCTCACTATTATTAGTAGAACCATCTCTATTGTATCTTGTTGTACATAATATTGGTAGTCTCCTTCTATAAACATTTTTTTACTCTCATGGTCTCTGTGCAATTATATTGAACTATTGTCTTCAAAGATTCTTCCATCATGCAAGAAAAGTGAGAGAAGTTTATTAGTAGATTTACTCATCAAATTGATTTTTTTCCTTTTTTTGTAACAATCTCATATTAAAGTTTGAAATGAAAGAATTAATTTATTATGAATTGTGTGTTGAGAATAAAATAAAATGACAACAGAATAAACAACAAGTTTCAACGCGTGTGACAATGACACTTTTCTAAAGATAATATTTGTCCAATATAATCTGCCTTCGGAATACAATAAAAACTAATAAGAATGTTTGATAATTTTTAGAACTAATAAAATCTATATTATTGGTTTTAATCCTACAATAATTAATCTCAAAAATATATATTAATGTTAAAATGACAAAGAATACTTTTAGATAATATAAAATTATATACGTTTATATCTTTTTAAAGAATAGAGAGTGATATTGAAAAAAGAACAATAAGTATAATACTGATTTTTTTCATATACTATGTAGATCATTTTATTTTTTATTTTTTATTTTTTGAAATTCATCAAACTTTAGATGTGAGGAATTAAAGAAGAATTTTTAATTTTTATTATTTATAAATGTAAATTTTGTATATAAAGGGACAAGTTTATCATTTATATTAAATAAAGTAATGAATATTTATTTATTTATTTTATCTGTTATTACGAGTAAAAGGACTAATGTAATGAAATAATTTTTGTTCAAGTATAAAAAATGAAAAATGAAAAATGAAAAAGAATTAAAATAGGCAAAAGAAAATAGTTTGGAGACCATAATAACCGATTATTCTTATTTATTTATTTTACATGTTATTATAGATAAAAAAAACTAATGTGAACAAATAATTTTTGTTCAAATATGAAAAAATTCAAAAAAAAAAAAAAAAAACTAAAATGACCAAAAATAATAATTTGAAGACTAAAATGACATATTACCTTAAATTTTATATACTAACATAAATAATTTATTCTTGTAATATTTTATATTTATTAATGAAATTCCACTTAAAAATATATATATATATATACTAACATAAATAATTTAATAACAATTTCACTCAAAATAGATATACCCGGTTGTCTTCATGAGTAACCTGTTACTTTAAACCAAACACAGTATAGTAAAACCCCGGGAGTATCCGAGCAGGGGTAAGAAACAACAATGGCAGGGCTACTAGCATGGGCTGCGGATGTGGTAGGAGGAGCTTCTGGAGGTTATGCTAGCGATGTTAATGATCCCAATTCGATCCCTTTGATTTTCTCTCCCGAACAATTGAGCTATGCCCAAGAACTGGATTCTAAAGCAGCTTCCCTTAAACGTTCGATCCAAGATCTACGCTCAAGATTGCCCCCTCCTGACATCTCCCAACGCCTTCCTCACCTCCATGCCCACTCCCTAGCCTCCAATGCCGACCTCGCTCTTCAGTTGAACGCCCACTCTGCCACCAAAGAACAGGTTTTGTTTTTGTTTTTGTCTTTTTTTCCTGAACCCCTTTTGTTTCCTCTTCTGTCTTTTTTGTCCTTTTTATACTTCTTGTAATTCTTTTGAGGAAAAGATTATTGTCAGATTATCAAATTATTATTGTTTTTAAAAGATTATTTTCTCCTTAATGCCATGACAGGCACAATTGAGAGAAATCACGTTGCAAGAAGAAAATGCTGAATATGAGAAGGCCATATCCAATTGTGAGATCAAAATACAAGAGAGGTTACAAGAAGCAAGCTTGCTTCAGAGTAAGCTGAAGGTCAGATTAATCCATAACATAGTCTATGGGTTTTATGTGACAGTGCATCTTCTTTTCTTGTTTCATTGAGATAGAACACCCCACAAAGAATAAAGTATTCTTAAGACATGAGTCACCATGTTTAACTTATCATCGTGATGAAATAAAGATTATTTCTTCTGAAAAGTATACTATTCGGAAGCTGGTATCTAAGCCAAAATTGATACGAGACCAAATTATTCACCTCATTTGAGTTCCCAAATTTTTCATCCCTTGTAGATATAATAGGAAAACTTCTTTTTGCATATTATGATATTTGTGACATTGGAAGGGAAGTTCTAGAGCAACATAATGGTCATAGGATGGAGAATTTGTGAGATTTAAGTTGTCTTTGCTCTGTGCCTTGCTGTCGTTTTTCTGAGTATCCTCATTTCACCTCCATTGGGTTCTGCAGTCATACTTGATAAAGGATCTTTAAAGTAAATTATCTATTTCTTTCTGTAATATTCTTGTATTGAAGATGGTGGAATTCAATTAATTTTCTTCCTCCTCTTTTTAAGTTTCGCGAGTCAGTCTTTGTTTCCCTCCTTGTTGTTAGGCTTCATTGGCATGGATGGCCACAATCTACAGGTTATATTGGACAAGAAAGCAGGGCTTAGCAATTGTATTCAACTGCTTTTGGATCTTTAATAGTGTTATTTTATAGTGGGATTAAATCGTTTAGCTCTTGCACTGCTTCACTCTCCTCAATAGTTATGTGAATCTTAATATCAGCTTTTAATTGGTAATCAACCCTTTCCTTACGGTTTCTAGCATATTGCATCAAATGTAAATTATACATTTAAATATTAAAAAGTAAGATTCTTGATATCCATTTAAATTTGTCTGGGTCTTGGAATTGTCAACCTTAACCATTTAACTGCTTTGGAGCCTAACTTTATTCATGTCATTTTCACAATAGAAATCTCATGCAAATTATTTTGGTATTGCAGGAATTAGACATGACTGAAAAGAGCCTTCAAATTGAGTTAGAAAATGCCCAAGCTGCTTTACTGGCCAGCCAATTAGAGCATTCCAATAAATCATCTACTGAATCCCAAACCCCAAATGGGGAACAAGTTGATTCTGAATATGCTACATCTGCACTGCAGGATAAGTTAGAGTACAAGAAAAAAGAACTGGTAGGTTGCTTTATGGATTTTCTGTCATGATATGATGGTCATCTTTTTGTCTTCTCTTAATTGGAACATTGGTAACTTGATCCATTCCTTTAGGCATCAGTTGAAGCACGTGTTCAAGAATTGGAGAAAATGTGGGCTGAGGTTCAAGATAATGCACTAAAGCAACCTTCTTCAGGTAAAATTCTTGTTCCCATTTTGTCATGAAATTAGGTAATATGGCTATTCTTGATCGAGTCTCCATCCTTGGATATTATCTTATTGCTTGATGGGCATGAATTTGATTTATATTAAGCAAGTGCAACTGATTGATGAGAAAAGAAGCAGTAATCCCCCTTCCACTAGCCTTAGACCTTTCAGAAGAGAGATCCGATTGATTCTAGGTGCACATATGCTTGCGTTTCCTGCATGTGCATATTTCTGCTCATTGCATATCTTTCTGCTCTCTTATCAAACTTGCAATCTTGGTCCAAACTGTGATACTTGCATGGCTCTAATTCTAGCTGATGACTGCAAAAGTGCTATGTCCTGGAATTCTATCCTTTTAGGGGGAAGTGTATTTTGTCATTTGAATCTTGGCTTTGTTGCTTTCAGCTCAGCGGGAGAAAATATTGGATAAACAGCTTCATAGCCTTATTGAACAACTGGAGGCAAAGCAGGTAAAATATGTTTGGCTTTACCAATAAGTCAATGGGTTATACATAATCATCATTTTGCCTCTTACAATTTGACTAAATTGCTACCACTTTCTGTTTTACCTTCTTTCTAGGGTCAGGCAGAACGACTTATTGGTGAAATTCATCTGAAGGAGATGGAATTGGAGAGATTAAATGGGTTAGCTAAGAAGCTAGAGATGAACAGTGCAGATGCAAATACTGCAAGAAACCGCTTTGGCAGAAACAACTCTTTCAGGGGTTCTCTGTCTTCAGATTACATTGTCGATCCCCATAACAAGCCTCAATCAATTGGCATACCAGAAAATTTACAGAGGCTTATGTTTCTTAGGTCCGCATTTGTGCTGTACATCTTAGCTCTGCACATCTTAGTATTCATCAAGATTTCGTTCTGAATATCCCTTTGTATAACCAGATGTTGACAAACCTCATCACATTTACCCTACCTTGTAAAGAATCCTGTATATTTCACACTCACTCGGTCTTTTCCATCTTACTCTTGTTGCAGAATTTCTTTTAAATTGAGTAGTCATGGAAAATTCAATTCTGGGCAATCAATCTCTCTTGAGGTGCATTGGAACCAAACTAAATAACAACTTTTCATGGGCACCTTAATCCTCCAGTGAAATATATAGTGTATATATATATATATATTTAGGCTCATTTTTAATAAGGTTTTGTAACCAAAAGGTTCACAATGAGAGCTGATTTATCACTTGCACCCATTGGAGATTTGAAGTCCTTAGCTTATTGGCACTGTAAGGCTGTTAATGATCCTTCACAGGCCTTAATTCCACCACATATGACATAACCGTTGCCGGTACCCATTAGTACAACGATAATTGGTGTCCTAACTGTAGCATCATGATTGACAAAATGTTATCGGTAGTTGTAGTGCCAAAGGAGAGCGGAGTAGCTTTTCCGTTCGAGTAGCTTACATTCCAAGTAGTTAATGATTGCCCTTTTTCCGTTCGGACACTCTCCATTCTGAAAATTATATTGTACTACTACAATAATTTATTACTAGCATTTTAGCTTTAACAAAACAAGAAAGCTCCCACACTGTTTACACTTGGGTTTTTTTTTTAATTTTCCCAATTGATAAAACCCAAACAATATTCACAGGTGTGGCGTGGATCTACTTAGAGTTTCATTCTTTCTTCATCTAGAAAATTAGGTTGAATTGTATAATGATCTTAGCATTTGTGTGCTTTCTGTTCTGTAAGAGCCAAAGAGAAAAGGTTCACTAATCTTCCATTACAAGCATATATCTGAATAGATGCAATAACTGATCTTCAATAGACGAAAGACCAAGCAAACGAAAGAAAAATGGAAAAAACTTCAATCATAAGTTTGGTGCACTTCATGTGTAATTATCATTTGCGGGGTCTACTTGAACTCATTAATCAATTCCCGGTTTTGATTCAAAGGAACCAAGGATTGATAGATCGTCAGCGATGGAGAGATTACTTTACAAAAAATCGAAATCCCCAGAAATCATTTAGTTGCATTATGTTTCTTCCGGTGCATATATATATATATATACACATATATAGATTAATGAAAGCCAGAGTTTTCTGTTTCCCGGTTCATCTCAGTAGCGATCATAATTCTATAATGAAGTGTTATATCATTTCTCTTCCTGGTGGGAAGAGCAGTTCATCTTCTCCTGACAACTCTAAAAGGCTGATTTCTCTGATCTTATCATTTGTTATAGTCAGCACGGCTATTCTTTTCTTGTGTACGAGTAATTCCTTTAACTCATCATCGCGGGATCTGAAGGTTGTTTACGGAAGCTCATCGCAACCCACAATTCATGAAGATCTAACCATCAAAAAGGTAGTGCAGAAATGCAATTTATTTAGTGGGAATTGGATTATTCCTGCAGATCAGGTTGTTGATGGGCGTTCGCCTTACTATACTAATTCAACTAATTGTCCGATTGATGATCGGCAAAACTGCATGAAGTTTGGAAGACCAGACACCGAATTCTTGAGATGGAGGTGGAAACCCGACGACTGCGAGCTACCATTGTTCGACGGGGCTGTGTTCTTGGAGCTTGTAAAAGGAAAGTCCATGGCCTTCGTCGGCGACTCTCTTGCAAGGAACCAAATGCAGTCATTGGTCTGCCTGTTAGCAAGTGTACGTATCAAGCGTAACATGCATGTTCTATATATTCCATTGATAAGCTCAGATAAGTTGTTAATGGTTACATGGTATTAAAGTAAAAGGTTTTAAGTTTTGACTCTTCTCTTAACCTTATTTATTGATTATTATTCACGTGTTAGACCTTACTATAAATATTTAAGGTTCAATTCACATTTAAAATAAAGTAACTAAATCTAACATTTGAAAATTCAACTCAAACTAATTTGATATCAGTAGAGGTCATGAGTTGAGATTCCTGTCTTTGATTTTTGTTCACATATTATGTCTTATATTTAACTCAAATTGTAACATAATCAATGTGATCAGGTAGCTGAACCTTTAGAGGTATCGCACTTACCAGATACAAGATTCAGGCGGTGGTTGTACCCAGAATACAACTTTACAGTAGCTTCATTCTGGTCTACTCACTTGGTGAGATCAGAAGACGCTGACACAAAACTCCAGACGATGACAAGTCTAATGAATCTTTACTTGGATGAAGTTGACGAAGAGTGGGCAACTGAAATTGAAAAATTTGACTACCTGATCATCTCTGCCGGACAATGGTTCCTCAGACCACTCATGTACTACGAGAAGCGCAAGGTTGTAGGGTGCTACTCCTGCAAGGCAAACAATAAAAATAATGTCACGGACCTTAGCAGAAACTACGGTCACAAAATGGCCTTCAGAACATCTTTCAAGGCAATTCTCAGTAACAAAAGATTCACAGGAATTACATTCCTGAGAACATTTTCTCCCCAGCATTACGAGAACGGAGAATGGAACAAAGGTGGGAATTGCTTGAGAAAAAAGCCATTCAGAAAAGAAGAAACGAGATTAGATGAATACTTCTGGGAGTTGTATCTGAATCAAGTGCAGGAGTTGAGGGCTGCAGAGATTAAAGGGAAGAAGAGGGGACTAAAGTTTAAACTGTTGGATGCTACCGAAATGATGTCAATGAGGCCAGACGGTCACCCAAATCACTATGGACGTGGTCCAAATGGGAATGCTACGATAGCAGATTGTGTACACTGGTGTCTGCCAGGCCCTATTGATACATGGAACGAGATTTTGCTCCAAATGTTGAGGATGGAATCATAGTCGTCCCTCCTGTCGGCCCATTTCTGCACCAAACCGAAGAAACACTTACCATCCATCTTCCTAATCTTTGTAGAAGCAAAACGGAATATATACATATACGTATATTTGAGAACATTCTAGAGCCATGAAATAAGGTCTTCCTGTTACTTTTTTTTTTTTTTTACTGGGAGAAATAATGACTGTTGCAAAGGCTGTTTATAATGACATTTGAATTCAAGATCTCTTTATTTGAAATATTAAATAAAGTAAAAGTGTCTAAACAAAATATTAAACGATTACCTTGTTTTTATAGTATTTTATTAAAGGAATATTCCGTATTAAAGGTAGTTTATTTGTGTCGTGTTTCAAGGGGTACATATGATCATCCATCCAGAAGGGCCTTTTTTGTCTTAAATGGTATCATCATATTGTTCAAGTGTTACATAATTTGTCTAAAATTAACAACTAATATTATCTTGTTTATATATATATATATATATATACATACTAAATTATTTGGGCATTGCTGGAATGGAATATTACCGAAAGGAGAAGAATCTCCAAAATTGAGTTAGACATTAATATTATATGAACATGCACATGCTTTTACTATAATAAAATAACGTTTTCTTTTTTAAAAAAAAATTACAATAAAGTAATAATTAGATAGTCAACTCTCTTTACTTAAATATAAAGTTAAGTGTGTGATTTTAATTTTAATGTATCCAACTGGTGTACTTAGGCATAAGTTATTATTTGAAATGATCAATTTATCCTTAAGGGGTTTTATCTTGAGATTA
>JAXGGT010000162.1:9913621-9929681 GCA_035583425.1 Marsdenia floribunda | reverse complement strand
AGCAGATAACAAATGCTTCAAAGGGAAAGCAAATAGTGATGTTTCTCGACTACGACGGAACCCTTTCCCCCATCGTCAAAGACCCCAATCAAGCTTTCATGTCGGAGTCGGAAGGTTCGGTTTATGCTTTTATTTCCCACCCTTACACGACTCCATCGTAGACAATACTGTATACCACCCCTTTTTTTTTTTCTTTTTTTTTTTTTTAAAATAAGGATATGAAAAGACCAAAATGCCCTTGGAGTTTTTTTTTTTTTTTTTTTAACGGGTGAACAGTGACTTAACAGAAAATTTAGATGGAAGGACCTTAATCACCAATTGCCCATAGTTTGGGGATCTATTTGACCAAAAAAATAGATTGAGGACCTTAATCACCAAATGCCCATAATTTGGGGACTAAATGTGCCAATTTGCCATATATATATTTAATCTTTAAAAGTAATTAATAATCCTTAATTATAAAAATAATAAATATTACCTGTTACTGACAAGGAAAAATAAAAAATCGAATCTATTATTATTACAATTCCTTTTTTAAAGAACGTGGGAGTATAATTTTCTTCTTTTTATTTAGGGTGTGTTTGGATTTTCATTACATTAAAAAAAAATGGTATTTTTGAGATAAGTTATCACTCAAATAGAATCTTATCCCTCATTTTTTTCAAATTGAATTTTATATTGGAAAAAATAAGGGTTAAATATATAGGTTTTATAGGTGTAATAATTGTGTGTGTAAGAAAATATTTTTTTGGGTTTTAGTGTATAATATTATTTTATTAATAATATATATATATATATTAAGTGGGATCTACAACATAAAGTATGTGGTAAATTAAGAGACAAACTTATTTTAAAAAAAAATAATAATGTTCAAATATATCGAATTATTGGGAACAAAAAAACTCTAGGAAATCCAAACACACCCTTATTTATTTCATTTTAAGCTGACATTGCAATTGCTCGATTTCCTAAAATTTCTCGTATCCGTAGTGTAATAAATAAATATGCATTTATATATATATATATAAAATTTCCGACATCATAATAGCGATAGCGTGGCAGTTCCATAACCGTCTACTAGACAACACCTCAGCATAGAATAGGCAAATCCTGTAGGTAGGGGTCCTTTGGAATCTTTGGACTAAAACGTCGACTTGAAAGATTCCTTGCAGAGAACCAATAAATGATCCTAACTGGGTACGGTTGATCCGCTGGGAAGGCCAACGTTGTAAAAACTGGTAAAAAAAAAAAAATAGTAAAATGCAGTAGAATCCTCTATATATATAAAAAAAAAAAATGGCCGATCCTTTCCATGGAAGTAACGTGCTCCTTTGACTTGTAACGGAATTTAGTATAACGTGTTTCATTTCATTTCGTCTACCTCTCTCCCATCCCAGAATAGAACAGAATGCTCTCTTCCATGGCCAACCGTGGTGTCTCCCGGCCAAATTCTCTCAAAAACTTACTGTTTTGTTATAGACGATTAAACACGACTCCATCACCGATCGCTTCCCAACTGAATTTTGTGGACAAATCCGTTGAGACACACGACGGCCAGGCCCCTTTTACTAGCGACAAGATCATCAATCTTGAGGATGCTAAGGAGTTGTTTTCCCAGGTTTCAACATCAAGTTTGCTGAAATCCGTCGACACCCACGTCGGCGCCGCCCACATCCCATTTATAACGTCCTTCGACAAAATCATCAATCTTGAGGATGCTAAGGAATTGTTTTCCCAGGTTTCAACATCGAGGTTGTTGACATCGTCGGCCACCTTACAACTTGCTGCTTTTGGGCCTACGGTGGATATGGGTATGTGGGTTATGAAATCTGGGCTAATGAGGACGCCAATCTTGAAGGAAGTGATACTGTCCGCCGTGAAGCGTTCGTTTTATGGACATTTTGTTGCCGGTAAAGATTTGGAGGAGGCCGGTAATACCGTCATCAGGCTATGGGATGCTGGATTGAGAGGGATGTTGGATTACGGGTTGGAGCATGCTACGGATAACGAGTCTTGCGATCGAAACATGATCGAGTTTATTAAAACAATTGAATCATCCAAGTCTCTTCCGCCTTCATCTGTAAGCTTCTATGATTCTCTACTCATTGAAGTATTTTTACCAATATATGTAATTATGTATTCATCAGGTTCGCTTTCTGAAAAGTACTTCCCGTCGAATGAATTCAGGTAAGCCATGCGGTGGTGAAGATTACTGCTATTTGCCTCCCTAGTTTGCTCAGAAGAGTTAGCGATTTGCTGAGATGGGAATTCAGAGATGGTTGTTTCCATCTGCCATGGAAGATTACAACTCTCCCAATTTTCTCTGATTCCAGCCCTCTATACCACACCCCAATAAGGCCACAGCCTTTAACCCTAGAAGAAGAGGAAAACCTCAAACTCAGCCAAGAAAGATTATTCAAGATTTGCCAACACTGCGTAGAAGCTAATGTCCCTCTGGTAATAGATGCAGAGGACACAACTGTTCAACCTGCAATCG
Source organism: Marsdenia floribunda (assembly GCA_035583425.1). Taxonomy (NCBI): domain Eukaryota; kingdom Viridiplantae; phylum Streptophyta; class Magnoliopsida; order Gentianales; family Apocynaceae; genus Marsdenia; species Marsdenia floribunda. Next base: position 9,927,184 of record JAXGGT010000162.1, on the reverse strand, counting down.
ATTACTTCACATATTCCTCAGCAATTATGTACCACAAAGACGATGTCCCGGTTGTTTTTGGTACTATGCAAACTTATCTCAAGGATGCAAAAGAAAGATTAATAAGAGCAAAGAAAGCTTCTGAAGAACTGGGATCACCCATCGGGTTTAAACTAGTCAGGGGAGCTTATATGTCAAGCGAAAGAGCAATAGCTGCTTCTTTAGGAGTAGACTCTCCCATCCACAGCAACATTCAGGAAACCCACGATTGTTACAACACCTGTGCAGATTACATGCTCGAGAAGGTAGCCAACCGTTCAGGAGCAGTTGTTCTTGCAACCCACAACGTGGAATCAGGTATTAGAAAACAAAAAGAATCAGTTTAATTATGGATTCCACCCCGCCCCTTTCTTCATATTAATTAGTTATTTGGGATAAACAGGAAAATTAGCAGCAGCCAAAGCAACGGATTTGGGAATCAGGAAACAAGACCAAAGACTTCAGTTTGCTCAATTGTATGGTATGGCAGAGGCACTTTCGTTTGGTCTGAGAAATGCAGGATTTCAAGTCAGCAAATATTTGCCATTTGGACCTGTGGAACAGATCATGCCTTACCTGTTAAGAAGAGCTGAAGAAAACAGAGGTCTCTTGTCTACCTCTTCCCTTGACAGACAACTGATGAGGTACTGTACCCTTTCATTTGATTTCTTATCAGTCAGTCAGACTCGAATTTTGGTTGTATGCATGTGTTTTGTTAACATTGATATATATATATATATATATGTGTATATACACGCTTTGTGGGTACAGGAAAGAGCTTATGAGGAGATTCAACTCTTTCTTCACCTGAGACAGTATAAAGGGCAAAAAAGAGCCAGAGATTTTTGACTTCAACAAATCTCACCAGAACTTTTTTTTTTTTTTTTTTTTTTGTCGTTTAGTACAGAATCATCCGTACGAAGGAAGAACAAAATTAGGTGGATGAATGCCTATATATATATACATATATATATATATATGTACAGAAATTTCAATTTAGGGTTTGATGTAACTGTAAAGAAAACACGGTACTGTTATTGTTGTTAATGATAATGTTCCTTTTTGCGTATTAAGTGCAATCTAGAAAATACTGAAAACAATTCCATGCACTGTCATTGAATTCTCTACAGTGGATTTTGTCAAACATTTATGGTGGCCCGATAATTGCTGCAAATAACAGGGTCAGAAGAATCGTCCTTTAAAAGGAATCTAGCTTTGGAGATGCAATTTAAGCGGATTGCCTAAGGCTGAAAAGAGCGTACAAATCTTGTACTTCTAGTATTTATACAGGTTACAAATTCGTAATTCAATTGGTAACAATTTCACTTATAATTCTTTGAAAGGTCATCAGTTCGAGATACGACAGAAAAAAATGTAAGAAAAACATTGCATGTTAATTAATTTTATTAAAGCATAATGCTTTATTGCTTTGAGGAGGACAAAAAGGATAATAATAAAATTTCTTTAAAATATGTCTATATTTAAATTAATTCTTTTTTTAACGAAATAATTCTTAAAATAAAATTTGTGAGCTCTAATCTCAAATTTCGGTTCAAGTGGAATAACTTTCGAAATAAGTTTATTAAGCTCTAATCTTAAATTTTTAAGTAATTACGTACTTAATAGTGATTTTAAATCTACGATATTACTTAAATTACGAGACTTGTCATTTGGGTTAGCGATACATATGCTGAATTATCACAAGTGGGCATCAGTATCAACCATGGAAAGAGCCAAATTCAAACGAGAAAAATAATGGATCCATGTTGCCGGAGAACTTTACTTACATAAAATTAAAATTTGATGTCCAAATCAAAGCCAAGTAATCCAAAATGGCATATACAATCCATTCAAATTGAAGCAAAGGGAAATGATGTTTTGCATAAATCACACGCTACAATTGGCCTCGACAAAACTAGTAAATTAGCCTAACGACAAAACAAGTCCCTATCCTATATTTGACAAAGTGAATTCGGAAGTTTTAGACTATATTTGGATAAGCGTTTAATTCTAAAAAAAAAAAATAGTTTATTTGAGATAAATTATCATTTAAAATTAATTTTGTTTCCTTTTTTTTTTTTAAATTGAATTTTATGTTGGAAAAAGTGGGAGTTAAATATATAGGTTTTATTGATATAATGATTGTGTGTGTAAGAAAATGTTTGTTTTGAGAAAAATGTATGAGAGTGATTTTATTAATAACATATATTTTTTAAATAAGGTGGGACCCACAACTTTTATAGGTATATTTTGTAAGTGTGTTTTTGGGGGACAAATTTTTTTTTTTTTTTTTTAAAAAAAAACGATGTCCAAATGTGTTGGTTTATGGGAGACAAACATTCTTCACTCAACTCAAATTGAAAGCTTGTCCAAATATAGCCTTAATTAAAAAAAAAAAAAAAATGAGAATTTTGGTTTTCCAATACCCCCTACATATTTGGACATTATTTTTTTTTTTAATTCAAGTTTGTCCCCTTGAAAATACGCCTATAAAATTTGTGAACCCCACCTTATTTAAAAAATATATATTATTAATAAAATCACCCTCACACACTTTTTCCAAAATAAATATTCTCTTACACACATAATTATTACACTTATAAAACCTATATATTTATCCCCCACTTTTTCTAACATAAAATTCAATTTAAAAAACAGTGGGAGACAACTTTCATTTTAAACGAAAGTTTATTTTAAATAACCAATTTTTTTCTAGTTTAGTAGTTATCCAAACACACCATAAGGGTTTTAAAATGATTAAAGTGATTTTATTTATTTTTGAATGAAATTTAAAATGAATATTATTTGTATTTTTATTGAAAATAAACTTTAGGCAAATTGGTAAATCTTAGCAGGTACAATAGAGAACCATTCCCTGAATAAGGCCGTACTAACCCAAACCAGAATGAGCTCACTACTACCACTTTTTTTTTCTTTTTTTTTTAATTAATATTAGAAGTAATATTTAATTAGAATGAGCTTATTATTACCACTTTTTTAATAGAAGTAATGGATCAATATGATATGACAAGCCTATAACTTTCATAGTGTAATAATAAAAGACAAATATTTATTAAATATATATATATATTCAAATAAGTTAAAAAACAATATTTTTTTTACTCAACTCAAATAGAGTTGTAATCGAAAGATAGCCAGCAAAAATATGCATAAGAAGCTGCTATTCCCGAATTAAGAAGAAATGTTCAAGTGTGCACGCTAAAAGAGAAAGCCAGAATCAAGTTTGTCAATGAAAATTTTCTGAAGTGGCAACACCAAAGAGGTCTTATATTCAAGTTGCCTTCTGCAAGCAGATGCACAATTTAGTGACTTAAATTGGGGACTCCTGTTTTCTGCTACTGCACCAGCTAGATATGTCTTTCCAGTTCCTGTATATACCATAAGTAGTTCAAGGTAATGTGTGACTAAGTTAACCCATCATTTGCTGCTCCCTGGAAGCATAAAACTATCTATAAAGCATAAAAAACAATCCATGACAAAGAAACAGATCAGGGGGGAAAAATGTTAAGTGACTTGTAATCATGAAGCAAAATAAATAATAAGTTTGCAGTACATAGTTTTCTAAGCAAACCATAAAACAAATGCTGCCAGAAACCTTTTGCTTTCTAATTATATTGTCCTCACTGATGAACTCTTGCCAAATAAAGAATACATATGCTTTCTCAAACTGCATTGGCATAGTCTCCACCATATGGTCCATATCCCAAAAGATGGCAATATATTTACTGAATTACCAAGAGAAAAATTGTCAAAGCAGGAATCTATCGAACATTATAAGTTCATCTTCGAGCAGAACTTCCACCCCGCGGTGGTGCCTCATACTTGGTCCCTGCACCACATGCAGGTGGAGTTGCTGATGCAGAAGGTGCATTATTTAAAGGCGCTAAATGTCCTTGAGACCCAGCCATCCTGGATGATATATCATAGCCAGTATTTTTTGATGGATCATACCCACTTCCCTCTGCATCTTGGCCGGAACCTCTCAGTGTATCATGACCAGATCCTCCCTGTGCATCATATATAGGGATCCCATGTCCATCATAAGCCAACCTCCTATGTGGTTCATATGCTGGTACTCTCTGTCCATCATACCCAAGTCCTCTCTGTGATTCATATCCAGCAGCAGCTCCTCTGTGTCCCAGTCCACCACTACCTCTCTGTAGGTCATAACCAGAACCAGCTGGGCCTATAGGAGGATCGTAACTAGGAGCTCTTGGCCCATCGTAAGAAGCTCTGGGAGGAACAGGAGGAGCATATCCAGGACCAGACTGTGCTCCAGTAGGAGTGGCTCCAGCAGCCATACCACCAGCACTTACAGAAGCATCAGCACCAGTTCCACCACTGCTAGCTCCTACTGAAAGGGGACCTCGACCCTACATCATGAGATAAAGATATAATGGGAACTAAATTCTCTAAGCTTACACCACTATCTAACATTTTTTATCTTAAATCATCAACAAATAGCTTGTAGACAGCATTTTTAAAATCTATATTAATCTTAAAACTAAAGAAAAATCCAATAATCATCAGAGACACCCCTAAGCTTTAAAATTTGTGACACTAAAAAACAAGCAGCAGTACCAAATAAATTGCCAGTTTTGTATGTATGGATATTGTAAAATCCCAAATTAGGATGTGCTGGAGCACAATAAAATTACACTTTGAGACCATCATAAGATATTGATTGTTACACCTTCCAGAAGTGGGAGAAACTGATAAATAACCAGATTACCCAAAAGTAAGTGTGCAAAAGAGGCAAACCTGAGGGATGCCAAATCCATTATTGTAAGCATTTTGAAAAGGATAACTCCCAGAAGCATCATTTGCACTGTATCCAGTATGACCGCCATATTGTCCACCTGCATTAATCAATGTATATGAGGCGTCTGGAATGCATAATTTGAAAAGGATCAGCCTTAATGAGAAAAGTATTTCATCTAATATTTCCAATACCAGTTGGTCTATCAAAGTTGGAAGTATTAGTTAACTCTGCTCTGAGTTTTTCCACCTCTCTTGCCATTGTTACATAGTTCTTCTCCATTACCTGAAGAGATTCAAGGTGATCATTGTATAGTTTCTTTTCATAGTCGTATGTAGTCCTGCATAAAGCAGAATAAAGAATGTAAGACACTCCCAAGTTTAAGAACCACAGATCAACAATTATTAGTAGTAGATGGTAAAACAATCATTCTATAATTCCAGAAGACAATGGCATAAATTTTCCACGGATGTAATAACTTCTAAGAAAGAAGGTGAAAACGACAGAACGACCTGCAATGTTGATACTCCCGTCTTAGAGAGTCTAGCTCGGTCAACAGAAAAGGAATTTGCTGCACATCAGAGTGAGACCTCTGAAGCTCTTGAGTAAGCTGTTGCACTTTTGAAATAAGATCTTCTCTCGCAGCAACCAAGATATGCGCTTCAGCACGAGCCTGCTGCAATTCCACTTTTATGGGCTCTGTAGCTTGTAATTCAGCCTCAATCCTTGAAATTTTATCCATGAGACCCTTTGTTTGCTGTTCCTTTTGCAACCTCATTTCCTCTATGTGACCATGTAGCATTTGTAGCTCATGCTGAGCTGCAGCAAGTTCTTGTCTTAAAGTTGCATGAGTAGCGGCAAGCCTCTGGTTTTCAGAGACAAGTGCTTGCATGTCAACATGTTGCACGGCAAGTTTCTGTTCCATAACTTCAGGAGGAGGCAGCATATCATAACGAGGAAAACCACCAGGTGGGGGAGCTCTTGGACGACCATAAGAGTCAGGACGCACCATGCCAGGCCCTGGAAGGGGCGGCCGCAGATGAGGATGGGGAGGTGGGATTCGACCTTTGCTTCCCATTGAAATTTGAACTTGTAACTGCAAAGACAGGAATCATTAATCAAGGTTACGACAGCATTGAAATTGATTACTTTTCCTTCTTTACTTTTAGGGTACCACATACCGACACACCAAAAAGATTCCAAATTTTTAATAATTATGTAACTGCTACATTTACCATTCATTGAAGCAGTTCCAATTTGGCACATGAATTTATTGGAAAGGCATTTGATTGTAGGAAGATCAACGCTCAAGAACATGAATTTAACAAAATTATAAGAATACTTGTTTTCTCAAATCCAAAATTTCGAAACCCTATAACTCTACAAACTGCAATTGCGTTGGTAGAGATTGAGCCAGAAGCACAGATGATATAGACATTGAAAGAAAATGCAATATTTATGACAAACAACTATATTATCAGTAACTGTACTACAACAGCTGCCTCCCGAAGAACGATAGAGAATCGCACCTCCCGTAGACTGTCGACAGTCTCGATTCCACCTTTTGGCTTGCGAACCCGTTCAATTGGGGAGGGACGCCGGCTGTGGTTGACGGTGGTGGAAGGCTGTGATGAGTTGTGAGTGCCCCCGGACAGGGTTTTATACGTTTTTCAACCTCCTGCCTTTTGTTCTTTCTTCTTAGAATAATAATTAACGAATTTGGTCCTTTATAAAATATCTTTTATTTCTATTTCAGTCTTGATTTTTTTTTTTCCCTCCTTTCTAAGTTATAAACAATTTTTTGGGACAACAAATAAAATCTCAATTAATTACTTTAAGATAAAATTTATCTAATTTAAAACTATTATTAGACTAATAAAATAACTATTTTTTTTATACTAAACCAATTAATATTTCTAATTAGGGGTAAAAATGTAATAAAGTAAAGGAAAAAAAAAACCGAACATTTACATAAATATTAATTTTTATTTAAAAAAAAATGTTAAATAAACAAATTATTTTCTTGAATTTTGTAATCATAAGAGTTCATCCAGACAAATATAAATTAAAACAAAAAATTGTCATAACCATTTTATTTTTAAATTACATTTAATATTTTTATTTTTATAATATTAAATTTTACAACTATTTATAATTATTTAATTTAATTCTTTCAACTAATTTTTTTAATAATTTCACTATCTTGATATCATGTTATTATAAAAATTATATAATAAAAATATTTTTTTTAAAAAAAATTACTCAAATAATAAATATATGATCAAATAATAAAATTATTTAAAAATTTGATAAAAAGATCAAATCAAATAATTAAAATTATTAACTTTAATTAAAAAAGTGTGTCTCAATTAGTAATAATTTCAATTATGATTTGACAGATTATAAAATCGAAGACAAGTTAAGGGCAAAATTATCTCAAAAATTTAAAAAGAAAAAAAAAAAAAAAAAAAAACTCAACTTTAAAATTCTAAACTCTCTAAACCTTAAATTCTATGCTTCAAAAAACAAAAAGACCTGAAATTGTTACGACCCTTAGGTGCTGGTTATGTACAAAAGATGTCTATCATCACAAAATAATGAAAAATGGCTACTACATTTTGTTCAAAACTTCTGTGCTCTTTCAGCCCATTTCTGGACTTGTTCCTTACTGAAAATTCCCAGTTGTGCGAATGCTGATTTTGGTCAGCTTACGGTTTCTTGCCATCTTTAGAATTCAGCCCACAATATCACTGTTGATTGTGCAAATTCAGAAAAATGTAAGGCTAAAAAGAAACAGCAAAATCTCTCCAACTTTCATGTTCCCAGAGGGATTCCAGACCAGAAAAATCTGCTCCAGATGGCCTTACTAGAAAGAGCAACTCAGTGTTCTCTTCTCATCATCTCCTTAGGCTGCTACGTTTTTGATAAACTTGCTTCTCTATGTACCTTAGACAAATCATACAAGAACAGAAGTTTAGCTAGAAACCAGGTTTATGAGGAGTTTCTTTTTCATGTCTCGAAACGAGGGACTGTGTGGGAAGCTATTCTTTGTTGGATCTTTTTGATTTTTAGATCATGTATGAGGAAGAATTCCAATTTATACCTCTATCCTAACTTGAGTGGTGCCTATACATACTCCAACAAGAAATATATGACGATTCAAGAAATTTCCCAATCATTGACAAACTGTTCTAATGTTACTCTCAAGATTACTACAATAACTTTCTCATTCGCATACGTGTACAAAAATTGAAAAAAATGAAATACAGCGCAATAAAAAGTGTACCTATCAGCTTAGAGTTTGATAGCCCAATGGCCCTCCAGCTCCACCCTGTCTTGTGTCATTCCCTGCAATCAAAGAAGGCATCCAAGGAAACAGCTTCCCAAGCTCCTTCCCAATAGAAGTAGGACCTGATTGTCTATCATTAATTCCAAACTTTGCTCTTTCTATTGCTTCCATTACATTCTCCCTTGAGACACATGTAGCCCCTGATCATCAAGAAAGAACGGAAAACAGATTCAGTAGTCTACCTACAGATGCTAAATATCAGATCTAGCACATGAATGAGCAATTAAGTTTCTGTCCTATTGCAATGCAAATCCTTAAACAAGAAAGAAGGGGTTGCAAGTTTGCATAAAATTGGGAGTGGAAAATAGGAGTGCTGCAAAACATTATCAGGGCCAGCTGCCTTGCACATTCCCCATTGAAGCAAGAGGCTTGGCAATGCAATAACTTCCAACCATTGAATATAGAGAAAGCTCTTCTGGACAAAATGGTAACAAAACAATTAACAGTAAAGGGACAGAACAAGTTTTTCAACCACACAGGTTGCCATGGAGGGGTACACAATAAACCATCCTCACAGGGTAGAAATCAAGATATTGGGTCCACTCCTGGCCTACGACAAGCCCCAACAAGAGCCTATTGTTGCATTAAACAATCAAAACTAAGACAACAGTACCACTTCACCCCACATTATTCCATTTGAGAGTACAGAAAAATTTCAACTCACGATTTTTATTATTGAATTTAATCTCAAAACTCTGATTCCTTAACTAATTACACTATAAGAACCGGACAGTGGGAAATTGAAACTGAATTGTCAATGCAACATATCCTAAACCCACCTCTGCGAGCAGCAAGCAAAGCAGCTTCATTGACAATATTTGCAAGATCAGCACCTACAAAGCCTTGGGTGAGGGAAGCAACTAAGTCGCAGATAAGGTCCACATCTTCCTCTAGGGGCACTCCTCTAAAATGTATAGCCAAGATCTTTTTCCTCCCAGCTTCATCTGGTTCACCGACAAAGACTTTCCTAGAGAAGCGGCCAGGACGGCAAAGAGCTTGATCCAAAGCTTCTGGTCTATTGGTTGCAGCAATAACCACAACATTTGCATCGGACTCAAAGCCATCCATTTCAGTTAGCAACTATGAGAATTTCCGAAAGTTATAGAGATTAGAAACAACAGATGTCAAGGAATATTAATGGTGTAAAGGAAATTCATGTCCATGTTAAACATGTGTGCTACATGCTTGTGGCCTTTTCTAAAACTTGCAATGGAAAAAATCTTGTTCGTTTATGGCTGTCGAGTGTTTGTGGGCACAGGTAAAGAAAAAGAACATGGTAGAGGTATAACTGGGGAAAAAAGGCAGCCATTCACAAAATTTAGTTCAGAAATGTTCAAAGTTCGACTATTTTCATAATGGAGACCATATAGGTAAGCTTGACTAAGAAGCACTAAATAATAGATCTGCAATCATTTACGAAACAACTTCAAAGTTCAAAGAGTGTAACCAATATGTAAGGTTGGTTCTTTTGCAATGATTATTTACTGAATAATGCATAAGATTTCGATTTTTTTCTTTTTTTCAATCTCGAAGCGTTTGCCTAGAACACGACTAGAACCCATGACGCTTACATTCATAGGTAAGGTTCCTACCAACTGAGCTACGTCTGCTTGTTGATATACATATTTTCACTCTACATAAAGTACCACATCACCTTTAATTATTATTAGTAATGCCATTAGTTTAAATCAATTTTGACCATTCTGAAATTTAACATTGTTTTCATGCAATGTTCCAAGTAAATTCAGTAATTGTCAGCAAAATGTTAAACAACAGAAGCTGAGCAAGGTACTGCAACTCCTGAATTAAATAAATAGAAAGAGAATGCCATTGGAAGTTTTCGAAGTAGATAATACCTGGTTAAGTGTCTGGTCTCTTTCATCATTGAAACTTCTCCCACGCTTCCCTCCAACAGCATCAAGTTCATCAATGAAAATTATTGATGGTGCATTCTTCCTTGCAACAGTGAAGAGGTCACGAATGCGAGCTGCCCCTCTCCCAACAAATAATTCCACAAATTCACTGGCAGAAACTGAAAAGAATGGCACACCTGCTTCTCCAGCAACAGCACGGGCTAGCAATGTTTTTCCCGTACCTGGAGGTCCCACAAGTAGAACGCCTCTAGGGAGTTTGGCTCCTAGTTTACTATAATTTGTTGCTCCTTGCAAGCATGAAACTACCTAAAATGTAAAAGCAAGCTGTATGAGCTTACGAATGAACAAAATAATAGATTGATATCATGAAGCAAGACAAAATATTTATTAGCAAGCCTTAGAATAAATGCTTCTAGAATCTATTTGGTTTTCCAGGTATAAAATATTTGACATTGAATTTTTATCAAGGACAATAACTGAGTTTTTTCAAATCTGTAGAGGAAAAAAAATACCACTGATGGAAAGGAGATGTATTTCAGTTGCAGAATACTACTCAACTGCAATGACTGTTTCTTATAAAAGAAAGAAAAATAAAATTAAAAAAAAAAAAAAAAAGGATTATAAAACGAAGGAGGACAAAAAAGGGGACAGAGAGAGAGAGACAGAGAGAGGGAAAGTACTCCCGGTCACACCTTAATGCATTAGAATTAAATAACACTATATAAAGCATTTTTAGAATACTAAACCAAAATAAACCAGTAACCAATGAACCCATCTACTTCAGAAATCATTTATGTTAATTGTCTAACACCTATCCAGCTAATCCAAGATCTTTTCCAGTTTAAGAGAACAAAAATGTATTCCACAAAAATGGATGAAGAGAGCTTTAAGAACATGATACTTCTGACATATGAACCTCAAATTTCTGCCACTAACCCTGGTTGTTGGTCACTTATAAAATGTAGGAAATTATCAGCATTGTTGAGATGGTTTACCTCCATAAGCTCTGTTTTTGCAGCATCCACACCCTCTACATCATCAAAGTAAATCAACTGATTACTTGATCTCTGTTTTCTAGCTGGACTATTGGCAGCAGTAACTTGACGATACAAAAGCCACATAAGAGGAGTCAATGGAACCCATAGAGTTAATACTGTAATCAACAAACTCCTTATTGATAGAAGTACTGATTGAGGGGCTGAAACGTAAGAAGTTCCTTTTTCCCTCATCAGAGAAAGAAGATAGCCTTCGTCATGGTCAATCTTTCTTGTTGAAAACTGCCATGCAGGGTTAGATGCTCGGCCTTCTAACATTTTAGCAAAAACATTACCCCGCACTTGAGCATGTTCATTTACAAGACCATTGTTAACACTGCCATCTGACACCTTCTGCATAGGAGCCAAGACTTCAGTTTCTGATATCTGAGTATGTTTGGTTGTGCATGAGTTTGTGTTGAAGAAAATGCGACGAGTACCCTCCTCAAACATAACTTTGGACACCAATCCACTATGAAGACTTGCAATCAAGTCCGAATAGGGAACAACTTTTGGTGATGGTATTGCAGTTAATTTCAGAAACAATAGGCAAAACCCAAAAACAACTGAAATACAGGTGGAAATTGTCACTCTTCTTGTATTCTTACGAAAAAATGTTCCAAGGCCATTTAATATTGACCTGATTGGCAACTTTTTCAATCTTCTTGAAAGTAATCGGAACCTAGGTCTAAGTCTCAGTGAAAATTTCCTTCTGGTTACATAATTTTGTCTCTTCCCCAAATGGGATTCTACATTTTTCTTCACATTGACGAGGGATTCAACCTTACTGGTAGATAACCAAACTCTTCGTGGAGAATTGCAGAAACTATAACTCAATCCCAATGAAGGCAGAGAACCTGACCGGTAACAGGACTTGGACAATGAGCGAGTTAAACTTCGATACAGCCTCAGGGAATTGGGTTTACCACCATAAAGCTTCAATTTATCTTGGGCAATCAATAATCTACCACTTAAAACGAGAGGAAAAGATGCCATATTTCTACTACCACAAGGAGTAATAATAATCCACCATAAAACCCAATTCAAGAATTTCAAGAATACAGTTCAGGAACAAGAAAAGATTCAATACCTTTTCAAGCTGAGTAGTTAAGTTTCAGCAAATTATTTCCATTTTTATCTTTGAAATGGGAAGATAAGAGAGCAATCTTTCCAAATTCCAACCAAAATAAACACAGCAGAAAAAATGGAAAAATACCTTATTCAATGAGAAACCTTTGACAGGGCTTAGAATATGATGAACATTACCATATCCACAAAGTGCAACAACACTCTTTATTGACTTACCCAAAAAAAAAAAAAAAAAAAAAACACTCTTTATTGGGAACCTGTACAATCTAAGGCTAGGTCAATGGCAAATGGCAATCCCTTCTTTCATTTTTCCCAGTTTCACTTTCCGATAGCAGTTCTTGCTCCGGTTACGAGTTATGAACAAACTACGTTGTTCTGAATGCGGAAGTCGTAAGATGTGCTGATACGCTTTCAAGATTATTTATTTATGCGCTTTCAAGTTTTAGTTTTTTTTTTTTTTTTTTTTTTCTCTTTTTTATTTAATAAGTCCTCAATATATAATATATAATGTATAATCAGTATGTGCATTTGATTTCTCTTTTCATAAAATTTATTATTTGAACAAGTTAATTTTATAAAAAAAAAATTAAATATACCTATCTATTATATATTAAGAATTTATTAAATAAAAAAAAAAACTAACTAATTATATTAATGGTAAAAAATTAGGAATCAAATGTACTCATTTACATTGTATTTTTATTTTTTATTTTTTTTATAAAAAAAATCTAAATTTAAAAAGGAAAGGAAAAAAAAAAAATTATACGCAGTATGGTGGAATGAATATACATGTGAATGTTCTTCTTCCACGTGGAAAATTGAACCATGAAGTCTCGAGAGAATATTATTCCAGAAGCACTATTTCCACATCAATTTTCCTTTCTATAATGACCCACCCGTTTTCAGCTATTTCGGACTCTCTTTACTGATTTAGTGTATCTATTTAGTTTGATTTAGACTAAAGTGGATTACATTGTTATATATATATATTTTTTGAAAGTTTTCAGTTTTTTTTTTTTTTTTTGAATTAATTGATAAAAGCTTTGAATTTAATTTAATTTAATTTATGTAATTGTTTGTTTATATAATTTAAAATTACTAATTTTCAATATAATAAAAAAATATATAAATTTATATTATATAACAATTTGTACATAATATTTAAAAATATTATAAGTTATTCAAATATTATTAAATAATATTTAGAATTGAAAAGAAAAAAAAAATAATTATATTACATTTCAAAATTTCAATTTATTTGAATTAAATCTTATATTTTGAGGGAAGATTGGCAAGTTTAGTCTCAAACATTTGACCTTTTGGTAACTTTGGCCCCAAACATTTTTTTTCAATATATTTGGTCCTAAACATTACATAATTTGGTATGTTTGGTCCTTTATGACAAAAAAAACCCTTTAA
>JAXGGT010000162.1:9887748-9900628 GCA_035583425.1 Marsdenia floribunda | reverse complement strand
AAATTATAATAATTATTTAATAAATACTATAATTATTTAATAATACAAAAATAAGTGGTGAAAATTTTCCGTGAGGATCCCCGATCCCCAACGGGGCGGGAATGGTATGAAAAAAAAATTCCCCGCAAGGGATGGGGACGGGGATGGGGAATATATGTGAGAATCGGGGATGGGAATGGGGGAAGGAGTCCCCGTATATCCCCGTCCCCGTTGCCATCCCTAGGTGTGTGTGTGGGGGAAGAGAGAGAGGGGACAAACTATTTAGAGAGGGGATAAGAAGTATGAGTTTGATATTGTGATCATAGGCATTGGAATCTCATGAATGTGTTGTACATATAGGGCAAAGTGAAATGAAATGGCATAGGAAATAAGGAAATGATGGGTGCAAGTGTTAAAAAGACTAATGCGAATGGAGGGGTCAAAACTGGAGAATAATAAGTATGGGGGAGGGAAAGTTCCTCATTAGGTTAAAAATGGTCGACTGACATGACGGGGCAGCCATGATAAACCCTTTTCTAAGGTGGGTAGCAGCCGAAGGACCCAAAAAGAAGGATAATTTGCCTCCTATGTTTTTGTTTTTATAAAAGTTATACGTTAGTTGCAAAATTTATATAAAAGGAAGTCTCACATATTTGGTATCTTTATCGACTAATTTGAAAGAAATTTATACGAGATATTTCTAGCTTGTAACACGAAATGTGACACAAGACCGTTTCTTGATAAGATTTAAACTTAAAACATCAACTTGACACCTAAACAAGAGAAACTACATTATTAAATTACCATATCGTTTTTAAGGTATTACATCTTTAAGAAATAATATTTTGAGTAAAATTATCAAATATCAAATTTTTTAATAACGTAAAATATTTAATAAAACTCTAATAATTAATATATATATATATATATATATTTAACAACAATTATCACCTTTCTCATCATGATTCATGTCTATTATGTAAGGATAAGGATAATCGTGTCCTCTCCATCTATATTATATTGTATATTCATATATAACCCTTTATTGTATTAAATTCAATATTATATATATATATACACACATAAAATAAAGAAAAAAAAAATCAAAAACTAAATTTTTTTTAAAAAAGATTTTACTTTAAGTTTTACATTATATCATTGATAACAAGATTCAAATCAATAGGTTTTTTTTTTTTTTTTTTTTTTTTTTTTTTTTGTGGGGGGTGGAAGTGATGAATAAAGATGAAGAAAGGGACAAATGACAATTATACCCAGCTGTGTTCAATCCAAAAACCACTGGGGAAATTCTTTTTTTTTTTTTTTTTTTTTTGTCATTTGTCATTTTTGCATCATTTAATTACAACCCTGTTTTCTTCTTCTTCGTTTGGTCAATTTCTTCTTCCCTGTTTGGGGGGACTCTTAACACTGGTAGTTTCTTCTTAGCCACTAGGTTCCGTTTTCCATTGTCCCATGAATCGCTCTTTGTCCTTTGATTGCTTTCCTTTCCTCTGCACCTTCTCATAATTTTTTTTTTTCTTCAATCAAAACAAGTACCTAATTTATTTATTTGCAAAAAGCCAACAAAATTCCTTTCTAACTCGTTTGGTAAGTTCAAATACTCATAATTAAAAAAGAAAAATTTAGAGTGACAATATCTAACTCGATACGAAATTAGCAAATTAGGTTAAGGATAAACGGGTTCGTATCAGAACGGTCAACCAATTTAATGATAATCGTGTTCGGGTAATAATAATTAATTTTTTATTTAAATAATAATTATTATTTTTAATTATATATTCTAATTTATTATTAAATTAACTTTATTATTTTAAATTTTAAAATTTTAAATATAATTAAATTATATAATATTGATATTTTTATAAGTTAAATAAGTAAATAATCGAGTTAGTAAGTTGATATTGTGTTCGCAAGTTAATGAGTTAATGAATTTTGAATTATATATATATATATATATATATATATATATGTTATAATCAAGTTGATGGATTAATATGATTAATTTTTATGTCGTGTTTAAATTCAATTTTTTCATATTATTTGATGAGTTAAATATAATTACTTGATACCCATTAAAAAAAAAAAAAAAAACATGAAAAACATATTTGTCGGCCCATAAATAAAAAAAGTGCTTCTACCTTTTTATCACGCGGGCATTTGTCTCTCTTCCCTTCGACCATGCATAATGATTCTCAGAGAGAGAGAGAGAGAGAGAAAGAAAGAAGAAAAGATTTGATGCGGCAGCAGCCATTAATCTTTTTTTAAAAAAAGCCTATGCATGCTTCCTTGCTTTTTTAACCTTTTTCCTTCTATTTTTATTTTAAACAATAATTTTAAAATCAACCGATTTCAAGTGAACCGCGCTGCAAAAATCTCAATTTAGTTTTAGAATAGAATTTCCTATGTTCTGCAGCCATTTTGGAATCAGATTGAGATATTAGCCCAATATAATAAAAGTCAAGATAAAATATTCTCTAGAATAAGTGTTAAATTCTATTAATATAATTGAATTAAATATGAATGACTTAGTCCAAAAAATTTACTTACTCTTGAGATTCTTACATTCTGAAGTTCTTTAATGGTTTTCTTTCTTTCAATTTTTTTTTTTTTTTTTTTTTTTTTTTTTGGGGTATTTTACTGAATGGGCAAATTCAGGGAATGTCGGATTCCCTCTGTCACTAAGCAAAATTGAAAAAAACAATCCTGGCTGTAAATGTTTGTATTCCAACATATGCTATAATCCAATTCATGACATGGGTTGTAGCAAATTTAATCATATAAAGTTCAAGAGGATAATGACAAGATTATACTACAAATTCCTAGGCATTTAGAAATTATGATTGACTGACACAACATTTCAATCTGGTTTTATTCATGAAAAAAGATGCTATAACTCATTCACTACTTGCCCCTTTTTTTTTTTTATATCTATTATAGTGCTTGGAATTTCTCTTAGTTGTTGCTAAAATCTCCCTTATCATATCTTTGAAAAGGGAAATGAAAATTGTGACCTAACTTTCCTGTAATCTGCATTATAGAGTAGTATTATAGTGCAGAGCTGAGAAAGCTTCTTCTTTTTACATGTGGGTTTAGGATAGGTGTCTTTCCAATTTTGAAATCCCCACTACCCTCTAAACTCTTTTAAAGTTGTTGGCCAATTATTTGTTTTTTTGCATGCTCTCTCCCTTCCCACCCCCCCAATGACTGACCTTGTGACAGGCATGCCATTTATCTTTATACAACCTAAAGGGTCTGAATGAGTGCTTCGCTTTTTTTTTTTTCTTGGTCTGATTCAAGAAACCATGGTAAAATGCTGTTCTGGCCTACAAAGCTTCAATTTCAGTTCAGTTCTGATCATCTGAGGGTTTATCATATTAACCAAAAGAAACTCATTCAGGGCTTTGAGCTTCATCATTCCTTCGTGTTCGTAACCAGGCTTTAGCAATATATATATATATATTTTTTTCCTTCTTTTCCTTTCTTTTGGACCTGTGGTTTACTGTGTTATAGCTCATATGACAATGAGTAAAGAGAGGACGAGAAAGGATGTATTCTGGTTTCTCACATTTATTTGCCTTTGGAACTCTGCAGTTGGTTTGCTCTCTCCCAAAGGTGTTAACTTTGAAGGTAATTAAGGGCACAAAACTAGGTTCTGTTTATGTATGCAGTCCCACTTCCTGGAACTAGGGATCTGTTTTCCATTTTTTCCCCCTATAATACAAATTTTTGTTTCTTCTGGGTGTTTCTTTCTTCAGTCCAAGCTTTAATGGCAATAAAAGCTACTTTGGAGGATCCCCATGGAGTTCTGGATAACTGGGATGGGGACTCAGTTGATCCTTGTAGCTGGACGATGGTCACTTGTTCTGCTGAAAGTCTTGTTATTGGCCTGTAAGTCTTTCCTTTTTCTCCAGAAGAAAATTTTGATTCTTTTTTGTTTCAAGAACATAAAAAAATTAGGATATGATTTTGAAGTCTTTCAGAGCTACCTCAAAAAAAAAAAAAAAAAAACTCTGATAAGTGCCACAAACCCATTGAGAGAGATTAATAAAGAGAGGTTATGGATTGTCTAATTGCAGGGGAACTCCTAGTCAGAATTTATCTGGCACACTTTCTCCAAGTATCGGGAACTTAACAAATCTCAAGATTGTGTAAGTACTTTAAGATTGGTGATGTGTATACATATATATATATATATATATATGACTTGAATATGTTAGCTTAGATTGTTCTCTCTTATTGAGGAAAGAGGTGGTTTGCAGACTCCTACAGAACAACAACATAAGAGGACCAGTCCCCAGAGAGATTGGTAGGCTCTCAAATCTTCGAACTCTTGATCTTTCGAGTAACCACTTCAATGGTGAAATCCCTCCTTCTCTAGGGCACTTGACAAGCCTTCAGTACATGTAAGCATTAGGATTTTGTGAAAATCATTACTTGGGATAGTTATTCATTGTTCAGGTCTGACCTTGTTTGTTTGTTACTTATCAAATCTAAAACAGGAGGCTCAATAATAACAGTCTGTCTGGAGAAATTCCAATGTCCTTAGCCAACTTGACGGAGCTTTCTCTTCTGTAATTCTCTATCCATGAGTTCTTTTGGTTATCTGAATTGAGTGGGCTGGAAGTATATTCTGAAATTGTTTGTGCTGCAGAGATTTGTCTTTCAACAACTTGACTGGACCGTTACCTAGGTTCCCTTCTAAGACTCTCAAGTAAGTTAATTTACAGTCACAAAATTCATCTGATTCCTTCCCCTTGATTATGATAGTTGTTGAATACTGAATATCTATGTGGTTCTACGTTATACTCTCACTCCAGTATTGTAGGCAACCCTTCAATATGCACGGCAGAATCTGATCCAAACTGTAACAAGATGACACTCATGCCAATGTCCATGCCATTGAACACATCACATGGTACATAATTCATTGAAAGAATTGCACTTCATGAGTCTTTAAGTCTCATGAAAATTACCTTCTCTAATTTATTTATTTATTATTTTTACCCCTTGTAAGTTACAAATGCTCTTATGTTTGCTGATTTGATGTCTATGTGCTTCCAAAGATGGTGTACCTGTTGAAAAACCAAAGAGATACAAGCTTGCCTTTGCTTTTGGTTCAAGCCTAGGGTGCCTCTGCTTAGTAGTTATTGGACTGGGAATGTTCTTCTGGCTAAGACGAAGGCATAGATCGCTGAAAGATCAGAATCTTTTTGATGTTAATGGTTCGTATTACACACTTAGACAATGATTCTTGATCCATACATTTAGATGGTAATATCATCAGTATGTAGCACAGAATACTTTAGCTAACACGTCTCTGAATCTTAGATCGGCATGATGAAGAAGTTTCCCTAGGGAACTTGAGGCGATTCCAGTTCAGGGAGCTTCAAATAGCAACCAACAATTTCAGCAGCAAAAACATTTTAGGAAAAGGTGGTTTTGGGAATGTCTATAAAGGGCATCTCCGGGATGGCACTGCAGTGGCAGTCAAGAGGTTGAAGGATGGAAATGCTGTCGGAGGTGAGAGACAGTTCCAGACGGAGGTTGAGATGATCAGCCTTGCAGTGCACCGTAACCTCCTCAGGCTGTATGGATTTTGCATGACTGCCACAGAAAAGCTTCTGGTTTATCCATATATGTCCAATGGCAGTGTTGCTTCGCGCTTAAAAGGTTGCTAAAAATTACTGAAATTTTTCTTCTTTTTTTATTTTTATTTTTTATTATTGTGAGTTAGATATCTTGAGAAAGCTTATCAAAATTTATTTTCTTGTCTTGTAAAAACAGAAAAACCAGTCTTGGACTGGGGTACAAGGAAGCGTATTGCCATAGGAGCTGCAAGGGGACTGTTATATCTACATGAACAATGTGATCCCAAGATAATTCACAGAGATGTGAAAGCAGCAAATATACTGCTAGATGATTACTGTGAGGCAGTTGTGGGCGATTTTGGTCTAGCAAAGCTTTTGGATCACCAGGATTCACATGTTACCACAGCTGTTCGGGGAACTGTGGGCCACATAGCTCCCGAGTATCTTTCCACAGGCCAGTCTTCGGAGAAGACAGATGTATTCGGATTTGGCATCCTTCTTCTCGAATTGATCACAGGACAGAGAACTCTAGAATTTGGCAAGGCAGTTAACCAGAAAGGAGCTATGCTCGACTGGGTGAGCACATAATTTTCTTTCTTGCATCTATTTGAACATAATATTGTGATGGTGAACTAATTAAAACACCAATCGTGTACTTGTTGTATGTTCGTTCAGGTGAGAAGAATTCATCAAGAAAAGAAGCTCGATAAGCTCATCGATAAAGATTTGAAGACCAACTATGACCTGATTGAGCTAGAAGAAATGGTTCAGGTGGCTCTGTTGTGTACACAGTATCTCCCAAGTCACAGGCCGAGGATGTCTGAAGTAATTCGGATGCTTCAAGGTGATGGCCTTGCAGAGAGATGGGAAGCATCTCAACGCACAGAATCAAACAAGTACAAAACACAAGATCTGTCCTCATCCGAGAGGTATTCTGATCTCACGGATGATTCTTCCTTGCTCACCCAAGCCATTGAACTCTCTGGTCCAAGGTGAATTGTGTTTATATAGAAGAAACAATGAGAGAATTTTTTTTTTTTGGAACGGCCAACAGTAAATAAGTTTGCCTGCACGTGAGAGAACCCAAAGGGAGGGATGTCTCTGTTTTACTTCAATTACTGTACAGATATGCATAGCTAGCTTAGACTTAGATTGGAGTGCTGAATATGAATCCAAACTTTGTATACTTGTTTTTTGATTTTCTTTTAAATGTTCTTGTGAGAAGGAGAACAACTGGTTATTTTATTATTATTATTATTTTTTTCAATCTCGAGAATTTTGATCACTCTTTATTTCACAAAAAAAAAAAGAAAAAAAAAAAAAACTCTTTATTTCAATGAGAGTATAATGTTATATGTCCAAATACAAATTAAAAAACTACAAAGTGGAACGTGGTGGTTGTTCACCTTATTTTTTTTATTATAGGTGTTTATCTCTTACAAGAAAGATGTGATATTTCTGTTTCACAACGGAAGTATATGTGAATATATCATGTAAGTATTTATTATTAATTTGGGATATTATTTATATCCCTAAGTCTATAGTTGCAATATGGGCTCGCAGGTCCATGTCATGAAAAAAAGTACTTGATAAAGTTATTTTTATTTGTTAGAAGTCGAACATATCGATGAATAAGTGTGATTGTAGAGTTATTGATTAAAATAGAAAAATTAAGGCTGTTTTTGCACTAGTTTTTATTTTGAGAAAAAAATAAGTTTTCGAAGTTAGTGAATTTTATTTTGAAAAATGAGGTAAATTTTATAAGTGTATTAATCATATAATTATTGAAGTGTTGATTTTTAGAATGATGTGATGAGTGTTGAATTTAGAATGATTTGACAATTTTAATAGGTCCCGCACCCTATAATTTGACAAAAAGTAAATTAATGTAGGTATTTTTCAAACAAAAATTATCAATTTATTTTCAAAAGGAATATTTGCTCATTTAGTCCCTGAAGTATTGCATGTTCGCCTATTAGGTCCCTATCTATTTTTTCTGCCCATTAAGTCCTCATAGTTTTTACGGACAACTAGTTTAGTCCTTTCGACTAATAATTCAGCTCATAAACATTGCTTTCAAAACATCTCTACTATTAGTTTTCTTAAAATTATTGTGTAAGTGTCTTACACAATGCCTATGCTCAGATCTAGGCAACAATTGTGGCCTGAATTAT
Organism: Marsdenia floribunda; assembly: GCA_035583425.1. Taxonomy (NCBI): domain Eukaryota; kingdom Viridiplantae; phylum Streptophyta; class Magnoliopsida; order Gentianales; family Apocynaceae; genus Marsdenia; species Marsdenia floribunda. The sequence goes on along the minus strand of JAXGGT010000162.1, from coordinate 9,892,869 downwards.
TCGTCAAAAGGACCAAATTAGTTGCCCGTAAAAATTATGATGACTTAATGGGCAAAAAAAATAGATAAGGATCTAATTGGTGAAAAACCACAACTTCAGGGACTTAATGAGCGAATTTTCCTTTTCAAATTAAGTAATGCTGTGTTTGGACTAGCTTTTATTTTGACTTGAGTGAGTTTATTTTAAGTTGAGTGAATTTTATTGCGAAAAACGAAAAGTTACTTTTTAGAGTAAAAAAATTGTTTAGTAAATGTGGTACAAAAATTAGTGTGGACCCATTCTTGAAAGAGAGAGATTGAAAAATGTAGGGCCCTTTGGTTGCATGTTGAGAGACAAAAAAGAAAAAATTCATTTTTTGTCCAAACAAAAAGACCCAACTTATTTTGAAAATAACTCACTCAACTCAAAATTAAAGCTAATCCAAACACACCCTAAAAAACTCAAAATAAAAATTAGTCCAAACACATCCTAATTTTATTTAATTTAAAAGTTATGAATTCGCTCTCCGGCTATCTATACCCAATATTTCCGCTAAAACCTAAAAAATGTAAGCCCATTCGAACGCAGAGCCCGGCTCTGAAAAACGTCAAGCTAAAATAAAAGAAAGAACGGTTAAAAGAAAAAAAAATAGTTAAAACCCTAAGGTCTAAAACCTAATGTTCATTGGGAATTCGTTGGCAGTGTGAAGAAGCAGCTGAAAACAATGGGGCGTTTCTAATGGGATTGCTCTTCCTTTTCCTTTCCCTAGGTTGTCCGGCGAGGTATTTCGACTTGTAGTCGTAGAAACAGTATAGGTCATCTTTAACTTTCGGTTTGTTCTCTGCGATTCGAGTCACTTGCACGAGACTGCTCTTCCTCCTGCTGGACTTGTGTCTTTCTCTTTGTGAGCGACGAAAGTAATGGAGTGCGTAGTTCAGGGAATTATAGAGACTCAAGTAAGTCCTTTTTCTCATTACTGGAAACCTTGAATAAAAATCTATTTTATATCTGTTGTGAATTCGTTTGGGTTTTTATGCAACGAAATGAATAATTTGATGCCTCTTTGCTGTTAAAAGGGATAGTAGTAGTATCGAGTGTACATCATGCGTGCTAATTAGTTTTTTTTTTTTTTTTTTTTTTTGAGAGAGAGAGAGAACTGCTATTAATATCTAATCTAATTAGACGAAGATTTCAATATATATATATATATATATATTAAGGATTTCATCAAGGAGGAACTCAGGATGCCAATGGGATTATTCGTGGTTGATTGAATTATGTTCTTGTGCACCCTGTTACTTGTGGGAGGATATGTTGCCTTTTGATTGAGGGAAGGATTTGGAGGAAGGAAGAGGATTTCATCCTGTTAGTAAGCAAGATGATTCGCCAAGGAAAAGATGAATTAGTAAGGGTGGCTATGATCCTAATTCCTAAACAAATCCAAAAGAAATTACAAACTTTCTTATGGGCTGTGAAAATATCTCTTGTTTCTTTCCTCACGTGTTTCAAATACTTGTCCAACTTCACCCACTCGTTATATCCAAATGAGCATAGGTATGTATGTGCACACACACACACACGTATACTTTATGATTTTGCGTTTGAATTTTAACTCCATTAATGAACTCCCACCACTCTCAGAGGCATCGTCTGCTACTAATATGTAAAAGTTATTCAAACAGTTTAAGCTAAAAGTTGACGTCTGCAATAATTGATGATGCATTGTAGCATTCAAGATGATTGGTTTTAGTTTCTCCTTACCTTCAGGTCTTCATAGAACCTTTAAATATATTTCTCTACTTTCAGCTATTTATTCTTGTGTGAGGAGTTTCATTGTCTTAATACAATTTCCTGTTCTCTAGCATGTTGAAGCCCTTGAGATTCTTCTTCAAGGACTCTGTGGTGTTCACAGAGAGCGTCTGAGGATTCATGAACTGTGCTTAAAAAGTGGCCCAAACCTAGGTAAAGGACTGTTCCTTTTTCATTTTTTTCAGAAAGTGAGGCTCAAAACTTGTGTAAATTGGCACGCAGTCGAAGTTTATTTTTTTTTGATTCCTTATCCTGGGGTCTATAGCAAGCTCGTGATAGAGGGCCAAATGTTTTGTGAAATTTTTATTTTCTTAGTCTCAGTTATGGTTATAATAGTGATATCTTATGTTGTATGGAATATCTTTTACATCCATGTAAGCTTGGATGTGCTTAATGGATTGAAGACTGTTCCTTACCTGATTAACAATAGAAGTGTATTAATTTTTCCCTAAGAACAGGTTACTTCTGTCTCTGCTTTGCCCACATTTCTCCTCTTTTACTCTTCTGAAATCTGAACCTACACTAGTGTCCATTAACATTTGGTCTTTCTATGTCCCTATTGGTGTATCTGTCTATGACAATCTTTGTTCTTCCTGTCTGAAGGGCTAGTTGCTTCGGAGGTTCGACTCTTATGTGATCTAGAACAGCCTGAACCTGCATGGTAAAGAGCAGCGCACTTGTAAGAAATTTCGTTATGGAGTATATGGCCCATTTTGATGCAAACTAAAATCTTAGGACTGTACGACATGTTGGTGGTGCAATGAGAGGTGCTGCTGCTGAACAAGTATTGGTGCTGGTGAGATCTACAGTAGAAAGCAAAATAAGCAAGAATGCACTTCGCTTATTTTATGCACTGGGTTACAAGTTAGACCATGAGCTTTTGCGAGTAGGATTTGCATTCCACTTCCACAGAGGCGCTCAGATAACTGTTACTGTGTCTTCAATTAATAAAATGCTGAAACTGCATTCAACTGATGAGGCAGTACCTGTAACTCCTGGGATACAACTGGTTGAAGTGACAGCCCCTGCAGCCTCTGAAAATTATGCTGAAGTTGCTGCTGCTGTCTCATCATTTTGTGAATATCTTGCACCGTAAGTTTCTGTCTATTTCATGATACCTTTAGAGTGCAATAGATTGATTTTTGGTTTACAAATGTTTAAAGTTATAAAGAACTGCAGTAGTCTTGTTCTCTCGTTTTTCTCTTTCCTCCCTAATGAATCATCATTTCTGTGTAATAGTCTTCCCGTTCCCTTGTTTCTTTGGTAAAACTTGCATTCTTACAACATTTGTTTCAGGTAAATAAAATTTATTAGAAACTGAACATTTTATAGATATAGTTTTATATTTTCCATTTTCTCTCATGTGCCTTACTTGTTTGATATTATGGACAATTCTTGAAGGAAAATATTTCCTTTTTTTTTTTTAATATGGTAAGTGTTCTTCCTAGACAAAGAAGGTTAAGTACCCAAGTGCACGTTGGACATCATATGTGCTGTTCTTGGAAAAGCTTATTCTAATTCTCTTCTTGAGGCTTGGTTCATTCAGATGCTTATCCTAACTCTGTAATTCAGAATACTGTGGACTGCCGAAGCATCCATTAACATGTGATTGGAATCATGTTAACCTATGTACTTAGAACTCTGTATTTATATGGATAGTTAATGGGCCTTTTTGATAGTATGATGATGCAACATTCCATCTGATATGTAGCATTTTAAAAAATTATTACTCTTCTCAGGCTACTTCATTTATCTAAACCGGGAGTCTCAACGGGGGTTGTTCCCACTGCTGCTGCTGCAGCAGCATCACTGATGTCTGATGGCGGAGGTGCAACTCTGTAGCATGGTGTTAAAGTTGCTGGAGACTGGACATTCTACCTTCGTGTACCTCCATTAATCCCCCCAGACAAGAAGTTTTCTGAAGGTGTGCAGAGTTAGTTTAGAAATTAAGAGGTCTGCTTTGTCAGAGAAACAAGTGTTGGCTTTTATTCCATTTGTTCTGCTCCCTGAAAAACGATTAGCAAATACTACTAGATATGCTTTATAATGTTTTTACGTTTTGCTTTACCCTGTTAAAGTGTGCTTTTGTCTTGGAAGGTTTTACTGGATAACACTTAAAATATGTGAACCCAATTACCTATTGCACCGTGTCAATTTACTAGAACTACTAGTCTTTGGGAGACGTCTTGTCCTTTCTCTTTTTCCATGCGGATCTGGAACTGCTGAAGTTGATTTCAAAGATAGATTGAATACGAAGGTGATGACGACATGGCCAAAAAAAACTTATGGTAGGGGTCAAATAAGAAAACTTAGGGCAAGTCAGCAGGCATGGACGCAATGCTAATCTCTAATGGGGGACCCATGATCCATGTGAAGGAGATCGCAGTTAGTGTTAGTGTTAGCATTAGCCACCTCCTCTTGGGCTCCCATCAGCTTAACTTGTGGCTGAGGTTGTCTGTTTGCTATTGGCCAGAATTATTACTCTGCCGGGTTGTCCAAGTCAGCTCTGAGCTTGTAATGGTTGATTCATCTTCTGCCACGAGGGCTTTAATTCCTCGAATGTTTTCACGATTTTATCCATAGATAAAGAAAGATTAGCCAAGTAACCATATCATTTTAGTTGCTGGCTATTTGATGGAGACTTGACAGTCTACTTTTCTACTGTGTATTACAAAAAAATTATATGCTTTTCAATCACACTTAGGGATATTCCCAAATGCGAAAAGGGTCTGGATGAATAATACTTGGGGAATTTGTAATAGTCAGTATTTGAACAATAATCCTTTAGTCTAAGTAGCAGGAATTTTATTTTTTTGAAGTAAAAGTTTGAGTTGGAGTTTGTGCAAGGAAAAATGAGTATTATAATAAAATTTTATTTTGTAAAGGAGTTCGAACATTAGTGAGTTTTGTGAACCAAAACTAATTTGAAGTACAAGGTTGGCAAGGCAAGAAATCAGTTGCCTGTCCAATAATATACTATCACTATGACAATTAATGAAAGTACATAGTCATATGCCTGTTTCTGGTTCTGATATGAAAGTAGGTGAAGGCAGGAGACATTATGGGCTGGAAATGGAAGAGGGGTATATCAAGACAACCCAGAAATCTCGGCTCATTTTACCCTCCAGCAGAAGCAGGATGCTGATCCTTTCTCCTCATCTTAGATAACCCAGACAGCCGCAAAAAACATTATGTCGCTGTTAACCCACTTCTACCACTCTCTGTTAGGGGCGGCAGCGTTTCTTTATCATTCCTATTCTTCTTGTAGTTAGTTATTATTATTAGGAAAATTGGTCGGTTTAGTCCCTTATCTATTTTCAATAATTAACATAG
>JAXGGT010000162.1:9874583-9887648 GCA_035583425.1 Marsdenia floribunda | reverse complement strand
TTCAAATATACATATAAATATATATAATTCAAATAAAAAATCATCATTACACTAATAAAATATATTATTTTTGTCTCATACTTACTGGACAACATTTTACATTGGCCCCACCTTACTCCTCGTTATTCGCAATCAACTCAATTCTTTTTGAAAAAAATAAACTTTCTCAAAAAAAAAGTTCCAATCCATGTGTATGTATATATGTATAAGCACATAGACGCGCGCCTTCTTCTACAGCCTTATACGACTTCAAAACCCCAATTTTTTTTTTTTTTTTTTTTTCCCCTCTTTAAATCCGTAAGCTTTCTTTTCTTTCTTTATTTTGTTTCTTAAATATCAAGAACAATATTGAATTCTAAATTTTAAATTATTAATTAAAAATATAATTTTTTCTAAATAATTAAGAATCAAACCATTAAATTATTAAAAACTAATTTCCAAAAAGAAAAAGAATTATTAAAGACTAATAAAAATAAAAATTTAACTAACTTTCATAATCAATACCGAGATTCTCGACATCAAATTCTTTTCCATGTCTTTGAGTTTGATCGTCTCCTATTTTATCCTAATTATCAAATAATGAATGAATAGTTAAAATATGTTTAGAGTTTCTAAAATAGAATATTATAACTTAAATTTAAATTGTTCCATAAGTCTTTTCTATTTTTTTTTTTAACTATTATAAAATAGTCCTCAAACTTATAAAATACTAAAATACCCTTTTTAATTGGGCATGGTATTACAATATGTTTTTGAGTTCTACTCGATTAACCTTTAAATTAGTTTCACTTTGAATTCGAATTATATTAAAAAAATATAAAAAATATATGAATTTAAATAATAAAATATTGATATATAATAATTTTTATATAATATATTTTTGAACACTCAATTATGTTCGCAAATATTATTTAAATTTTCTCAAATAATATTTAATCTTAAAAAATTATTTGAGTTTGTTTATTTAATAAACAAAAAAAAAAAAAAAAAAAATTATTGAATGAGCTCAACATTATTCACCAATTATTTAGTCTAGTCTACTATTATGAAAAATTGGTGAATTTAGCCTCTAATATTTATGACTTTAGTGTGATTGATCCATTTTCTTTATTTTTAATTTAGTAGGTCTCTAATGTATATTAATTTGGTGTATTTGGTCATTTTTTAAAGAAATTTAGGGTGTTTTTGGATTTGAACTTTTTTTGAGAAAGTTCATTTTTTTCAAAAAGAATTGAGTTGGTTGTAAATAACGAGGAGTAAGGTGGGGCCAATGTAAGATATTGTCTAGTAACTGGGAAATAAAAATAATATATTTTATTAGTATAATGATGATTTTTTATTTGAATTATATATATTTATATGTATATATTGAATATTTATAGTAAGTAAGTGAATTTTTAATTTATTTTTTTTTGCTACCTCACCAGACATGAACAGTAACATGTCATATTGGTGTCCTAACAAATACAACTATTTTTTTTTTGAATTTAAGTGAAATTTTGAAAAAAATATCACAATCCAAAAATAGCCTTATTATTTGAAAAGTTAAATTTTGTAAAAGAAAAGATTAAATATACCAACTTATTATACATTACTCACATACTAATAATAAAAATATTGATAAATAAATCTGCCAATTTTCCCTACTGTTATTATACGGATAAGCCTCCCCTTTTCCACTCCATAATAAATGAAACTTTTTTTTTTCAAAAAAGAAAAAAAAAAAATTATAATTTTGATTCCAAAAGGCCGAGGGTGTGGGCCCCCGCACCAGAACCCCTTCTTGGTCCCACCAGAATCACAGCCAGCCACAAGATAATAAGAACAACTTTTTGAACCCACTAATTTACCGCCACGTGTCACCAATTGGATCCCCTCTCTCTTCCTTCCTCCATTACATGTGGGTAGTTGCTTACAGTGTGCTTCTTCACTCCCTCTATTCTCTTCCTTCTCTCTCTGCTCTCTTCCTTCACTTCACACTCTCATCTTTTAATTCACCCCCAAAGGGGAAAAAAAAAAATTAAACTTTAGAAGAAAAAAAAAAAAAAAAAAGGAAAACCTTTCCTTTTCTTTTCTTAATTATAGAAATGCTAAAACAGGAGGAAACGAGCATTTTAAGTGGCGGCGGGAACAACAGCTGGGCTAGAGTTTGTGATACATGCCGGTCGGCTGCATGCACTGTTTACTGCAAAGCTGACTCTGCATACCTCTGCAGTAGCTGCGATGCTCGTATACACGCTGCCAACAAGGTGGCTTCCCGTCACGAGCGGGTATGGGTTTGCGAGGCCTGCGAGCGAGCACCGGCGGCGTTCTTGTGCAAGGCCGATGCCGCTTCCCTATGCGCCAACTGTGATTCCGACATCCACTCGGCCAACCCTTTGGCCCGCCGACACCACCGTGTTCCCATTTTGCCTATTTCGGGGAACCTTTATGGTGGCTCTACGCTTACTACTGATCCCGGTGGTGGTGGGCACACAGGTAGGGAGGATGTTGACGACGGTTTCTTGACTCAGGATGTTGAAGAAACTATTGATGAAGATGATGAAGATGAAGCAGCATCTTGGTTGTTGCTTAACCCGGTGAAGGGCAGCAAGAATCAGGAAGGCAACAACAATGGAATGATGTTTGTTGACGAGTTCCTGGACCTAGTTGACTACAATTCATGCCAGGAAAATCAATTTGCTCGTCATCATCAGTATAACAAAGATCAGCAGCAACACTACGTGGTTCCTGATCAGAAGAGCTTTGGAGGGGATAGCGTGGTTCCAATTCGGGGTGCCGGAGAAGGGAAGGATCATCATCAGCTTCAGCTTCAGCATCACCAATGTTTCCAACTGGGACTGGATTATGAGGCCTCTAGCACTGGATATGGCTACCCTGGTTCAACGAGTCACAGCGTAAGTTTTCTCTCTCATATTTGTTCTCTTTGTAGTTTCCGTTTCCTGGACTATGAACTACTATTAAATAATTAATTTTGCCTCAAATCTCATAATTATATAATTTTTTTTTTTCTTTTTTGTGGACTTTGAATTTTTTTTTTTCTTTAGAAAAAAATAAATCTATTATTTTATTGCAAAAAAAGAGCATCATGATTCATTCCTCGTACATGGGACAAATATGTATATATTGGTTTCTCCATTATTTTCATTATTCATTTCCGGAGGAGCAGACCCTCCGTGTCTTTTTGAAATTTTTTTTTTTTTTTTTTTTTCTCTTTTTGGGTTGGGAAAAAAAATGGAGAACCTGAAATTTGTTTATATTTTTGGGACGCGGTGAAATTCGGAGGTTCAATCGTTGTGAGGGTTACGCTAGGAAGGTGTTGAAAGCAGAAAGGGTAAAGTGGGTGCGATGGTATCAAAGGTCTCTTTATACTTTTTGGTGCGGAGACGAATCCTTTGATGGCTCCTCGTTCACTGTTATCAACTCCAAAACTGCTTCTGCTTTCTTATCCCTTTTCCAGATTCATCACTTTCTTCTCATCCATTTCTCACAAAGTTACTTGTGGATTCGCCAACTCAGCTAATCTTTTAACAACATAATTATAATTTTTTCTTCTTTTTTAAAAAAAAAAAAAAAAAAAAATTAAGGAGACCAAAGATGAGTATCTTATTCGGAAAAGAAAAGGAGAGTTAATGGTGTTTTGACCAAGAGTTCTTGCTCTAATAAAATGCTTTCTTTTGTTGCTGAAATTCTATGGTGTTACTATTGTAATTTCAGGTTTCAATCTCATCCATGGAAGTTGGTGTCGTCCCAGAATCTATAATGAGCGAGGTCTCAATCTCCCATCCAAGACCCTCCAAAGGCACCATTGACCTTTTCTCTAGTGCTCCACTACAAATGCCACAGCAGCTTACACCAATGGACAGGGAGGCCAGAGTCCTTAGGTACAGGGAGAAGAAGAAGACCCGCAAGTTTGAGAAGACAATCCGGTATGCCTCAAGGAAGGCTTATGCAGAAACCAGGCCAAGGATTAAAGGTCGTTTTGCGAAGAGAACAGATGTTGAGGTTGAAGTCGACCAAATGCTTTCAACAACACTACTGACAGAGACCGGATATGGCGTTGTTCCTTCATTCTGAATCAAGCAATACTTCAAATTGTCAGCAGCACTGCACAAAACGAGTTGTTATGTCTACAAGCTAAAGATTAATTGCGTACCTATCTTTCTAGATATATATATATATATTTATATCACTAGTTTTTATTGTACTGCGATGTATGCTTAGTAATTTTTGGAATTTTCTTGTCTTTTACCCACCACATCTGCGTACGTCATTGTACATACTCTTCTTATTATTATTGACACATGATTGCATGTAATTTACAAACTGTATGTAGTTTAAAAAATTCACATAAACAACACGATGGCAAGACAAATAATTCTCAAGATACTGGTAAAGAGGCCGTCAAGCCACAAGCAACAGATGAACGAATCTCAATTGCACAACACCTAATGCAATCAAGACCTTACGATCATTTGGGGCCAGATGACAGAGGTGATAAGGCTCCATGGTAACTGAGGCATCCTATAAAGAACAAAATGGTTGTCCTATCACAAATGTGTTAACTTAGGGCCTAACAGACCCCATGTCTTTAACATTGTAAAGACCTACAAGTCTTGTCACTCTGCTTCCATTAGGTTCTTTATCCTTTCCATATAATACACCTTGATCATTATCTGCTGTTAGTTGGTCCCAGATTCTGTTTCTGTGTGCTCCAACCTAAAAGTTACAAAGAATAAAATGGCCAAGTGCAACCAATGAACAAAAGGTTTATGGAGATATTTCTTCAGAGGCGAGGTCATTAGAGTACGGTATCCACAATAACTTAGGTAACTCATAACATACGTGCAAGAGTAATGAGTGACAAATTATCCATATAAATGCGAGAGTAACAGGAGACAAAATTATCTACGCAAGTTTTGTTATAGATGCCAAATTGATAACATATGATATCAATTTGAAAAAGACATGGATGGCCAGAACAAAATTCATAGCTGCAAGTCAAGCTCCCAAATGGGATCGTACCTTTGCTTTACATGCTGCACTTTTCACTTTTTGGGTGATTAATTCATAAAGGGAAAGTGCAGAGGGAAATATGTACTTCAGTAAAGCTACTCTGTAGGTGCAACATTCTCATGATTGCTTAAATTCTGGTTCCCTGGAAAATCTGTCATTCAGGGAATGGCTCAGGGTTTGCACTTTGAGGTCCTTCCTGGTCCTGGGGAACCTTTTTAAGATTGTGTTTTGGCAGGCAATCCACTGAACAGAAGTACCTTTTTCCTCCACGTCATAGCTTATTCAATATCATGTGATCAACAACCTCCCAACACATAAATCAACAAGATGTAAGAAATAAGCATAAGGCATCCTGCTCTTTAAGTTTCGCGAAGGCTTAAAATTTGAAGTCATGGTAAGAAATAAGATCAACCAAAAGAAATAAAACTAGAAAGTTATACATGTTGAAAGTGCATAGCACTTCCTCTCTTTGCCCCATTATAAAGTGATTTAGGTAATGTTTCACAAAAACAGTAAAATTTTGAATTTTGAATAGCAAAACTTGATGATGTTTGGTAATTTCTAGACATATTCTAAGGTTCTATGCCTGATTTCCAGCCCTACCCCTCCCCACCTTTTCACTTTGAGGTCTCTACTAAGAATTGAGCAATTAAAGTATCTAATTAGGTCACCCTCTTCAAAAATACTGGCACATCACTACCTGATGAGAAGCAGCATACAAACAGCATCACGCAAAAGTGAGGAAATCCATGTAAACCATGAAAAGAAAAAAAAAAAAAACTCAATCAAAAGATTCAATTAAGAGGCCAGCATCTTTGAATTCACTGCGTGAAACATAAAGAGTAATTTAGATTCCAGATTGCAGTTGTTTTCAGCCAGAGTAAACATTCAGAACTAAAATGAATTATAGATCATTAGGTCACTTTAGACTGCCTATATTTGATGATCAATTGCTTTTGCAGGTTAAGTTAAGCTCCTTCAGATGTTAATAATTTAGTTTAAGACTTGAATAATATAGCCCCACTTGTGAACTGATAAAGTGAAAGAAAAACAATGAAATTACTGGCATAGAAAACTTGAACATGTAAGAGGAAAACTTTGTGGCTCCTGACTGTCATGATACCTGTGCATGTGCCACAAGTGACATCAGATACTGCTGTACTTTTTTGCTTTTAAGAGCATTCCAGATCCATTATATTTTCCATATCTCTTCCTGCAAGGCCATTTGCTGGGCAACCAGTACCTCTTATCCGTCATCTAAGCACCCAGAAAAAAGAAAAGCAAGAACAGATGTGGACTCTCTTTCCCCAGATGCATGATATGGACCAAAAGCAGTTTCAGATTAAGAAAAGGTTAAGCATCTACTGTATAATAATCAAAGTAATCAAGATTAATTATATAAAACAGACATTGTGTTTCTGCATTCATCACATAAAGCATATTGGATTTACAACAGGAGAGAGCCTCATCACATAAAAACTGATATGGACCATATCCAACTAGGTTTGATCTCACTAAGATGTCTTAAATGAAAGAATTGTCCATTGAACATTTGTGGATGTGAGCTCATATGTTCAAAAGTAAAAAAGTGAAAAGTGAGTACCATCTCAGCAAAGAATATGGAGCTATCATGGGGGTGAAACATCATCTTTCCAGAGCTTACACACTGCAACATTTTAAGTATATTCGTGGAAGTCTTTGGACCTTTTGCTTGGTCATCCTGATCCATGGATATTTTATCCACATTCCAACTCTCCGAAACCACTACTTTTCTTCCATTAAGAAAGTACAAAAAGCAAGTTTCTCACAGCCATGTCATCAAGGTAATTGTAAAAAGGAAAAGCTTTTATGACCAAAAAACAGATAGTTTGAGATATTTTTATCTCCAAACTAGAGTCAATACGAAATTGGCAATAGTCTACTTCCAGTTAGTCATCAAAGAATGCCCTAAGCAGGAAACTTGCCCCAGCCCTATGGTAGAGGTGATAAACCTCAAGCAGTATCATGTTGAATTATTGCCATCAACTAATAAAGGGTATGAACTTGAGTTAACATGTTAAGATCAAGATTCAAATTACTTAATTTGAAGAAATCTTTCGATTTTGAGGATGTGAGCCCATAAAGAAAAAAGTACAAAAGGGCAAAATACACTTCAGAAAGAAGAAATGCCTTTCACGGGGTAAAAGTTAAGATTACAAAGTTGACGGTATAAAGTAATTATAAATTTGCAGTGTGTGGTGTTGACTTGAGGTGCTTCATCATCCTTATGCACTTTAGGCATATATTCTTGCTTTTCAATTTGAAAAATGTGTTATTTACCATCTAGAAAGCCAAGCGAAAAGAACATTACTTAATAAAGGAATCTTTGGTTTTAGAAAGATAGTTCATCCATAGGGAAAATGAAAAAGGTTCTGAGTGAAATGCTTTATCAGAAATATAGACAAGGCTACAAATAACCACTGGTTCGTGATATAAACATACAGGCATCAGAAGTCTCTTTAAATAAAAACCCAGTATAACCATTTAAACAGTGCTAATTAGTTCGTCTCAGTGCCAGATCAGATTCAGTTCAAAACGCATCCATAAAAATAGAAAAGTACTAGGAGAGTGTTAACAAAAATATCAAGGAGATGGCTAGAGATAATATAAATGATTATTAACCATTCTACAAATTTTATGCAATGTCAGCTTCATTTTCCTGCATTCCAGAAAAAAGAAAAGAATCTTGTTGGTGAAAAGAAAGGAAGCACAAGTGGGAGGATAAAAGCCCTACAGTAGGTAAAAAATTCCCGCTCAAATTAGAAAAAAAAAAGTAATAATAATAAAGGAAGAATTCATTATTTCATTCAGTGTCACCTTTGCTGAAAGGCCAAGTATTCTATTTATAGTGCAGGAACCAAAATATTTTGCACAAAAAATAAAAAAATAAAAGAAGGTCAAACATAGATGATAATCAAGTCTCTTAACACTCCATGTAGATGCAGATAATCAGTATTTGGCACTAAATCTGAAATATCAAAAACATAAACTCCTCTTTCCCCTACCTCAGTACACTACTTTACATTTTTTTGAAAATTGTAAACACTACTGTAAGTAGAGTTTGAATTTCAAAGCAGCCAAAGTAAACCATAATTCCTGTTTCCACACTCAAGACTTGTTTGTGTAAACCGACCACAAAGACCCGAAAAAAAGAATCAGCATAAAAGTGAGGGTGACTATTATATTAGAAAGAAATTTCATTTCCACCACAGGGTCCTTACAGAATCATGGGCACTTTAAGAATCAGTTTCTCCCTTCCCATTCGCCGAAAACCACTGCTTTTCTCCACCTCATGAAGCACTGGACACCAAACATCAATGCAAGCCTCACCTTATCCTACCACTAAAACTAGAACTTGTGAAAACGTGAAGGCACCATTTTATTTATTTATTTTATTTTTGGGGCGATTTTTTCACCTAAATGCTGGGATTATAATTCTTAATTCAGCTAAAATCAGACTTCCAAAGCCACCTAACATGTCATCTTACGGACCTAAATTGACTAAAAATCACAGGTTACGGTTAAAATTGGAAAAAGGAATTAAGCTTAATACATTCAATTTCCCCCTTCCTCGAGTGGAGGTTGCATGGAAAGAATAACCACAAAATAAATCTAATTTCTTATACTAATAAATGGTGATTCTTAAGAGTAGAGCAGAGAGAATACCGGCGGTAAGACAAACGCCGGATTATATATATTAACGACGACGGAAGTTTCAAGGACGAGCTGCGCCTAAACGGATTGCCATTACCATTGCTTTGCACTGTTTTTCCTTTTGTGTTTAAAATGAAAGACCCCCAAAAATTATTCATCACAAAAAAAAAAGAAAAAAAGAAAAGAAAGACCTCTAAAAAGGACCAACAAAAGTCTTCCTACTGGGCCTTATTAATATACATATTTCTTAGATGGGCTGCTAGTAAATATCCACCTTAAAGAGGCCATCATACTACTTCCCCTCCATATTTAGCCCAAAATAATAGACATCCTCTGTAGCCCAGTATTCTTAGTTATTCCAATATTAGGCCCATATATTAATTAAATATAGATGGGCTGGACTATATGTTTCTTTTATTAAAAAATTAATCCTTTTGTTTTTTTTAACTTAGTGGGAATGGAATGTTCTATTTTAGTAATCATACACACCATAAAAAAATAATGCATTATGACGCCATGTCATATTAATTATTAAAATATATAATATTCTCCAAAATAAGCGATTTTTTTTTTTTCTCAAATTGAGTGAATTTTATTTTGAAAAATGAGAAATTATTTGTTGATAAAAGTAAAATTTTATAAGTGTAATGATGATATAATTCTTCGAGTGTTAACTTTTAGAATGATGTGACGAGTGTTAATTTTAAAATAATTTAATAATTTTAGTGAGCTCTACATCTTATGATTTGACAAAAAAATAAATTCACAAACTAGATAACTTTGTACCTCATTTCAGTCATATGTTTTAGTCTTAGGTATCTCCTTTATAAATTTTTTCAAATTAATCGATAACGATATTCTTACAATAATAATAATAATAATAATTTTCTTTTTAAAAAATTTTGAGGTAATTTTACTTTTAACGTGTTTAAAATTCATAATTTTTCGAACTATAAATAAAATTACTACTAACTAAATTATATCCTTTTTATAAAAAGAGGACAATTAAAGACATGAAAATTTGATAGAAAAAACAAAAAACAAATATATATATATATATATATATATATATATATATATGAGTGAACTAAACAAGAAATCCTACAGCCAACCAAACATATGCTGATGAGAAATCTCCCGATTTCAAAAAATCATGTCTTTTACAGCAGCTTTCCAGCGGATCTTGGATGAGTCCTGTCTTCATGTGTCGACAATAATAGTACTCTTTGTATTACAAGCAAGGAAATGAGAGGCAGACAAACTGCATCTCTAAGATAAGATTTGTACTTCAGCATTTTTCACTACGTATCCAAAAGGTTCAGGCTTTTCACATTTTGGTATATATATATATATATATGTGTGTGTGTGTGTGTGTGTGTGTGTCAAATACTGTTAAGTGCAAATAAACACTAAAAAAAAATACATCCACTCGAAATAAGAAAACATAACTTATACAATAAAAAGTTCGATTTTACTTTGTGATTTAAAACAAAAAAAAAAAAATTATGAGTTCAAGATACAACAACGAAAGAATGTTATGAGAAACCAAGCTAATAAAAACCGACCTAGTCTATGATAAAATGAATAAACGGATAGTGGGTATGAATATGGCTCGCCTAGGTCAAACATAGGAAAGATTATGTTCTCTGATCGACTCATAACTCTTAAGTCGCTATGAAAGTCTTAACTATCTTTCATCTTAGTTCAGACAATAGACAAAGAGGAGATTATGCCACAATTTATATACTTTTTTTTTCGCTCATACGAGATAAAGTTACTTAAAAAGAGAATAATACTCTTCTAAAAAGGGGGGCAACAAAAGAGACATCAAGAACATCCAAGTACATAAATATAAACCGATTCCTTTCTATATAAAAGTAATTGAGTGAAAGTATAACATAAGAACTTCAAATCAACAACTTTGGAGGAGAGAGTTCACACAAAAAAAGAAGAAGATATTTTTCCTCTTCTTCAATTCAATAGGAAGACATTTTTGTCCTAATTTAATTATCGAAAGATCTTTCTCGATGATAATATCTCTAGATTTTTAACTTATTATTATAACCCTCTATCTTGTATCCGAATAAAAATATTCAGATCAAACAATTAACTAAAAAAAAAAAATTATTCTTAAAAAATTTGAATCAGATCCGTCACTTTATATTTGATTGATATTAAATTTTGAAAAAAAAAAAAAAAAAAGGTTTAAATCCAATGGAATCATATCAAGTTCCAATGCCCCTTCCAAACCATCATGAGCTAGATTTTTCCTTCTTCTTCGTATCTATATATATATATATATATATATATATATATATATATGTATGCAGTGCCACCATCCACTTCCACTAATGATCCACTAATACTAATCTTAATTAATTCCCCCTTTTCCTTATCCTACTCAGATTTCCACCTCCATATATTCCTCTTGTTTTTTCTGTTATATATATATATATGTACACACACCAAATTTATCAACAATTTTTACATGGTTTTAATTATTATTTTTTTTCCCAGTATTATATATTATAATATATAATAATATTGTCCATGCTTATTCCCAACGTCAACTAATAAGTAGTGAATAATATAATATAATATAATATAATATATATATATACTACTGCACCAAAGAAGGGCGTCTCTATCCACAATGTTTCATCTCTGTTATTTTTTGTCGTTTGGTTTTGGCCCATCGAATTGGATTCTTTACCATTGTTATAATTATTTTTTTACCAACCAACATCTTAATTATATATATATATATATATATATTAAATCGAGTTAAATTTTCAATTGACTCTAAAATTTTAAGTTAATGGAGAGAAATTAAATTTATATATTTTCTAAATATATCTGTTCACGTGTAGGTTGACTATATGTGCAATAATTAACAAATGTGGACAATAGTAAAAATTTGTATGCAGGACTTTTCATTCTGATACTATATTAAATTGAGTTAAATTATGAGTTGTTCTAAACGTTGAAACTTTTAAATTGAGCTAAACCCTAATTCATAGGGCCTTAATTTATGATTGGACTTGCATGTGTTAGAGATTGTGACCCAAATTTAGATTGTGACTCAAATTCTATTTGGATCGGGTCCATATTAATTATTGGGAGTTGCTCATTTTTCTATTCCACATTGGTTTAAGAATGAAGGGAGAAATAACTTACTCCTTTTTTTTCTATTTCACATAGGTTTAGGAATAAAGAGAGAAGTCTATATATATGTGTATTGTAGGGTCTTTTGAACATAGCATTCATAATATTGATTAATATCATTCATAGTATTGATGATCATAGTTTTTTATCTCCTTTGTAACTTGATTTGACAATATTGAATATACTTTCCTCTACCTGTAGTTTTTCTCTTTTAGGGTTTCAACGTTAAATCTGTGTGTTCGTCTTGTTCTTTTTACATTTGTGATTTGATTGTCATTATCATCCCTAATTTTATAACAGCATGCATGTCATGTTGTTTCGCTTCTCTTCTCTTTTCTCCGATGAAAGAATAATACGTGATGATTGGATATATATTTCAATATTTACTACAATTATATGGTACATATATATATATATATAGTCAGCTTACATAAGTAAAGAATCGTGCAATATCATAGGAAGAAGTTTACTTAACAGCGATTGTTTGCTTCATGTTTGGGGCAAAGGAAATATTCTTTGCTGCGTTTTCAAGCATAAACCTTGAAAAACCCTACCTTAAGAGGAAGAAGAATAAGAAAATAGAATGGAACCAAGATTACTTAGATATAGTTCTAAACGTTTTGATATATTTAATTTTTAAAATTTTATATAAATTATAATTTTAGTTTTATTACACGAAAAATGGTCAATATAGTTAACGACAAAAAATTTATTATATTTATACCCTTAATTTATGTTTTTTTAAAAAAATATTAAATTTATTAAAATCTAATATATGTAGGATTTAAAAGATTAACATACCAAAATCTTATATATTTGAAATTATATTCACTAATCTCTCAAATAAAATTAAAAATCACTACACACACTATAAAATCTACAAGCTCGTCAAAATCATTAATTATTATATTATTTTTTTAATACTTTCATGTGGGGTCTTAACTCTTAATTTATAACGAAGGAAATTAAAACATAGAATTTTAAATGTAAGATTCTTGATTATAGTCTTAAAAAAGGATATGTTTTTTTTAACCATAATGTCCTTTCATTGAAATATATATACTCAAATTATTATTATTTTTGGCTCTCATTCCCAATTTTTATCCATGTTTGTATTTAATATGTGAATTATATATATGCTACTCGACCAACTAATTAATATTATTAATGTGATCGATCATATTTTTATCG
>JAXGGT010000162.1:9836709-9867876 GCA_035583425.1 Marsdenia floribunda | reverse complement strand
ATATATATATATATATATGTATAATATGTTGTTGATAAATGTGATCATTTAACTTATATAATTTTTGTAATTTCATCCTTATCTAAAAATTTTATTCTATTTCATTTTTTATATTAATAATTTTTGGCAAATTTAATTTATCCTTATATCAATTTAAGTGGCAGTCAACACAGTCAATTATTACAATTTAATTTAATTTTTTAAATAAAATGCACGTATTCATTGAAAATTTTCATTTTTATCTTTTGTTTTTAAACAAATTAAATTAAATTGCAAGAATTGAATGTGTTGATCATCACTTAAAATGACAAAAAGATTAAAATTTTCAAAATTATTAATATAAGAGTTTTTTTTTTTAATCCGATATCCTTATCGACTAATTTGGGAGGGATCTATAGGGTATACCCCCAAGATTACAGCACATGACTAAAATTCATCACAATGCTGTCTTTGGTGAGAATCGATCACAGGTCCTACACTTGACAAGCCAAGTGGAGGCACCTAAGCAAAAATTAATATAAGAGATGAAATTTTAAATAGGGGAAAATAGTCGGTTCAATCCCAATACTATTTTCAAACAGTGGGTTCAGTTTCTAAATTTTTTTTTTAGCCCTATTCTATCCTACTGGGGACTAAATTAAAAAGGTGAAAAATTGATTAAGGATAGAAGAGGGCTAAAAAAAAAATTTAGAAACTGAACCGACTATTTTCCCTTTTAAATAGGAATGAAATTACAAAAATTATATAAGTTACAAGACCAAATTTACCAATTTACCCAAAAAAATAGAATTATTAGTGAATTTAGTTCCAAACATTTGCTTCATTTTCATACTTGGTTCTAAACTTTTTTTTTTGGCGGATTAAGTCCCTTACATATAAATTTTTGTACTCATTAGGTTCTAACAGTTGATTTATAGTAACAAAATTTTGTATTTTTTTTTTTATCAAAAAAACCTAATTCACCACCAAAAAGAAATAAATAAATAAATAAATAAGACCAAGTATGAAAATGAAGCAAATATTTAGAACTAAATTCACTAATAATTCCAAAAAAATATATACAAAAGTTATATTACCAATGGAGACCATAAAATTTACTACTCCCAAAACTTATTATTATTATTATTTTTTAACTTGTCACATTTAAAAAATAAATAATATATTTATCACTTTAAAATTGATGTTTTCCATATTTTTAAAAAAAAAAAAAATTCTTTCATATTCTTTTAATTAATACTTTACAATTTATTCTTATAAAAAAATTAAAATTAAAATATATTTTAAATGTAATTTTTTCTACTTAACAAATAATTTTTTTTTTTTTTTGAAAAAAGGGAAATTAGCCAAATTGGTCACTAAACAATTTATGTTTGGCCAATTTTATCCTTAAAGTTTATTTTTGGATAATTTCATCCCCAAATAATTTTCGATCGACCAATTTTGTCTTTTTATAAGTTATTGAGCAGGTTACAAGTCACAAATTTGATTTTGAAGGTTTGAATAAGGGTAAAATAGTAAATTTATGTTGGGTGTTTGATATTACCTTTAAATTAATGAGTAATTAATGTTTAATTAAATTTTTTTAGTTTTTATCCCATTTTTCATCCAAACTTTTTCTTCTTCTTCCCGATGAATGTATGGAAAAAGAAAATTGGTCAGTTTAGTCCTCTAACTATTTTCATTAATTAACATAAGTTTACAATCTTTTTTTTTTTTTAACCTATTAAGTCCTAAATCTTTCTACGAGCAGCCTATTAAGTCCTTTCAGCCAAAAATTTGAATTTTTCAGCCAAAGATCATCACGTGCCGGGCACGTGATGATTTTTTTAAGGGCAAAATCGTCATCTTGAGTATTATAAAGCTATGAACTTAGACTAATTACAAAATCGTCCTCTTTATACGAAAAAAATAGCTTTATAAGATCCTGCAGTTAGTCTAAATTCATATCTTTATAATACTTAAAAGGATGATTTTGCCCTTAAAAAATCATCACGTGCTCAGCACCTGATGAATTTTGGCCGAAAAATTTATATTTTTGATCAAAAGGACTTAACAAACTGCTCGTAAAAATATGTAAGACTTAACAAGTTAAAAAAAAAAAAAGATTATGGACTTATGTTAATTAATGAAAATAGTTAAAAGACTAAACCGACCAGGAAAATTCTCAAATTTCCTATGGGGAAATTTCTCAAATTTCCCCCCAAGCCCATTTTACTTCTCTCAAGGGAAGAAACTATGTCATCCCCATCTTTTACTGAAAGCGAATGGGTATCGTACTGGCTTTCAAGCGGTTTTCCTCACTCCCTGGCTGACTACTAGCATGACGAAGAAATGGCATGCTTTTTCCAAGTCCTATCGAACATCAAGAGATGGGCTTACGCATTGATAGATGAATCCGCCTACATTGATAGTGGGCTAGGAGTAGATTGAGCAAAGGGGGGATTCACGCGATGGGTATCGACATAACTCTTCTTTTGAAAATATTCTCATCCATTTTGAAAATTCAACCTTTTTTTCTCTGCCAATCCCTCTCTCTCTCTCTATATATATATCTATATATATACACACACAATAGACACACGGATTTTCTTGAAATCAAGGAAATGGGTATGTGTCCAGTCAAAAAAAAAAAAAAAAAAAAAAAAATAGAATTTTCGGGAAGAAAAGGTGGGTTGAAGGTTGTATGTGAGTAGATGATGATGGGTTTATGTGTGGATTGAGAGTCGGTGAGCGCCCAAGAGGGGTGGAATTACAATGAAAGATTGTTTCAGATCAATCGGAGATCAGAGAAGAGTGGAAGGGAAGAAGGGAAGAAGAAAGAAAGGATTTTTTTCTTTTTAATTTTTAATTATACCCCTCACTAATTGAATTTATTAATCTTTAATTATTTGATACCTACTCAACCAGTAAAATGATGAAATTGACTAATCAAAAATTATTTAGGGATGAAATTATCCAAAAATAAACTTTAAGAATGAAATTGGCTAAACTTAAATTATTTAGGGACCAATTTGGCCCAATTTCCCTTGAAAAAAAAAGTAGTATTACTCAAGGTTCGATGACAACATATTAAATAACACAAAAATTTAAAAATAAACAAATAAAAATAATTAGTGTAATACCTAATCCATTTTGAGTATAAATTTTTTAATAGATGCAACAAAATTACCGTTACTACTTTAAAATCTATTTCCTGACCCATTCCCATGCTTTCGTTTTCACCCAAAGCAATACGCATAAATTCAGAGAGTAGGGGTAGGAATCTAAGCCATTCCAAAATCAACCTAAATTTAATTCACGGGAATTAAATAATAATAATCACTAATAATTACACAGCTTAAAAAATTATTAATATTACTTCTTCTTTTTTGGTTAAGAATATATAATTCAATTGATAGCAACCTCACTTATAATTTAATAGGTCATAAATTCAAAACACGACAAAACCAAAAATACTTCAAATTTCAAAAAAAAAAAAATTATTTTTTTTTTTACTTATCATATTAAAAAAATCAAAATATATTTATTAATATTTTTTTCGTAATACTTCATAAAAATATTACTCTTACTCATTAATTATTTTTATTAAAAAAAAATATTACAGCAAGTGGGGAAAAAGGAAGCAGATGTTGACCACGAAATAAGCTTTCATGTGCAGATATTGACATAATTCTAACTTCACAGTATCATTAGTACAAGCTGGCCGCAATTCCAAAACCATTCATTATTAGTCAAACACTACCAACCAAGCAACTAACCCATGTCTACCCCGCCCATCCCACTCATGGAGGACCAGATAATACTACTACAGCTACTACTAACTACTGCTAGAGTACATATTAAAGTAGCTCGTGAGTACAAGAAACAGGTGCTTTAGAGATAAAAGATACTCAGAACTAGAAACTCATAGTGGCAGTAGAAATAGGAATTTTCAGGTGGATGGATCATTCAAGCTTTGCCTAACCGAACAGAATCATTACTTACTGATAGAGGCTCACCCCAGGGTAGATATCACAATGCAACATACAATGGAGTCCAGAAGCAACATATTTCCACAGCTTTCTACCAGAAATGCTCCGAGAACGCCTCAACTACCTTGTTTGAGTTGAGTTAAACTCAGGGCTTTATAGATACGCCTAAAGAAGCTGGACCAAAATAACAGTTTATATGTAAGTTGTGTAACAGAATCAATCCTTTTAATTAGTTTCTTTGGTAACAAAATGAAGACGAAGATGAAGACATCTTTTTCCCACTTACTATTATCATTGTCTGTAAGTACAAAACATCATTGTATGTAGAGTACCCCAACAAACGTGTTTAACGTGTTGGTTCAAAGCTAGTACAACAACTAATAGAAAACATTAAGAAGAGTAACACTGGATATATTGTGGAAAAATTACAATCCCAGCAGAGCTTTGCTCTTAAAGGCTACATAGAGAGAAGAAAAGGAAAAATGGCTACATGTGATAAAAAGTAAATAATGTAAACTCATCTCTGTTACCTCTGTGGCTGTGAGCTTGTGCTTCTACATGCCAAAATTGCACATTTGGACAAATATCATCTCAGAATCAACATATTTTGTCCATAGGTTCTTATATTGGTTCATGGCAATGTCCAGCCAAGGTTTCATGTTGCCATTGAAATGGATGACAGCAGCATTGCTAATCTCATCCATGCTAACACTTGGATTATGACCAAGCCCAAGTACATGCCAAAGTTTATCCAAGGACTTGGTTGTTGAGTAGAAGGTAATCAACCCTGGTGGAAGTGTTCCCGATTTCCATAAAGTTCCATCGTCATTCTGATAATGATAATAAAAACACCAAGAATATTAAACAAGAAACTGTCAACCAAAATGAGCATCTCTTCAGCTAAGACAGATATATACAAATAACAGGAACTAGAGATATAAGCATTAGATACTAACCAAATTCATCCAGTAATGGTACTGCTCTGTGGACTTCTCACTCCTCCAAGCATCAAGATCAAATATATTCATTCCAAACGCCCAGGCACAAGCCTTTGGACTAAACTTCGCCCGTATTCCAGTATGTGAGAAGTTCAAATACTGAGAATACCGGCGAAACGAACCAAAGCATGTCTCCACTGCTCCATTCACTTTCCCATCCATATCAATTCTCCACAAATCTGTCAAATCCTTCTGTACAACAACATCATCCTCCAGGAATAAGACCTTGTGCAGCTTGGGGTACATCTCTGGCAAGTAAAACCGGAGGTGACTCAGCATGGACACATACTTGGGGCTCGTAGATTTTTTATTGTTTGTATCTTTGGTTGTGTTCTCTGCCCTGTTCTGGAGATTTGCAGATCGTAACTGCCTAAGCACTGGAACATATGATGGGTTCAAGAATGGGTAGTCATCCAGTGATTTAATCTCCACGTATGCTCCATTTTCAATTGGCCTCATTTTAAACCAAACCTTCATGGCAGCCACGTTCATCCTATCTGTTACAATGTGGAAGACATGTTTCCATGGCTCCAGGGCATTCCTAACAGCTGAATTGACCACAACAGACACGGCAATCACGTTGTCTGAAAATATTGCATAATGATACAAACTCGGGTCCTCAAACTCAGGTTTTGGCTCCTCATCAGTGTAATTATCTGGATGTGCAATTCGCTCCTCCATAAGTCGCATTGCAAGACAATGCAAGCTCTTTGGGGTAGACCTAGAAGAAATTGAGCTCCCAATAGCACTATTCTTCTTAGCCTTAACAAGCAACTCATTCACCGCAAAAATGGTGTCTTTCAATTTCTGAATCTTTAACTGATTATCATATGACTCTTTTGCTTCAGAAATCATAGACCTAGCAATCTTAATCTTATCCTTAACCTCTTTCTCAAACTGCCTCAACACATCCTCATCTACAGGCCCATCAGTATCAAACAGAGCAGTTTTATAATTCTCTTTGATTTGAAGATCAGAAAAGTTTCTGGCCAAATCATCAAACATATTAAGCTGTCTAGAGATCTCAAGCTTGAGCTTCCTTGCATAAGCAGCGTAAGCATTTACCAGGGCAATATGATCGGTGGCTTGCTTGTACACTAAATCTAACCTAGTCTTCAAGGGGTCGGAATTTAATGCTAGAAATGTTCTAGGCATGTAGGCATGTCCAGTAGTTCGTGTCACCTGAAAATATTTCCATTAATACACCTTATTTATTCGACTAAATCACTAAACTGAGTCATCAAAACTACAAGGAAAGAACTAAAATCAATTCCAAATAAATGATTCGGCTTTTAAAAAAAAAAAAAAAGAAGAAGAATAGTTCTTGAATAAATAAATACTAAAGAGGAAAGTGGGACTTACTGAATCATCTTGGTAGAAAGAACGAGAGGATAAGAGGACAGAGAAAGTAGCCAGGAAAAGCAAAGTGAACATGGCGGATACGAAGATCCGGTAAGAGAAGAAGTTGCGAAGGGTGGATCCAATACCAGATCCTCCCCCAACGCCGCTGCCTCGGCCACTCCGGACCGCAACCGCCATTTGGATCTAACTGTGAGCCCTTTTAATATTTAAACCAACCAGCTTCTTCCTTTGAAATCTGTTACCTGAAAAAAAAAATAGTAATCCCAGAAAGAAAACTGATATTCAAAGAAAACGCTAGCAAATGACCCCTCCCCGTTGAAGAATGTAGACTCAAGACTCTGTCTCTGAGTGGGAAAATTTGTGAGAGCTGGAAAGTGGGATCTATGAAATTAATATCAGCAGTATACAGCTATGGGTGTGGAAAAGAAGGAGGAGGGATGGGGAATTCGGAAATGGTCCGTTCTGCGTCGGTGGTTTTCTTGAAATTCTTTAATTCCATTAAGTCAGCTCGCTGTATAACCATTTCAGGGATCTTTTATTATTATTATTACTATTTTCTTTTCTTTCTTTTTTTTTTTTTTCATTATTATTATTATTATCTGATTCTTCGTAGGTTTTGGACGAAGGCCAACCAAATTATGGTTTACAGAAAATAATAATGAGAAAATAAAAAATAATAATAAATTTATTTTTTCTTTATGAGAGGGACGATAAATCATTTTTACATACTCGTCACTTATATAATTTTCTATTTTTATTCATATATATATATAATTAATATTATTTTTTTACGTAAATCTCTCGTCATTGTACGTATGGGACTCAATTGATATTAAATTAATTATTCAAAAGAATTTTTTAGTGTTTATTTTTTATTTTAAAATATATTAATTATATTTTCAATGGTTAATTTTTCAAAAAAAAAATTATTTATTTATTTATATTTTTTTAATTTACAAAATTTTAACTCTGTGAGGATTTAATGACAGCGAGTGGGATGGCGGCTGGCTGCAATGCAACTCTACAGCGAGAGAGCTTATACAACAATGGAAGAAAAGCATAAGCATTGTGGATGGAGAACGCATTGATTACGCATTTTTCTTGCATTTTAATGGCCAAAATATATGGGTAGCAATCTTTATTATTTTAAGCGTCGGCTAATCCTTGAAACCGGGATTTTTTTTTTTTTTTCCATTTTGACAAAGGTCAGGAATCAGCATCAGGAATACGATTCAGAGGATTTTTTTTTTTTTTTTTTTTTTTTTTTTTTCTCTTTCCGACTGAAAATAACCTCAAAGGGCTGGACAAATTATAACTCTCCAGAAACCACCAAGGTAAAGTCCCACATATGACAATTGTGAATATGTTTTTGGCCTTACCCTTTTTTTTCCCTCAACTAGGTTTATTTGTATCTTCGAACTTACTTTTCTCTGTGGTTGTCTGGGACGGTTTTAATTTATAATCAGTCATCTTTCTTTCTTTTTTTTGCTCTGAGGGGATGAATTATATAGTTTTCTTTGACCTTTTTTCTAGCTGGGAATTTGTATGTAATTTGCTATAGTTACTGAAGAGTAAAACTTATCTGTAGATATCAAAATTTCAATTTAGACTGTGTGTAAAAATTATATCTCTGCTTGCATATTGAGTTTAGTGCTAAAAGATTAAACCTTTGGCTATTCGATTGTTGAGCTGATTGCTTAGAGCAGTAAGTGTTTGATTCATAATTCAGAAAGAATCTAGTCTATTAATAAAGTTAAAATTTTGGGTCTGTGCCTGTGGCAGTCATTCTTGGCTTCTGAAGGTGATTGGTTGTATTTTACAGGAACAAAATTAGTACGATATTTTCTGTTTCTTATATATATGATAATTTGATATTTTACACAAAGGCTATGTGTGGGGGCAAGCCCCTAGCATTGTGGGATTGATAGACTTTATAGAAGTATTGTAACAAATGAATGTCTATCCCAATATTGCTTTTGTTTGGTCTCTGATAAGAACTTGAGAGTCTTTTGTGGGACCTTTCTGGGTTGAACATCTAGTCAGACCTCTGGAAATCCTGTTCTCCTTTTTACCAATTTTAGGAAGAAGAGAGAGAGAGAGGCAGAGTTGATTGCTATCCCAGACAATCCAATACACTTTATATATGACTTTTACCGAACTGAAACTGGTCGGTTTAACATTTGAATAGTTCACAAGAGTAAAAATGCAGCGCTTATTCCTTAATGACTTTTGCTTCTACCTTAAAGCATTTTTAGTTTGTTATCCTTCTGTTCTCCTAGTGCTTCAAGACCTTCAACTACTTTTGCCTATTGCTTTTGGATTTCCCATTTTCTTTTACAGCTCGTTGACATTTTGGCACCACATCCATTTGTAGGTGAATTTCATATCAACATTGTGTGCACTAATCTGCTCTTGTGCTTAAACAGGTAAGTGCTTCTTTCATCACCCTTATTCTTTCATCTGTGATTGTTTTCATGTGCGATCATGCAGTCATAGTTGGACACCAAATTTAATAGATAGGGTAATATTGAAAACTATGCACTACTTGTACACTTGTATACAAGTGTACGATGCCATAATCGAAGGTAAGATGATACTCCTACGATAAAAAGCTTTCTAGAAGTACCAACTCTCCAATTTAATACAGCTTAACATGAAGTTGGGGGGAATTTTATTCACTAAGATAGGAGTGAAGAAAAAACGGGACACGGGGAGAACCAAAATATTGGCCTCCACATTCACCCAACAAATTTGTGAAACTTGTAGAGGACTGATATATTTATTAGTTAGTCACAAGATAAGCGGTTGCAGGCATCTTCGTCAAGGTCTCTGAAGTCATGATAGGGACTGTTGAGCTGCATGTCACTGAGCATCTGACGAAGTCCCGAAGCTTCTTCCTTTAGCTTGGCATTTTCTTGAAGAACTCGATCATGACTCTCTGAAACATGGTTCAATTTATCCATGAGTTGGTGATTCTCATTGCGCAGCCAAACAACCTGGGACCAGAGCTCATCAAGATGCTTTTGCTTGCGCATGCGTGATCGCCGTGCTGACTCTCTGTTGGATATCATTCTTCTCTGCTTTCTCTCATTTATCAGACTTAGTTGTTGTTCATCTGCTTCATCTGATGTTGAGTTACTGCTAAAACTTGTTTGATGATTGAAATCTTGAGCCTGAGGAGTGATCTGAAAGTGGTACAAAGGGTTTGAAAGTCTGCTTAAGTGAAATGCAGACATGTTGTTGTTCAAGCCAAAATGGGCAGGATGTTGAGTTGGACTTGAAGGAAGTAAATAGTAAAGTTCTGTTGCCTCACCGGGTTGCATGGTTTCAGAAGTTGCTTGAGATGCTCAGAGAATTTTTTGTTTTTTTTTTTTTTTTTGGACCTGATCTTACAATTATAGTTTGGGAAGACGAATGGAAACTTATGGAGAGGAGGGGATTTTATAGGATGGGAAAAGCTTCAGGGGCCCATTTAGCAAATTGGAGTAACAGTAAAGTTCCTTAAAGATGAGACCATTGGAATTTGATGCTGAGCATGTGCATACATTTTTAGGCTTATATGTGTATATTCATGCTAGACACTTTCTAGTTTACACACATAGATTTCGCTTGATGTTTCTTATGGTCATTCATATGCTACTTATTACTTGCAATGAAACATGAGATAGGCATATCCAATTGAAAATGGGTAATATAGTAGCTCCTGTGGATAAGTTGTGCCATCAAAACAATCATGCATCACATACACAGACTATAATGGGGAGTATCATTATTGGAAAAGCAGGGTGTTTTTGGAAGAAATAAATTAATAGTGTTATTTGGTGTTAAAAGATGAAATTAGATATCAGTGATTTTATAACTCAAACTTTATTTAATATTTTTACTGCTCTAATGTGATTATTTCTTAATCTTGTGATGTGAAGGAATTGGAGAATGGACGTCGGGGAAGGATTTTGGTCCCGATAAATAGAAGGGGAAAAAGGTCACTTTTAGGTGCCCATCACAAAGTAAATTATTCATTCTTTCATTGTTCCATATTTCATTATCACAAATAACAGACCTCTTCTTGTGGCACTTTTGGATGCCAATCAAGAGTGGCATATGGCAGAAAGGGGTGTCTTAATCTTCATAATGCAAAAAGGAAATAAAAGTAGTAGCAAAGCATAGTCATTGGTTGCTCCACACAGTTCCTGGGAAAGATTTACATTAACAGTTTTTCTGGGTAAGTTGGTCAAATTGCAGTTCAATAGGTGTGATATGCTGTCATATCAGATGATTCTGAAAGTTGCTGTATATGATATACGTGCAAAACTTCTTTTGCTTTGAGATTGCGTTGCAGAAGAAAAGATCAGTTATTCACTCAACTAGAGTACAATGAAGTAATATATCAAAGGAAAATATTTACCAAACCTGTATCTCCAGAGTTATATTGAATAGAAACATCATCAGTACCGTGAAGAAAATAGTTTAGCACTTCATGGGGTGTGCCAGCTGGAAAAGGTTAGGAGGGTCAGTGTTAAGCTTTAGCAGAAAGGAAGATGCTAACCTGGGAGCATAATTGCTTATTGTTTTGTTGTCACAGTGAACTGTTCATTTTCTGATCAGGATAAGCCATTATTAGAAAAATTTCCACTGATTGTGAATCCTGTTAGAGATCCGATAATTCAGTATTCTTTTCCCTATTAGCAGATTTAACCAATTTTATGATGATATTCAAGAATTAATCACACCATATATATATATAAAGGTTTATGCAGTTGGGCTTTGTTTTATTGCTGGTGGGAAGATGATGAGGAGAAAGATATGAATGTACTTTGAAATGCAGTCTTCCACTAATAAAAAGAGTTTTGTATGCATCCAGAACGAAGAAAAAAGTTCTTATGGAGGCGAATGCTTTCTCTCTACTAAATGTTGGGGTCAGGTTGAGTGGACTGAATGGTCAAAAAAACTATAAAAATGCATATTGACTCTAACTTCATTCTTGTCTTTAAATTGTTTATCCCATGTTCCAACTTTTATAGTTTTTGTTTTCCTTTCCCTCTCTTCTACACTTGCTTTAAGAAATAATTATTAGGTGCTGTATCGGTAAAAGCCCTTTGGTCAATTGATTGTACCTGTGAATGTATATGATTTACTTTTAGGCTGCTGATGTTTTTTTCCAACAATTTAGTGTTGCAAGAAAAAGTGGCCTGAATTATTCATATCCTAATGCCTTCATCTTTATCTTCACCACCATTTTATTATTCCCTGAAAAATCTGATCTTTTCTTTTTTTTTTTTTTTTTTACTATTCTTATGACTTTTAGTTTATGAATTTTGCACAGAATCTTTCCATCTTAACGTGCGTTTACAACTGAGTTAATGAATGCTGCTGTTTTTCAGGCTGCAGAGTCTCTGATACTTTTATAGTTGGAAGATGCTCTTAGGACATCAATCCCAGGAGAAGATCAAGATTTGGATTGCAGTAAGTGTAATTGGTTAAAAAAAAAAAAACTTTTTTTTTCTGCAGCAGTTCCTGATTGTCTTTGACTCGATTTTTTTTTTTTTTTTTTAATTATTGTCTTTTTATTATTATTCTTATAGGAAGAGTTGAAAAAGACAAAAGATAGGGCTGAGGGAAGCATTCCCCAATTCTCAGATGTGAAAGAAATGATTAAAAACAAATTTCCCACTTGAAGCCTTATGCATGTCAGCATATCTTATCTCTCTTTCACTAATCATGCCCATATCTAATTGTATTTACCCACCATATACCCTTCAATTTTCTGTTACTCAATTCTCATGGACTCATCCCCCTCATTAGCCAAAGATAATGATGGAGAAACCATTTTGGCAGAGGAGAAATATGAAGGGGTTTATATTCAAATATAAGGACACTGGCTGCCCTTGAAAGCTAAAAACTAAAGTTTCAGGGCATGACTAAAGAAGGCCTAGTCGAACTAACGTCCCTGGTCTGCCCCTTTGAGCACCAAACAATCCAAAGTATGTGAAAATATGTTAGGCAAGGATGAGAGAAAAGGAAAACAACACAAGTGCATGATAGATATCTGCCATGGTCCCATGCTAAGTTTACCAGGTGTGCGTGTCTTCCTTGCGCACCTCTTCTACATCTTTATTGTCCATTGGCTCTCTGTCGGCTCAACCATGGAGGAGAATAGGCCCCAACCACATACACACACTGAGTCTAGCCATTTTCTTCAGGTGCCCTCAATTTGTGCTACTGTCACTTGTACCTTATGTGACCCATTCTTGCACCCCACTGAAGTAACCTGCACATTTTGTTTTCCCCCCCTCTCTCATTCTAGTAGTGAAGCGCACCTCATTTCCATTCAACAATGATGTGTTCAACCCGATACAGCCAGCTATAGTCCTAACTCATTGGAACTGTTCTCTGTTCAAGAAAGAAATTTCATGCTATATAAAATTAGGTTCTTTCTTCTTAACATAAATTCCTTAATTTTATGTAATGTCCAGAGATTGATTGGCTTATACCGGATATAAGCTTCTCGGGTTTTTGCATATATCCTTTCACTGCTCTCCCTTTTTGGTTCATCTTTTTTACCGATGGGAAAACGTCAAGAACTAATCAAAAGTACCTTTTGGTGGTGGTGGTGGTGTAGTTTATATAACACGAAACTTTTGTTTTTGTGTTTAAATAACATTGCTAACTTTGGTGCAACTTATAGAGTAGAGAGGGTCATCGCTGTTTTGAGTGCTGCTGCAATTGGTATTAAACTTGCACGTCTTGCTTACATACTTTTACTAAATAAAGTTTTGATCCACTAACTAATGTGGATGATAAAGGTGTTTTTGGTTACTTTAAAGCAAATAGCCTCAATCTGTTACCCAAGTGAGCCCTTCTTTCTCACAAACTAACACATATCTTATGCAAATAGGAACAGTGAGCCGAGTGATGTAATATTTATTTACAAACTGTTTTATTATTACTTGTACTAATGTTATTTCTGTATGCAAGCTCATTTAACTTGGGGAGTCACATAAAAAACAAAAACTGATGTTGCCTAGAGAGTCTAATTGAAGAGTATAAATGGTGATTTTCTTTTCCGGAGGCTGTATATTTATTTCAGTAACTAGCTTCAAAAATAAAGGGGGATATGTAGCCATTCCATTGGACATTTTGTTGATCTTGCGTGCTTCTTTGTTTATTTGTTAATCAATCTTTGAATATCGGGGGAGTCTTTTTGCCTCTACCGCCACCCCTCGGTTCTCCCTACTTCGTAGGAGGGTGAGGGGCCTTGGCACATATCTTGTCTGGAATGAAGTGATCGCCACGATAATCTTGGGAATCAGGCCCCAAGATCCTTCGACATGAATCATGTTGAGAACAAAATCTCACCTCCAATGTCTGAAAATACAAAGCATTGGGGCGAAAGGTTTCCTGATTCTTTCTTTCTTCTTTCTTTTCTTTCCTTTCCTTTCCTTTCCCCTCCGCCCCTGCCCCCCACGCACCTTTTTTTTTTTTTTCCCTTCTTTGATATTAACTTGTAATTGAAGCAAATATACCACCCAATTCTTCAATTGCACAATCATTGAAATAGCAAATTTGAGTCCCCAAGTTATTCATAGAATTATCACAGGGGATAGATGCATGTAGAGAGGATGTTGAAGCAAATCCACTTGCAGGAGTGTGAGGTTTCTAGAGATCTAAAGTGCCTTCTTTGTACTTGATTGAATTGAGGGCACTAGCAGCAGCCCAGCCTTGATCCGATCTAGAAACTGTCAATCATGTTTGTAGTCTTTCTTTCTTTCTATTTCTTTCCACTTTTATTTAGTGCCAATTACCTCCTTTTGACAAGGCCAAGTCGGTTGATGAGCTACCACAGACCAAAGATCACTTTGACAATCCATGGTTCATCCTCCTTTTCTCACTGTTCTTCTACCCTTTTACTGCATATTCCAGTCCATACAAAAAGGCTATTTTACATGATAATGATATAATATTAGTCCCTGGGTTGTAATATATTATCTATATATCCCTTGGTGGATGTATTTTATGGAAATATAACCCCTTTTAGGAAGAGGGGTCACTGGCATGGTACTTCGTTCCCCCAATAATACACGTCCACACCATGAATGAATGAATGAATAAAAGCAGATTTTTCCTCGAGGGTTGAATTCAAAAGGTCTTTCAGAAAGGAAAAAAGTTATCCTCTTTTTAGACCATTACAGGAAGATTCAGATAAGACTCAACAACACATAGTTAATTGGATTATTTGTACCTGGAAGGCCTTTCTTTCCCCTAAATTTATCCTTTCTTACGTTGCATGTCAATGACAAAAGAGATATACTTTATGTGTGTTGATCTTAGACCATTACTTTTTCATGCATTACCTTCCAATGCCAAAAAGTGTAGCTCCAATAGGATCAATGATAGATTGACTAATTAAAGAACCACTTTCAAAAAACTAGTATGTGTGGCAAATATTATCCCCATCAAAATTTCAGGGACTGGCTACTAATGATTCACAAGGGTGCAAGAAACCAGATACAATGCAAGAGTACTACAAGAAAACTTGGAAGGAAAAAAAAAAAAAAGCATATTTGCACAATTAATGATGCAAGAACAGCTCAACCAGTCAAGAGGCGTGAGAGTTGAGACAATTAGAAGGAACAAATCATGAGAAGCGTGTAAATGTCAACTCAAATATTTAGGTGAAAATACAACAAAATGAGACATCATGTATCAGAAGAAAAATTTCTGATGCATGTAGAATAACAGGAGCACCACACGAAAGAGCTAGCTGTGTTTCTGAATGTTCATATACAGCCAAATCAAGATAAAAAGGTCCCAAGGGTTCAGATGCAAAGGTTATTAACATGGAATTGTACATAAAACTTAAATCATCCATATACAATAAAACTTACTAGTTTGCATGCAAGGTGTACACATGGGAAAATTTAGAAACTTCAGAGGAATAAATACAGCAGGACATAGAACTCACTTTGTTTTCTCATATCATAAATGTCCTAAGCAACACATAACAAGATGCCAAGTATATATTGACCAAAACATAGGCTCTGCACAACAATATTGTAAACAAAAATCAAGAGGGTGTGCAAGTCCTGTCAGAAAATATGTTACAAAACTGAAAGTATCAAGTAAACTACAAGGAAAAGTTAGAAGACAACATTATTGTGATCCAAAACCTTTCAAATTTCTCCTCTACCATGGCAGAATTTTGTACTATAAGCAACGCCATATCCTACAGTACAACAGCACAGAATTTATTCACTGGATATTCTCAATTTCTCCCCAGTCTATTTTTAACGTACAAGCTCGGAACTTGGCCACTACAACACAAGAAAATACATTCTGTTCAAAGACACCATCTATGTATAGACAGACTCAGGGTAAAAGTTGATAATTGTACCTAACCTGCAAATCACTGACCAACCCCAATCCAGTGCCATCAGCTCTCCCATTTTTGCTCTTCTCATAATTTGCATCATCTGTGGGCAATTCATAACGACAGACAGGACACGTGTTACGGATGTTTAGCCATGGAACAATACAGTCTCCATGGTAATGATGACAACATGGAAGCCTGGTAACCTCCTCCCCGACAGAAACTTCATCCTTACAAACTGCACAAATTACATCATTGATCCTCAAATCTTCAGTTGTTAAAATAACTATGGGCAAATTTTCGATTGCAGATTTTGCAGCTGGTGGACTTCCCTTTATAGCATTATCTACATGAACAAAGTCCCCAAATTGTGCATTGTTCTGGAATTCGTTGTCTAATTCGAGATCATCTACTGCCAAGAGGACTTGCCATTCAAGATTCTGCATATTCTCCTCCTCTTCTTCCACGGCATCACTACCTACACGTAAATTTTCACTATTGGAGGAAACCGAAATTTCTTCAATTCGATCTATCACTGAGCTAAGGTTTTCCCTCTCGTTCACTTCTTCCCACTCAAATTCTTCATTAAAAGAGAACCTCGATCTATTAGTATGAAATTGCAAGCAATCCCAGAAATCAGGTAGTCCCGAATCGCAATTAGGATCCATCCCATCACAATTATGAATGCTACCTACTCCAGAGTCCACCTCCACAGGTTCAGAATCGGACTCGGAATCCATATCCACGACACGAAGACCACGCCTGGAAGGAATAACAAACCTGTCAAACTCAGAGGATTCTAACCCTAACTCGGACCCAAATTCAGGCTCTTCGTCCCTCCGCATAGACCCCGATACAAAATCCGAGTGCTCAGGAGAATCTGATAGTGCCCGTTGAGACTCGAACAAATCGGTAACGAAATTCATTTGGTCTTCGTCATCACCTTGGCCGTGAATGAAGAAATTGGAATCCGGGTGAAGGGATTCGAAGCCTTGAGATATGTAATCCGTTCGCTGAATGGGAGTGAAATGAAACCCATCATCGTTGTTAGTAATATTAACAGAGTCTCTAAGAAAGGAAGAATTGGGAGGAGAAAAAGACTCAAACTCAAAACCCTCTACGCCGGTGATGCTACTTTGTTCCAAAAAGCGGTAAAGTTTGGAAACCTCCGCCATAGATTCAGAATTCAATCTCTCTCCCAATTCAATATGAATCTTTAAAATAAAGATTTTGGTAAATTGATGAATTCCTTTTTTTTTTTCCCCTCTCTATTGAATTGAATAGAGAGCAGCTGTTTGGTTTGGCACCAAAGAATGCGACAACAGTTTTTCTTTTTTTTTTTTTGTTAAATTATTATTAATTTCTTTTGACACGCTGTTTGGTGAGACAAAAACGAAAACTTTCGGTAGCTGCTTTCCTTCCTCTGAGGAAAATGAATAAATAAATATCATCAAAAAAAAAAAATATATATATATATATATATATTATTTAATAAATAAATAAAATAAAATAATCATCTTCATCATATGTTGAAGATTTCTTTTCTTTTCTTCGAAGTTGGAAATTTTCCATTAATGGCCGAGAACTGCTTTTTACTCAAAAGGATTTGATAATAGACCACTAGCTCATCATCACTCTTAGGTGAAAAATGGGGGAAAGAGGAGAAAAAAGAAAAATGGTAAACTCGAAAATGCAGGCTTTGGTGGCGAAATTAACGAAAGCCGAGAATTCGGAGCAGCCTAAAAGAGAATCAGCAGGGTAGTGGAAGCCATGGCATGAACAGAAAATGGTCGCGTGATTCGAACTACCGATGCCTCCTTTACTCCTCCGTACCAGAGGCTTCCTTCTCCCGCCGAAGCCTCTATTCGTCAATCTTCTACGCAAATTTACGTTTCTTCATTTTACACTTACTACATTTTCATCAAACCAACCCCCGAGCTCCGGAAAAACTTTCTCCCATATTTTTCAGGACTGTACGATTCGGAGAGCTCTAGAACCTGGAAAACAAGCCCACTCCCGGATGATTATTACGGACTTCGAACCAACCATTTTTGTTTCCAATTGTTTGCTACAGATGTACATAAAATGCTCTTGTTTGGATTATGCTAATAAATTGTTTGATAACATGTCTCAAAGGGATGTGGTAACTTGGAATGCAATGATTTCTGCTAGTTCATCTCAGGGAAATATGGAAACGGCACATTCTTTCTTTGATTTGATGCCCGAGAGAGATGTGATTTCTTGGAATTCTTTGATGTCGGGGTATGTGCAAAACGGTGATTACACAAGATCAGTTGAGATTTTTGCAACGATGGGAAAAGAGGGGTTGACTTTTGATAGGACTTCGTTTGCGATTGTTTTGAAGGCCTGCTCCTGTCTGGAGGATTATGGCTTGGGTGTTCAGTTACATGCAGTTCTTGTTAAGGTGGGATTGGATTCTAATGTCATGCCAGGTAGTGCACTAGTAGATATGTATGCAAAATGTAAGAAACTCAGCGAGTGCGTGGAGTTTTTCAATGAGCTCCCAGAGAAGAATTGTGTCTCGTGGAGCGCTGTAATCGCAGGTTGTGTCCAAAATAATAAGTTCTTTCATGGGTTGACATTTTTCAAGGAGATGCAGAGAGAGGGATTTGAGGCTAATCAATCTACTTATGCTAGTGTTATGAGATCCTGTGCGAGTTTGTGTGACCTAAGATTGGGATCTCAGTTACATGGGCATGCACTAAAGAATAATGGTGGAAAGGACACCATCGTCGAGACGGCTATCTTAGACATGTATGCAAAATGTGGCAATATATTTCGTGCCAGAGAGGTATTTGACTTGTTACCCCATCGTAGTTTGCAATCTCATAACGCAATAATAGTTGGGTATTCTCGGTATGGTCTTGGGTATGAAGCTTTAGAAATTTTCCAGCTTTTGTTGACATCTGATCTTGGTTTTGATGAAATAAGTTTATCTGGTGCATTTAGTGCCTGTGCAGCGATGAAAGGATTTCTAGAGGGAATTCAAGTACATGGATTAGCAGTTAAAACTCCTTTCATCTCTAATGTCTGTGTGGCAAATGCCATTCTTGATATGTATGGAAAATCTGGATCACTGATTGAAGCTCGTGCTGCTTTTGATTATATGGAGACCCGGGATGCTGTTTCTTGGAATGCAATCATTGCAGCTTATGAGCAAAATGGTGACGATAAGGAAACTGCATTGCTCTTTGTTTCAATGCAGCAGTCTGGTATGGAGCCTGACGAGTTCACTTATGGTAGTTTATTAAAAGCTTGTGCAGGACAGCAAGCTCTGAATCATGGAATGGAGATCCACAGTCAAATAATTAAGTCAGGGATGGGACTTGAATCATTTGTAGGAAGCGCTCTTGTGGACATGTATAGCAAATGTGGAAAGGTGGAAGAAGCAGAGAAGCTTCATGTTAGGCTGGAGACACAAACAACTGTTTCTTGGAATGCAATCATTTCTGGGTTATCTTTGCACGAACAAGGTGAAGAAGCTCAGAAGTTTTTCTGTAAAATGATAGAAATGGATGTAAAGCCTGATAATTTCACATATGCAACAATTCTTGATGTTTGTGCTAATCTGGCTACCATTGCACTTGGAAAGCAAATCCATGCTCAAATAATCAAGCAAGAGCTGCTGGGAGATGCTTACGTAACCAGTACTCTGGTTGACATGTACTCAAAATGTGGAGAATTGGTGGACTGCAGGTTGGCGTTTGAGAAAGCACCAAACCGGGATTTTGTGACATGGAATGCAATGCTCTGTAGCTATTCTCAACATGGTCTCGGAGGAAATGCTTTAGATATTTTCGAGAAGATGCAAGTCGAGGATGTAAAACCTAATCATGCAACTTTTGTGGCAGTCCTACGAGCTTGCGCGCATATGGGGCTAGTTGAGAAGGGGTTGCATTACTTCAACTCCATGCAGGTTGACTATGGTTTGGATCCTCAAATGGATCATTACTCATGTATGGTG
The DNA here is from genome assembly GCA_035583425.1 of Marsdenia floribunda. Taxonomy (NCBI): domain Eukaryota; kingdom Viridiplantae; phylum Streptophyta; class Magnoliopsida; order Gentianales; family Apocynaceae; genus Marsdenia; species Marsdenia floribunda. Next base: position 9,848,193 of record JAXGGT010000162.1, on the reverse strand, counting down.
GATATACTAGGTAGGTCGGGTCAAGTTATTCAAGCTCTGAAGCTTATACAAGAAATGCCTTTTGAGCCTGACGATGTTGTTTGGAGAACCCTTCTCAGTATTTGCAAGATGCACAGGAACTTAGATGTTGCAGAGGTAGCTGCACGTTCTCTTAGGCAACTGGATCCTGAGGACTCCAGTGCTTGTGTTCTCTTGTCAAATATCTATGCTGATGCAGGAATGTGGGGAGAGGTTTCCAAACTAAGACAAGTGATGAGGCATGGCAGGCTTAAGAAAGAGCCAGGTTGCAGCTGGGTTGAGATCCAGTCTGAGGTACATATGTTTCTTGTTGGTGACAAAGCTCATCCAAGATGTCTGGACATATATGAAAATTTACACATGCTAATGGACGAAATGAAATGGGCTGGTTATGTACGCCGCACAGATGGGCTGGAAGATGAATATTTGGAATTTTCTCCTGCCTGAAAGAAAACTTCCCTGCTTTAGGTCTACCATAAGGAATAGTGTAACACAAATTACCTTGACAAGAACGATGAAATTCTTAGATATCGCCCAAGAACAAGAACAGGAAGACAGTTCTCACAGCCATCACAAAGATTTTTTAACAGACATTTCACATTTAATTTGATTAAGGCCTCTTTTAGGCCTGAGGTTCTTGACCTATGATTCTTTTATACAGCGGAAATTGTCATTCGGCACACTACTTTGTGACTAATAAATTTTAGCCAGAGGTGTGTGGTTGTCTGCCAATTCGTTAACCCAGAGCAGTGATTTGCTAAGTTCCCCCCTATCGTTAGATGTGTGACATTCTTGTATTTCAGCCGTGCTGTCCGAGAACATTTCAATGCAAATATGGCTAAAGTCAGGAATCAGAATGCCCAGCAGCCTTTTCTTCAAGAATTTCACCTGAAAAGATTCTGTCATTTGAAGCTGTCGTAGTTGATAGGATAATTCTTTTGTAGTGCTTCTCTGAGCGGCCATCTCTTCTGTGTGACATTCCAGAAACACAGTTTTCTGGTGACCAAACTCCTCTCTCATCGGAGGCTCCCCGAAGGCATGTATATGAAGACCATTATTTCTAAGCCCAACTCAACATTAAACATGATGAATTAAGTAAATATATCTTCCACCTGCATTGCGCTACCATTTCCCTTCCTGCAATATGATCTATTAGCTAATAGGTAAGATCCTGAAGGTAAAACTTCCTTAACCCTTTCAATTTCTGACCAAATTATTGTACCCCAGTATAAAAAATAACTTACATGTCTTGACCACCAAATACTTCATAAGAGGCAAAACTAGTGGCAAAATTTTTTTCACGGTATCATTGTATAGCATCAAAATTTCCAAGATGGCAAAGGAGACAAATTTGAGATACAGACTTTTATCACCCCCATGAGCATCTAGCACCAGACCAAAGAGTTGTAGTTGTAGACAAGGCCCTTTACAACTTCATAGCAAGTCCTGATGACGCAAAAAAGCAGCAGCTAAAGCTGAGACCACAAACACAAAAATAGCCCCAAATATGTATTTAAAGTTTATCAGCCTTGAATCTATATTCCTCTGGGCATCAGTGTCGCATTCAACTGCACTATCTGAATGACTCGTTTCAGCCTTGCTTGTAGGCACACCTGCAGTCGCTTCTGGCTGACACTGGAACAGAGTGGAAAATATCAGGACAAAATATATAACAGCGTTACATGTGTAAGAATCATCTGTATTTTTAGGGTTGGATCACCTAATTAAAAAGAGATGTATGCTGTGTGGATTGTCTATAAACTTAAATTTGGATTTGAGTTGGAGTTATACACGATAAGGAAATTTATCAAGGAATAAAATACGTAGTCCAAAAGTCACATTGAACTTTCAGGTTCGTAAAAAGGGGAAACATTAATGATATCTCAATAGATAAACAACCGACTGAGTCCTGAATCCCGAAGAAAACATGCAACAGTTCACAATAGTGTGTACTAGGAGGAAAAATGGAAAAAACCAGGTATGCTAACCTCAATTTGATTCTAGAAAATATCTACAGTATCATTTTCAACCAAAATACAAATTTGAAAAAACAGTGGAAAAAATTAGGGTTCAAGATGCTTATGTTCAACTTGTGTTCCCATCTCCAATTAACGTATAGAAAGAAAGGGGAAGACATCATAATTTGACAGTTTTTTCACTTCCTCATTTAGCAGCAGAAGAAAGCTCTTCTTGAATGGCAATCAAACACAAAAGAAGTGTATATGCGGCACAAGGAAAGAAAATGAGTAACTAAATTGGACAGAAATGTCATGCAAGAAAGATAACATCTCATAGTGAAGTCAGGGTCACCATGACAAGCCTAGGAAACAAAATAAATTTAAAATTCAACATCCCTCTTTCAAGACAAAAAGTAGTGAAAGCTTATCAAAATGGAAGGAAGCTGTGATTATCTTGATAGAAGCACACAAGAAAAATCACCAGATGCAAAGGATCAGGTCCTTCTGATGTACCAATTTGACTCAACTCATCTCTCTCACTAAACATCAGGTTTGTGTACAGGAGTTTATCTTATATTCTTCTAAAATGAATTCCAAGCGTGTCAATTTAGCCAATGACAAATACCATTTTTTTTTTTTTTTGGCACCAAATCAAATACCCTTTTTATTTGAACCTTCTTAGATAGTCAAATCCAGACTTTAATGTCTATATTTATGAAATCACGACCACTAGATAATTGCTAAATCAGCCTAAACAGTTTTTGGCATTGTTTTAAGATAAGTATAAAAAGAAAAGCCTTTCTACCAGCTAGTATGAAATCCACAGACCAAGATTAACTTAGAAAATGCAAAGTAGACATACTTGACAGTTAAATCACCTACCTCACGACTGCTAGCCGATAACTCAGATATTTCCTCTTGTGTTTCTTCTACATAAGTTACATCTTTCTTACTCTCTTTAATGTCACTCTTTGTATTTACAGAAAGATCTTCACTTTTCTGCAACCGCTTCAAGAGAACCCTTTTTTCCTTCATCAGCAAAGATATCTGCAGACATGTTAAGGAACAACACCATTACATCATTTTACTAATTCAATGCACAGATCAAGTTACTAATAGCACAACATAGCTATGCACGGTCTTCGTCCTTGGGATTATAAGCAGATTCCCAGAACTTCTAAGAACAATAATAAATGTTTTAAACCAAGGAAAAATTAAGAGCATAACCTCCGAGGGACTGTTTTAGAAAACTTATCACCACAGCTCTCATACATGCATGAATAGGGAGAAAAAGGAGTAAAAGCAAAGTAAAATTAACACAAAAAAAAACTATACGAGTTTAAGGAAAAGAAGAAAGTTCCATTTCTTAAAATTCAATCCCGTGCCATGTAGGGCTTCTGACAGAGAAAAGAGTTTGATGAATTGAAGACTGGGAAAAAGGAAGAACTCAAGATTTCTGAGCAAAAAAAGAAAATGTCATCTAGTTCACCAATATGTCATATTTTATAGAATGGCAAAGGACATGAGCTTGTTTAAGGCAAATTTGACACTGAAGCGGCAGAATATCTAGAGAAGACAGTAGAAATAAACTTAAGCCATAGGTATTAAGCCCTTCTATAAAGAAAGACAAGAAGTACGGAATTGTACATTAAAAGAGTAGCTACAGCTACTACAAAATTTCAATTTGCACAATACAAAAGGTTAAAAGTGAGCTGTAGCACCTTCTTATGAAGGCGTTCTCTTTCAAGAGCCAACTGTACAATCAGATCTGTAATCAATTTAGTCTGCATGGTGATGTCTTTTGCAGTAGACTTCTTTGTTTCCTCATTTTGATGTAAGGATGCCTCCAAAAATTGGATTCTGCATCTTAGAGAATTAAGCTCTTTAGTGAGATCTGAGTTGGCTTCTGACAGTATGATACACTTATCTTCAGCACTCTCAGTCTGGTTTTCAGCTTGTTCAACTTTAGATCTCAACGTGTTGATTAAATTTTCCATGTCCTTAACCATGGAAAGCAACATTGTTTGCCTTTCCATAGTTGCTTCTGAAGATGCAACTGCATGCTGCAGCCGGCCGTCTGACTCTCTCAACTGCTTCTCAAGTAGATTTACCTCATTAGCTGTCCGACTAGTACTAGTCTTAACAAGATTCAACTTTTCGTTAAGTTCCAGGTTAGAATCTCTCAGAAATTTACATTCAGCTTCTGCACTCTCAGCCCTTTTTTCAGCTTCAGAAACTTTCTCTCTCAGACAACTGATTTCATTCTCCATTTCATGAATTTTTGAGTCTGAGTCCTCTTTTTTTTCTGCAGAAACCCTCAGATTATGTACCTGCAACTTAGATTCTTCAAGTTGTTTCTCAAGTGAATTCACCTTTTCTCTAAGTTCAGCAGTGATACTCTCAGAATTCTGCAATGTGTTCTCTTTTGCCTTTAACTGTTCAGTGAACTCTTCACACTTGGATTTTAACTCCCCTTCCCTTTGGATGGAACCATTTAAGTTAAATTGCGCCATCTGGAGTCTATTCATTAATTCTTTTGACTTGCCAAAGAGAACCTCAGCAGCATTTTCTGCCTCAAGTAACCTCTCCCAAGTAATCTCAACATCTTCTTCCATGCTGAAGAGCTCTTTCTCCATACCAAGTTTCAAAATTTCTTCACTTTGCCTTAGTTCACTTAACTTCTTCTCAAGGTCCAATTCTCTTGCCAATGACTTCTCAAACATTCTTAAAACTTGACTTTGCTCTTCCGCAGTCTGCATTCTTATCTTCGAAGTCATATATGAAAATTCACCATTATCCAAATTCCCTACGTCCTTCTCATTTTTGCCTGCAAATGCAGAAGTTCAGATTAAAAAAGGTCCAGAAACAGTGTGATACATAATAAAGACTCCTTTGCTAATGTCTAATGTAATCAATCTGACCCTGTCAATCTTTGAATGTACCAACACCAGCCAAAGACATTATACCATGTAGTTGAATTAAGTGATTAGGAAGAAGCATAAGGCATTCAAGTCCCTAGACAATTTACAAAAGTCAGAAATGCTTACTAACTCAATGTATATTCACATTTATTTGACTAATCCAACGCTGAATCATTTATATCTACCCTAGACCATGGGATCATCAAAACTGTCGATGAAAGGCATATTGAAATTATCCTGAATCATGTTCTTTAGTATCTATGAAGACTCATGCTCACAGAAAATGAGTCAAAGGAATGGCTCAAAAAACTACAGGCGTGGCTAACCTCTTTCTAGTCAACTTCCAATTTAATCTACAGATACCCTATTTTTAATTAACTTCCCATTTAATTTCCTACATCATATGCTCTTACTTTCTTTCAGTTAACACACTCAGAAGTTAAAAGATCTTCAAACTGGCAACAGAAAATGAAAAAGAAAAGGAACCAACCCTTGCCAAGATTACACATGAAGTTCCACAGGCAGCAAAAGCAATGAATTGAAGTCAAACCTTGCCATCTTTTCTTTTCTTTTATTCCTTTTTATAAAATGAATATAGTGAACTCCCAAATCCCATAGACAAAGTTTCTGGAGCATAAAAGTTTCCCCCCCCCCCCCCCCAAAATCAGAGATTGGGGTAAGTTTCAAAATAATATTTTTTACCTCCAGAAAAACTTGACAGGATTCTCTTGAAGTTGTCCGATTGCAACCTCATTTCGGAGACCTGCTCAAGGGATTGCTTCAAGGACTTTCCACAGTCAAGTAACTTCTCCAGAATTTCCTTGAAAAATTCTTCCTTGTTTTTATTTGATGAGATCTTATTAGATGTGCTATTAATTTCACTTTGAATAGTAACCAAAAATTTTTCTTCTTCATTCAGCTCTGACTCCAAAACCCCAGATAAAAGATCAAACTGAAGGGCTTTCTTTGTAGAATCATCAAATGTGGCTTCCTGTTCTGAAACAAAAGCTTCGAAGTCACTTTCTCTTGCTGCCACATGCATAAAAAGTACCTCCAAGTTCAGCAGTTTATCGGAATGACAAGCTAAATCTAGTTCAACCCTTGTTAAAACCTCCCAAGCATTCTCCAGTTCTTGAATGGTGTCTCCACCTGAGGACATAACTTCAATGGATTCCATTTTACTTGATTCAGCCTCCAATTCACTGGCTTCTATATCATCTCTAGGATTAGATGCCTCATCCACAGCATCAGCATCCATTGAATTATTCACTAGCTTCAAAAGCTGAAAACTGAAGTGAAAAAATATATATAATTGACCCAATGTTAAAAAGCTGTTCAGCTTCGACATGAATGAAGAGGAACAGAAAAAATTTATCCATTGCCTTTACTCTTACTATCAACAAAAAGTACTGAGTTGAAATCATTTATCTCAGGTATATTTGCTTAATGTCAATATTAATCATACAAGTAAACATCAAGCACTTGCAAAGAAAATAAGCAGTAAATAAAGTGAATGGGACCATTTCTCTAAATCCTAGTAATATCGCATTACTTTCTTTCCCGGAAATTCAATTAACTGGTTAACTCTTATTTGTGAAACAGTTCACAGAGCCCATAGAAACCTGCAAAAAAAAATCTGTGCATGAAGTCAAGACTTGTATGTGAATACTTTCCCCTCTTTGGACACCAATCGTCCAAAGAATATTGGCTACGAGGAAACCCATTACGAGTAAAAGCAAATTTAACATATATGTTTTTCCTTTTTCCCAACTTCCAGACAAAATTAGTAAACACTTTTAGCACATTCCATATCAATAAACATTTCAATCATACGGAAACCCAATATATATATATATATATAAGATTCATGATCGTGAACACAAAAACAAGAACATCAATTTCCTAGAACAAGAATAAGAAATATTCACAGGAAATTTTTGCAAAAGGGGTCGCTGATTCGTACCTGTGCAGAAAACTCAAGGCAAGAAATGAAGTGAATTCGGTTGAGCCTAAATTTGTTAAAATTTTGGGCGATTTTCAATTATTATTATCACAGCGGCATCTGAGATTCTTTCTAGTCCTTGTCAACTGATCACCCCAGAACACAATAGTATAGGATGCACGCGAAGGGACACGTGGCTCCCACTGCACAGTACAGATGTTTTTTTTTTTTTTTTTTTTTTTTTTGTAAGGAAAGATATTAATATTATAAAAAAAAAAAACAACAACAAACAATGGCCGCACCGCACACAACAGATGTTGGTTCTTTGGGAACATGGCCAAAGCCGATGGCCTATAACCATCTTTCTTGACCAATGGACTTTGGGCTTATCCCCGTGAATTTTCATTTAAAAGCCCAATTCAAAGGAACTCCAAATTTTTTATCCCGACGGGCCTTTGGTTTAGAAGTACTTTCACTTCATGCAAATGATCACGAGTTCGATCTCGTTCCCTTTATTCTTTATGTAATTTCATATATTATTAAAAAAAAAAAAAATCTTCAATTTTTTTTTATTCAATATTATTTTATTAATTAAACATGTTTTTTTTTTTTTCCTTAACAATTATTTCTGTCAAGAAGACGTAGCTCAATTGGTAGCAATTTCACTTATAATTTCAAAAACTATGAGTTCATTACACGATAGAGATAAAAAAACCTCTAAATTTTAATAGTGTTTATATACATGATATATACAAAAAAAATTAAACTATAACTTATTAATTATTAATAGACACTTAAAATTAAGGAAAATTTGTCCATTAGTCTCTAAAGTATTGCGTTTTCGCCCGTTAGGTTCCCATCTTTTTTATTTGCCTATTAGATCTTCATAGTTTTTACGGGTAACCAGTTTGATCCTTCCGACCAATATTTCAGGCCAGAATTGTTGTCTAAATCTGAGCATAGGCATTTTGTAAGACACTTACACAATAATTTCAAGAAGACTAACAGTGGAGATGCTTTGAAAACAATGTTTTGGAGTTGAATTATTGGTCGAAATGACCAAACTGGTTGCCCGTAAAAACTATGAAGATCTAATAGGCAAAAAAAAAAAAAAAAAAAAAAAGAAACAAACAGGGAAAAATACAATACTTCAGGAACTAAATAGGCGAATTTTCTTAAAATTAATTAAGGAATCAATTTATTTGAAAATATAAAAATAATGTCAACCTGAATAATAAAAAGTAATTGGGGGGGATTAAATGAATTAATTATCCTATATATATATATATAATGGTTAAGACAATTTGTCTTAAAGAAAATTGAAACAAATTGCCAATTTGTTGTCCACACCAAACAATTAAGGGGATCCACAAGTGGGCCTATTGATTTGAATTTTTTCCTTTTTTTTTATTTTTTTTATTTTTTATGTGACTCCGAATGCGAAAATGATTCATCCAATTGCCAAAAGGGTTATACACTTGAATCATTGGTCAGTATTTTTCTGTAGCAACATTTTTTCTCAGGTACTGTGAACGCCAGTTGTCGTCTCCTCTCATTTAAACCCAGTATTTCCTTTTATTATTTTTATTTTTATTTTAATTATAAATTTATTTTAAGGGAAATTTGGTGAATTTGTTTTTTTGAATATTTTGATGATTGGTGCAAGCGATTTTTTTTTTTTTTATTTAATAGGTCTCTAATATTTAATAAGTATGTGTATTTAGTCTCTTTTTTTAATTTTGTGAAAAAAAGAGACCAAATACACATGCTTGTTATATACTGAGATCTAATAAATAAAATAAAATAAGAGACAAATCACACAAAAAATATAAACATTATGAATTAAATCTATCAAATTTCCTTATTTTAATTTTTTTTTTTTTAAAAAAAATATTAATCGTAATAGGTTACTAAATTCAAAATATAAGGGTGCGTTTGGATTAGCATTTAAAAAAATAATAATAATTTTATTCATTTTTAGTTTCACTTAAAATAAATTTTGTCTGTATAATTTTATTAAAAATTAATTTTATGTTAGAAAATTTTGTGTTAATATGTAGGTTTTATAGAAATATAATGATAAATTTTGTAAGATAATGTTATATATAATATAATATTATTTTATTATTTTCAAAAATATATTTTAGTACAATGAGAAAAATGCTCAAATAAAAATATATAGTATTATTTTATTAATTATATATATATATATATATAAAATAGTATAATAAGATCTATTATTTTAGTAAATATTGATGATTTATCAAATCTTATTTGTTATAGAATAATATTCAAATAAAACACCGTGATAAGTTTTGCCCACTCAAATTTGAAATCCAAACACGCACGCCCTAAATTTTGATTGGTTCATTTGATTAGCTCAGCAGCGAGCACTGGACCAGCTGTCAGTTTCGCCTCACTAACTATTAATGAATTTCTTCTTTCTACTAACAAAAGTTATTAATGTTAAATTGGAAAATATACCGATTTAGTCCTGTAACTATTTATGTTTCTTTGACAATGTCCTATAACTTTTTTCTTACTTTAATTAGTCTCGTATCAATTTTCGTTTACTTAAATTAGTCCTTTGAGCCAAATTTTTTCAAATTTTCCGGTGCTCAGCTGATGTGGACAAAAATTAAGGGGCATTTTCGGTAGTTTTAATTCTAAAAAACGTGGGAAATGAAATTGAGGGAAATTCTTAACTCCTCCAGTTGTACGGCTTCTTCTTTGACAGAAAAGTCAAAATTTCAACTGCAAATTTGAGCAAATTTTTGACTACAAATTTGGGCAAAATTAATTTACAATCAAAAATTTGCCCAAATTTACAGTCAAAATTTTGTTTTTTCACTAAAAGAAGAAGCCCTACAACTGGAAAAATGAAAATTTTCTCTCAATTTCATTTTCCATGTTTTTCAGAACTAAAACTACCGAAAATGCCCCTCAATTTTTGTCCACGTCGGCTGAGCACCGGAGCAACTAGCAAAAATTTGGTCGGAATGACTAATTTTAGTAAACGAAAATTGTTACAGGACTAATTAAAGTAAGAAAAAAGTTATAGGACCTTGTTAAAGAAACATAAATAGTTATAGGACTAAACAGGTAAATTTTTCATATTAAATTTGTCAAATTTAGTTTCACAATAAATAATATTTTTCGTTTAAATTTAAGATAAATTACTTCATTTTTTGAGAAAATATTTTAAAAAATAAGTATTTAAGAGAATATTTAGATAAATTTGTAGTTATTATTTGAATATTATAAACGAAGAAATATTTTTTTAAAAAAAGGTTACTTATGCAAATAGGTTCATTTTAAACAAATAAAAACTTTTGGATACAATATACATATATACATACACGCAATGTGTATCGACAACACGTCATTTGTCGACAGAGATCAATTTAATGTACAATTCTCTTTGTCCGTCCAAATAGAACAACACTAACCCTATTTATATATATATATACTACATATATATAAATTATTTACGTGGAGTAACAAAAAATATCTTGTATTAAATTATTATTATTATTATTTGGTAATGATTTGGTAAAAATCTCAATCAATAATTATAGATGATAATAATAATAATTTGAGCCAAAAAGACTACAAAGAATTATCTTGTCGATGTTTCTTCAGTAATTCTTCACATGAAAAGAAAATATACGAGGGACTTAATCCCCGTATAAATCTCCGACTATCAAGTTAGTATTATGAACGGAGGAAAAAAAATGGAAGTAGAGTTTGCATGAAAGAAAAAAAGAAGAGAAGTTTGCCCTGGTTGATAAGGACATGGCCTTCTTGGTAAGAAGGGACCTTCCTTTTATAGGTGTTTTGAGTTATGTCTCGTGATTTGTGCACGTTTGACAAGTGATCGTTGATATTCTCTTAATTTATTGTCATGGTGCCAAGTGCCCCCACTAATGAACTCCAAATTGTTCTTCAAAATAGAAAATCCTTAAGCCACTTAATATGTGTCAAGCTTGTCATATCAAGTTGTCATATCAAACTAGTTGTATCAAGCACGTCTCCGTTCATTTGATTGATACAATCGAAGTAAACTTGGGTCAAAGTTGAGTTGGTCCGTATGTCTATGGTGATCGCATTGTGTAGTCCGATCATATGAGTCGAATTGTATACTTCGTTCCATATCCATGATCGTTGTACTTCGTCAGAGTCAGATGAATAAGCGTCGAAGTGCTTGTAGTCGGAGTTCAACCCCTGCAATTTTTGATTTACCATTTCTGATCGTGTTACCGGCTAAGGTAAATTATTAAATTATTAATTAAACGTAACATGATTTGGGAATAAATATAAATAAGGTAAGGGCTTCCCCAACGTTTGGCAAATTGGAACTTGTCGATAGTGACCTGCACTAAGTAATACTACATTGACGAATACGACGAATACGGAGAAAGCAGCGGCGCCGCGTCTAGTCAGCGGTGGGGCCCGTACTCATCAAGGCTTGGCATCGGCACCTCTGAAAGAGAATCTGAGAGTTCCGGTGGTGGAGTCCATTGTGCTCCTCACTCTGCCCTCATGCATGTGATTCAGATTCACTCTCAAATCTTATTTGATGTCATTTTAACCTTTTCTTATATACATAATCTCATATCGTAAATATATATATATATATATATAT
>JAXGGT010000162.1:9813074-9827671 GCA_035583425.1 Marsdenia floribunda | reverse complement strand
GGGTGGGGGAACTATATTTACAAAAAAGCAGCACCTGAGCTCCCATATTTTCAAACAGAGTTCCAGATATAAATATACAAAATTATAATCTTACAGGTGCCCAGTGCTTGTGACAAAAGGAACCAACCTTCTATAATCTCTCCTCCTCCCAAGTGCACAACTGTCAAGCACCCGCCCCAGCATTAAGCGGGTGTTCTTTAATGCCAGCTCTCTGGGTGACATACCAGATTCAGTAGCATTAGCTTGCCCAGTAGGTATTGAACCAACCCCGAAACCTAGTCCCATTGCAAACTGTAGAGGTCCACTGCGAGCCTTAAATGATGTCTGAGGAGCAAGAATCTTATCATCTGCTATACCAAGTCCATTTTCCAAAGAACCGGGATCATGGGGATGGGAACCTGGCAACGAGCTACAACTCTGTAAGAGGGCTTCCAACACACTGAGTGCCTCCCAGCATAAAGTGCTCTCCACCAGCTGAGACACAATTGCATACATATGAGGGCTCTGTGATGCATCCATTGGAGTATGCTGAAGCAATGCCTTCAGCATGAGAAGAATAACTCGTTGATATTCAACAGGCCCTTTCTCCAGAAGCCTTAAAAGGTGCCCAAAAGCCAAAGCTGAGTGCTTGGGAAACCACTCATTACATAATAATGGTGAAACACAAGCAAGAAGGTTCTCTATGCTCTTGATCTCATTACGAGCATATGCCATAAAAACAGTTGCCAACTCATCCAATGATTTCGCCCTACACCAAATGGCGATATTCATTGCAACAGATGAAGCCTTTTGATACTGTTGTTGAAGTGGAGAAGCAGGCCCAACAGCTACATCTTGGTTGAGCTGCAAGCAGAGCCATGGAAGTAAGCCTGTAATGTGCATCAAAAGTCGTGTTTCGGAATCCCCAAATATTGAGTCACATGAGTGCACAGTGATCCGCGACAAAACTTCTACAGAAACACCATGACTAACAGTTGACATGAGTCCTTTAAGAACAAGGGGCTGTACTCCTTCAAAAGTTGGCACCTTGCCAATTGATGAGGGTGGCTCAGAGGGATTCCTTGATTCCAGCCTCTGAAAGTCACTACTATCAGAAGCACTTGTATCCAGCTCATCACGGGGCATGCTAGAGAGAAGCACATTTTCTGTTGTTCTGTCACGGAAGGATAAACGATCAATCACCCGGGAGAACAGCTCAAGCACCTGGCAATAAACATGGACAAAATCTGTATGCATCATGGCCACACAACCCCAGAAAAGCTGGGGATAGAGTATCACTTTTTCTGGCTCCATATTCTCTACCATCACTCGCAATGTCAACAAGATTTCCATAATGAAGCCTAAAACTGGCGGTACTGGATTGGCCAAGCACCTGTGGAGACAACGAAGCAAGGATACGCAAGCATCATTCGTGACACAAGGGCGCAATGCACGATAAATCTGGTGTGAGCGGCATGCAAGGTGCCTCGATGTGCATTCCATAGCCCATTTAAGGGCCTCCACTCCCCACGTTTCTCGTAGATCTCCTTGAAAGAAGATAGCATCCACCATGCTCTGTACAAGGGCAGACAAAAGTGCTGCACTCGGGAGCTCTGTCCTTACAACTGTGGTATCCTCATTCTCCCACATCATGCTACCTCGCTTTGATTGGACATACTTTATAAGACTTACAACTTGCTGCTTGTTTTCTCCATCACTGTTTTCAACCTCATATAACTCCAAGTGCCGGCCTGCAAGGGAATATAACAGATTAACAAGCAAGTGTTGGCAATGCTCCAATACAATGTCCTCTGAGCTGTCCATTGAGACAAATGTAACATGAAATAGCAGAGGCAAGTGCTCCCGGAAATCCTCATCATTCTCATAAGCAATTTCAGCAAGCAGAATAAGAGCAATGTCTGCATGAGTCAGTGAATGCTGTTGATGCCCTTGCAAGGCAGACTGGAGTTCTTTTGCATTCACACCAAGCATTCCAGCACCAGAATGCAGTCCATCTTCCCCAGAGTTAGGCGTATCAATGAGGTAATCTCCACTGTCTCTGGAGACATGGCGGCTCCGTAAGCTTCCTGTTGAACTTCGAACACCCATTAGAGGCCCTGACATGTTTACAAGTGATGGAAGAAGTTGACCAGAGCGACCTGCAGATACAGGAACAATATTCAACTCAGGAGGCATAGGGCTCAGTGGACCTGAAGCACTTCTGCCTCCAACCGCGGCAGTTCTCCAGCTCAAGCTTCCACTTGTGTTTCGCAGTGGACCATCAAGGGAACCCCTAACCAACAAAGGTGACATATGTGGCTGGCTATCTACAACAGATGCAACCTGAGGAACAGCAGGCCCCTGAGAGAATTCCAACACAAAGTTCCCATTGGGTTCACCCTTGCTAGCACTGGGACGCATTGGTTCCACATTGTCTTCAAGCATCCGCTGAGACAATTGATAAACCAAGTGATCTATTGTACGTTGTGGACAAATTCGAGCTAAATATAAGCTAACCCTTTTTGCTACAGAAAAATATGTAGCGAATGCCCCACTAATTTCTGTTGATGCATTTGAATCACAGTCTTCAATTCCCTTTGTTATCAGGAAATCTAAAACTGGACTTATGTTCCTGGGCTTGCTAGCTATTGTGCTCCAAAGCTTTTCAATTTCATCTGGAAATTGATCACCATGTCGCCAAGTTACATAATAAAGGCTCTTCAACAATCTTTCACTCCAACCTGAATCTTTGAGTTTCCAGAAGTTGAGATTTTCAATCCATGGGGCCATGCAGGTAAGAACTTGATGCTGTGCAATTATATCAACTGCATCAAGTTGCCTCTGCATTATCTCTTCACAAAGAAGCTGACTTAGTTCAGGATGATCTTTGGCAAGTTTGCATGAAAGCTTATATTGAAACTGTTGATATGAATCAGGAAGATTGCCAACAACAGCAGCTCTGTAGCTTCCTGAGCCCTCAGCACCATCCTCAGCCCACTCACGCACAGAAAGTGTCTCAAGCATTTGAAGGGCATCATCACGAATTTGTCTGGATGGATCAACCACCTTATAGAGAATCAGGCTCAACAGCCTTTGTATTTCACATTTTGGAATCTCTTGACGCATGTAGACCTCAGCCAAAACACTGAAGTAACCATCGGCTATAGCAGCATCTGAATAATAACACTGTAGAAAAATAGAGGATAGAATAATCTGAGTATGGAAATAAGTACATTAATCATCAGATGAAGGGTGGAGAGACAAAAATTGAAGGTCAAAACCAGATTTTCTTTTGAAAATCAGCCAGCTGACACAATATATTATTTGAGAAGCTTTGGAACTGTGTTGGTGCTTGGAAGAATCGTGTTTGTTTCAGTTAGTGAAGAAGTCCCCTTACTGAGTATAGCAGAAAAAGTTGAGATGCATCACAACTGAAGACCTGCTTCTAGTGTGAGAGTAATAACATAGGGTCTTACCTGATCAATGCAAGCAGGAAACAGGTCCAAGTTTGTCAGCAGAAGATTTTTCAGAGCTAATTTCGCAAGGGAAACTCGAAGGTGCCCACCTCGATGCCTATCCCGACCAGCTGTTCCCCGTCCACCTTCAGGGTATTTTGCATAAGATGGTGTTCTTGGATCAGCAGGGGAAAAACCAAATGGAGCCCTTGGAGCCGGTTCAATGAACAGGCTATTAATCCAAGATATAACACGTCCACTCATCTTCCTTGCATTATCATCAAAACAAGGTCCATACAATAGAGAAGCCATTGCTTGCATTGAGGCCCATTGGATGGCCTCAACCTGCTCACTGAGTTCCTTATCAAATGAGAGTTTATCTATAGAGTCTTTTGATCGAGTATGCTGTGAAGCTTTATACCGCTCAACTTCCCGCCGGTAGTCACTAGCACCATCCTGACTCCATGTATTACCAGTGTCATCACTCCAGGATAACAGTAGATCAAATAGTCGCTTTCTAGTTCGAATGTCAAATTTCTCTGATTTTGACTCCACAAATTCTGGAGCTAGAAATCTAAGAACAGAAGCAAGCGCATAGCGGAGGGGTTGCATTTCCTGAAAGCTCTCAGGAGGTCCTGTTAATATCTGTTTGGTAGTTTCTTCTATGAACTTTAAATAGTGAAGACGAAAAACTGGTTTCCTGCTTAGCATGCCAGGCCAGATATTCTCAGCAACTGTACGGTAAATATTTGCAATGTGGATGCGGAGTTCTTCACGTCGTGATCTTTGACTCTGAATCAATGAAAGAGATTAACACTTTATTAACACATCCAACTAGATTTCACACCAGGAGTCATGATGAAGATGTTTCTAGGCACAATACTATATTTACTCGTACACATAAGATAAACAGGCGATCAGAATTTATAAGGAGAAAATACTGCATGCAAATAATCCACTATAGATGTTGCCATTGAAATATTCCTGAAGTCACTTGAAAAGCAGAAGTAAAATACAATTAATATGTATCGAATCCAAATATCAGAAAAGTGTAAGAAAGGATGATGTTCTTCAGGGGAATGATCATCTACAGAATATCAAAAACATTCCAAATACAAGATGTAGCCTGAGTAATCCAGCACTACCTTCCATTTTGGTTTCCCTTCTGTTTCAAGAGACATCTCATCGATGAAAGATGCAAGCTCACTAAACATGACTTCACATATTTCCAGATGGGAGTGACCAAGGGCCATAGTTGCTGCATGCTGCAGCATGAAAGGAAATAAATAAATTAAACTATAACACAAACAGCAACTAGATTTCTTTTCTCAAGTGCAGAGATTTTTTGTGGGCCCCAGAAGCATACAAAAGTAATACCCAGAGTACCTTGATAAAATACCACTCTGACCAGAAAATTTCATCAACATATCAGTGAAATTATCCAGCATAAATTTTTATGTGGAAATTAAAAGGAGATTACCACTTACATTTCTGTTGATCAATGAATCAGCCAAAACCAAATGTTTATTGGCTTACAATATAAATTTCACATGGAACACTCATACTCAGTAATTGCTGCTGGAGATAATTATGACTTCACTTAATTAGGATTGAGGAATTGGATGGCAGTTACAACTCCACATTGTCAGAATAGGTTCTAAATGGAATCAGTGCGCCATTCTGAGAGATGCTGAGAGTAGCAGTATTGTTCATATTTAAATTCAATACTTTATGAAATAAGGGCCAACATAGGCAAAAAGGAAAGGATAATTCATATTTGTTTCTTCATGGAAACCAAAAGATTGATCTCACCAAATGGAAAATAAAATAAAATAAAAATCATATTTTTGAGAACGTTAATGCATAATTTTCTAGTGCCAATCAAATATAATAGTTCCTTTATTCTCACAACTGTTTGATTATTGAATCCTCTCTTAATATGCAACAATTGGATACCCTTACATAAATAAATCAGTAAGAATAAGAAGTAGGTGCTAAAATTGTGACTAAAACTACCTAATAAGCAGCATTATGAAAAAGAAACCAATGTTAAACCTTAAAGAGATTACCAAGTACCAGGCACTTACTATGTGCGTATCAGAACCAGATTTTAGGGAGGGAAAAATAAGGTGGAAAAGTTCTTTCGTTGCAGCAGAACCACCACCTTCCCTGCTATCTGGTGGACATGAGCATGCAAACATTGCATACATCAGCCACTGATCTAGCTTGTTATCTGTATCCTGTGATGGATGGGCCTTTCCACCGAGTTCTGCAGGTGTGATATGAGCAAGTCGCTGAATAACCTCTAACCTGCAACGCAACAGTAACTCTGTGAAGCTCAAGTTGCCATTAGAATTTCTTATCCATGAAATTTGATCAGGAGTTAGAACAGCATAACTGGACTCTTACAAAAGAATAAACATCATAAGTAGGAGTCTTCTAAAGGTTAGCTACTCATTTTTTCATCCCAAGAATACATCATAGTTTGATTGCTGGGACAGGGTGAGACTTGGTCTAACCATGAGGCTCCTCCATTATCTCCAAAAAGTCAAAGGCTGAATATTGAAAAACGATCTAATAATAATTGTTCTAGCAAGTTGGTGTACATCCCCTTCCAAACCACCTAATGCTGAAAGTCTACAATTTTAGTTTTGGTTTCAGGAGAATGCAGTAGAAGACAAATTTTTTAATGTAATATTAGCATATAATACTCTCATTTTTTTTTTTGGCACAAAGAAGCTTGAGAATTCAACATGAAAACAAGAGCATCTCAAAGCAGGGGCAATGATGATGACATAGTAAAGATCAAGATAAGACATGCTTAACACAAAAAGCAATAAGATAATGAAAGTATAAAATGCTGAAAGGGTACAAGTAGGAAGAAAGAACATTTTATGCACGTACATCATGTGTTCCCAAAGGTAAAAGATCTCATAATTTATTGGATTTGGCTGATTGAGGTGACCATGGAAGATTGAAGTTGCATCAAGATACAGATAGAATTAAAAACATTACATAAACTTGAGAGAGAGAGAGAGAGAGAGAGAGACTCCAATAGACAAAATAGGCACTTCTCCTTACTTTGCTTCCTGAACAGAACTTGGACAAAGCTCAGCAGCATATTTAACAAGCTCACTAAGGCACCGAGCCCACCTATTCTTATCAGGACTTTCAAATAATATAGATTGGAGAGTAACATCAGGAGGTACAACATCAGATTCTCGTCTCAAATCAAATGGGCGACCACAATCCCAGTAACAGTTTTGAACAATATCATCCTGAAAAATACATTAAATGAGAACATTTTTTATGGTAAATTCAGAAGAACCAAACAGATAAATATTGTTACAATGTTGTAACTAGAGTAAGAAAAAGTAATCACCCCATTCTCTTCTAAAACATCAATTATAAATATTGGTTCAGCTTCAATTTTCAAACTATAATCTGATCTTTCATGTAGAGAAGAGTCATGTATATCATTTCGTAGTGCTCGAACACAACGCAGTAATTCCAAGGCTGTGTGTCTGATCTGACTATCAACAGAACTAAGGAATATGAGCCCAACAGCATCTATTTCAGAAGCTCGAAATTCAATTGCTTCTTGAGGTTGACGAAAAGAAGACTTCTTGAGTCCTCCATTTCTTTGGAGACGCTTCACATCCATAGCATCATGTTCAATTCTATCATCTGAAAGACAAGCTCTCCAGAAACGCATGAGTTCCAAAAGGCGTCCAAGAGATGTTTGAATAAGAAGAGGGAACTCATCAGGAAGACGTAAAATAAAATTTGCCATCCCTCTCATAACAGCAAATCGCCGATGGGGTAGATATCTCACAATTCGATTGAGCACTTGTACAGCTTCTTCACGAACACCAGGATCAATACTTATGCCATGTTGGGGAATTATTTCGGTGATTTTATCACTTCGACCAACTTCTTCGATCAGATATGGTATGCACTTCAGTACTGATCGGAAAAGATATCCTTGCGACTTCTCCTTTGTCACAGCATCTGCAGAGCAAATCATTGTTTTTTTAATATGCCATTTTTTCAGCAAATGAAAAAGTTTCAAGAAATTCTCCAAAGCATAACTGTTTCTTATTTGCCCCACCCACAATAAAGACATTTAGCTCCTACTTTAGAAGTTAAGCAGATGTATCTTTTCAAACAACATAAGAGGGAATAGCGCGAGCAAGTCATAAAATTCCAGGAAAATACAAAAATGGAATAACTGGAAAGATAAATATGCACTTCTGCAAATTCAAATTGGTAAGTTACCGTCACAAACAACTTTAAGCTCACCCAACATCATATAAGATTCAAATATTTTTATTCTGAATAACTACTTGTTCATTTATCTAAATTCAGATAAACAAGTGATGTTGAGTTGAATCCTTTAGAATAGAGTGCTATAGTAAATAATACTTAATTGCAACTGGTTCGTGTTACCGAGTCAGTAAGTGAAAATATCAACCCCACAAACAAATAATACAAACCTTGGAACCAAGAAGGCAAAGAAAAGAAAACAGTTCAAAAGTGTTTTCCTTCACAAGCCAATTCAGAATTTTTTTCTTTTTTTTTTTTAATTATGTTATCATTTTTTTTAATGAGAATAAATAGAAGTTGTGTATTGGGCACAGCTTATAAACTATAGAAAAGATCTATTAGTTCCAAACATGGGTGAATGCAGACTTCCCAGCATTCTAGAAACTTCATCACTGAAGATATATTAAGCACAAATAACATTCAAATCATTTGCATGTGAGATCATTGTGAATTGGGGGTTGGTCCATTTTAGAGGTAGATATAACAAATTTTAACACTTACAAATATAACTTTCGTTCTAATAAATTTACAAGTGCTCTAAACGCATTTATTTTTTCTCTTTTCTTTTGGGGGTGGAGAAACCATTACCTATTGTGGTCCTTGAAGAAGTCAATAGAGCTTGACTATAGGTCTTATGGCAAGATCTCAAAATAGATTCAATTGCAGCCTTCACTTTTGGAACATAATGGCCAACACCACGAACTGCCAAGGCCCAAAACAAAAATCAAAATAATGATAAACTTGGAAGAGAATCATTAAACCCACACAAAAGAAGTACATTTTCCAATGTAATTTGCAATTTACCATGCAGAATTTCCAAACCGACGTGCTTACTAGTAGGTGACATGACAATGGCGAGCAGGGCCCGAAGGCCAATAACCTTTGCTTCACTTGAACTATCTAGCTTTAGTAATTCCAATATCATATGATTCATAGCAAAATCAAGGTTATGTTCTGCAATAGTGACACAAAATTCAACTAGTTTATCATGTTGGACATCCTGGGTAAGCATGCCTTTCCTGATAATTGTCAGAAGTTGTGAAGTCACACTGTCCAAGTAGTCCCACACGCGATTTGGAGGCTGGGAATCGCCATGGACGCTCAAATAAAACCTCAAAACACGGTGCAGACAATCTAAAGCCATGAAGCGCTGGTTCTTATCCTGAACAATACATCCAAGTTATTTTTTATGCAAGCGCAATATCAAATGCCTAATAGACATGGTATCAAGCCTTCAAGCCTCAGCCAGAACAGGAAAGAGTCATGAGTTGATAGCCAAGGTCAATAGAGACAGTAAATTTGAACTTACCTTCAGATGCTTGTATAGTTGTTCCATGTGAGAACCAAAATTACTGAGGAAAACAACAGGATCGCCAAGACAGAGAAGAAGTGTGACCAAGGGGTAACCAACCTAAAATAATAACAACAGTACTATTAAAGAAATAAATAAATAAGCATAGAATTATATAAAGGGGAAAGAAAAAGGAAATATAAAGAATGAAAAGGCATTGAAGTCTTTAATACACTAACAGCTATATGTTTGCTCTGTTTATCCATCCAATGCATGAGCTGCACCCTTATTCGTGCAACAGCTTCATACCAAAGCGTAAGGGCAGGTTCTACACCAGAAGGAGGCCAGTGACCTTTTCCACCATCTGCAAGTGGTGCTAGGATGTTTGAAAGCATATTGCACAATGCATGGTGGAGTTCACTTTTTCTTTTATGAGGAGCACGGTTAAGAGGATTCGCCTTTGCAACAAAGGATGCTGATGCATTCAAACCACCCTCTGTCTTAACCTGAGGATCATCTTACATCATACAGAGATACTCTAATTCGGAAATAAGCTCTTGAGAATATGCACATACCCCAAGCTTGAGATAGCGCATCCCATTAATGATACTAAGTGTTTCACTTCGAGCAACGCTGGTATCAATTCGGCGAGTATTGAGTTCCATGAAAAAGCGCTCAGTAACAGAACTGAATCTGTTAAAAGAAAGAGAAATGTTCTTAAAACTTGAAAAGGCATCTGAAGGATATTCATCTAAATGCAGCAGAACTACGCACGAGACTATTTAACGATAGTCCAAGACTCCAGTTATAATCTAGTCCTTGTAAAATAATTAGACAACAAGGTAATGACATATAATTGTGTTGTCTAATAGTTTCATGCTTGTGCATTAGATTAATGGATAACCTAATCAAACAGGTTATTTATCAGATTATGGAAAAAGGATTTACTAGAAACCTAGACTAATTGAATAACAGGCTTTGGCTTCATGAGCTCTCCAGAAACACTATCAACACAATAGCTTATTAAGAAGCTTTGTTGCATTCCAGTTTCAAACCCTGAGACCAATGATTTGATTGCATAGTACTGCCATTCATTCAGACAATTTTGTCTGAAAATAAAAGCAACATCAGATTCAATGCAGTGATAACATGAAGACTAGCTACTCCTAGCTCACCTGATTCGAGATAAAGCACCCAGAAGTTGTGCAACCAGGTCCAAAAGAAGGCCCCTCAGATCAACCAAAGAAGGATATTCAATCTGACTCACAACCCTGCAATGAGTGATTACTTTACCCACGTAAAGACATGCAGGAGAATATGGAGCTTAAGCTTCAAGCTAAGAGCGTAATGCATACATTTCATATGCCAGTCAAAGAAAGTTTAACAGATGTTAGAAATCACCCTATGCCAGACCAACCAATGAAATACATATAGCTATTGCAGTGCTCATTGGTTGTTTGGCATCACTAGGCAATAATGACCCAAGAACCTCTTAGTTGTACCAAGTTAGAGGCAAAACTCAAAACTTCTGAATTGAAATCATGTGTTCCAGTCAACAACCATAACCAAATTCTTTTACGACCCCAAATATGATAAATTTTAGTATTGGAATAACTGCCCCCATCAAGGAGAAATGAAGGTTTGAACAAAGTCCAAGAATATCAAATGTAAGGAGAGAGTCTATTGCGTGGTAATATGACCTAATTCCTAAATATTAAGTGCCCCGGTTGATTTCATGTTTGGTTCTCCAGAACCAAGAAATAACAACCTCATTGATCATGCTACTATAAGCAGGGAAGAGATTAGAGCTGATAAAGAAAATAGTAATATTTTAGAAAATATTAGAAATAAATAGAAGTAGGTTGCACAGAGAAAAGCTCGTTTTGCGAGAATTTTTATCTAACTCTAAACTTGTTAGATAGCTCTTACCTGTCTGCATTGATTAGCCAATCGAAGACAAAATTCTCAAGGCCAATCCAAAGCTTCTCTGAAGTAAGGAAGAAATGTTAAACAAGAGGGGGAAAAGAAAGAAAAGATCTTACACCCATCCCCACCCCCAGCAAGCAAAAATTCCCAATGAATCAATGAGAGCAAGGAAGACCTGTAAGCCCCTCTTGTGGGCAACACTCGACAAAGCGGATGCACGCTGAGCAAAAGATGCACTCCACAGCTAGCTGAAACATGTAATTTCAATATGAAACCAGAATGCCAATATGTTTCTGTGTATATACCATGATAACATAAGATGTTCAAATTTTAGGTCCAAGAAAAGTATTTCTTTTAATGTTGAAGGGAGTAATTTAGAACCATGCGAATACTCCTTTTATGTTTTAATAGCAAGGGGGATATATGTTACCAAAGTTCACAAAATTGAACATCTCTTTTTCATTGCACTTATCTAAGCTTACAAAATCAAAAAAGATGCAAACGAGAAGATAGTTTGAACATTCAACACTTCAACAAAGAGTTTCTCCATTCTTACATGCTCAAGTAGTAAATCAGATTGGTAATACAAACCTTTCTTTGGAAGGTTGATGCATCATTTGCACCTTTGGGAGATTCACTGCAATGACATAAAAATTTAAAGAATATTCATACACATTTGACATAACATCATTATAAAAAACATTGAGAACCTTTCAAACATCACAACAAAAAGACACAAAATTGTGGTAACAAAGTAGAGTATAAAATCAGGTTTTGCCACATTTAACATTTCATCTGGGACTATCTTCACCTTCTGAATACATCACACACTTCGTTGTTGTGTCCATAAAGTCCTGGCAAGATTTAGGTTTGTTTGGGGTACAAGCTAAGGTATATAGAAAGAGGAGAGAAAGATAAGTCAACAAGTAGCAACAACAGTGAAGTAAGCGTGCTTTGGCCTTAATGCGCAAGACAAAAGGAATCCATGTATGATAACTAGAAAAAGGAAAGAACAAACCTTTCTCGCCAACGCAGAAGGGCTTCCAGAAGAGGCACAGGTGTATGTCGAGCCACCATAGCCAAAGAGTCCAGTACTTGCTCATAGGCTGGATCTGATGGTCGGAGGTACTGACCATCCTGTAACACCGCATTTAAAGGCAATAATAGAGGCATCAATGTTTAATGACAAATTTCCTAGACCAACATAATCAAGAAAATGAAACTGATGTTCTCAGTGACATATGCCTTGTGGTTGAAACAAATGTGAAGCTCAAAGACTAATGATCTTAACAATCTTGTGACAACATAGCCTAATAAGGTAAGAGACAGCAACTCCTTATTTTTATCAAGGAAATATCTCATTCCTCTTACTCTTACCATCCCAATCAAATAAATCTCTCCAAGCACCACCAATATATTCTCTTTGGCTGCATCCTAGTCTGGCATCATTTGCAACCCTATGGGTTTACATGAAGAATTCCAAATTTACAGACACTGGCCAACCTAAACTATCCAAAATTGACTTCTACCCATCGCTAAGTCTTTGACCAAATAAAAAGTTCTGTGAATTTCTGTCATTTTTCATTCACATAGGTTTTCACAACAAACACCAAAATATTTCCACATTATAAACACTCTAGGAGTGGCAAACTAACTCCTTTATTCCATTAATATATTTCAAAAAGAAATATACTAAAATAAAACATTCACCTGTGCTTGAGCAGTTTCAATGCGACGCCTCGCAAGGGGAAGGAACCTTTGGAGCAACGCATCAACAATCAACTTCGCTGCACTCCCTGCCTTCATTATGCTCAGAAATTAAGCCTCCAAATCCAATATCCTACTTCAATATCTATTTCCGCATCTTTGCTTCCAAACTTCAACCTTCATTCCAGTGTACAAATCGAACGAACAAAATTTAAGATAAATGAATAAGCACTACACTTTAAGGGGGCAAAAAAAAAGAAAAAACAAAATCAATCAAATGATTCAGCTACCTGCTGAGATTAGGGTTCTAATAACATACCCCCCGAATAGGAAACCTAGGGCCTGTGTTTACGTTATTCTCAGATTCTTCTTCTTCCATGTAGATTTTGATTAATTTCTCAAAAGCACTGTGATTTTTCTAATCTTTTCCTGCCTGGCTCTTTGCTGTTACGATGGTTAGACCGAAAGAATCGATTAAAGTGGGCGACAGGTATTCGTGATCCGAATTTGTTCTAAACCGGTTCTGGTTCGTGGGTCTTTCGTTTTTGTTTCAGACTACCAAGATGGATCGAGCTCTATTGCAATTGAAAAATGAAAAAGCTTTTCGGCCCATTACTGAAAGTTTAAGCCTCAGGTTTATTTCTTGTTGGTCCACCTGAAAAAAGAGCCCATCATAGGCACAGAAACACTTGATTTTTTTTTAATAACCCGATATCTTTATCCACTAATTTAAGAATTATCTCACATGACTAAATTACAACTCAAACCTGTACCTAAGAACCTCCACTTGACAAGTCAAAGACACTTTATGAAAGTAAAATCATACTACTAGATTACAGTCTTGTTCTTTCAATCGCATTCTCATTTAGCAATAATGAAAATTTAAGTAACATAATCAGTTTAAGTAGAAGGAATTTATGTTATATTTGGATTAGTACATAATTTGAGAAAAATAAGGGTGTGTTTGGATTTCCACTCAATTAGAGTTAAGTGAAGTTTTTTTTGTTTCCCCATTAACATTACATATTTGGACATCATTTTTTTTCAAAATAAGTTTGTCTTCCCAAAACCACACCTATAAAACACACCTATAAATTTTTAGACCCCACCTTATTTAAAAAATATATATTATTAATAAAATCACTTTTACACATTTTCCGAAAATAAACATTCTCTTACACGCACAATATTACACCTATAAAACTTATATATTTAATCCCCACTTTTTTCAACATAAAATTAAATTCAAAAAAAAAATTACAAACAATATTTGATTTGAATGAAAATTTGTCTCAAAAATACAATTTTTTTCTAATGTAGTGGAAATCCAAACACACCCTAAATTTTTTTTTTATTAGTGAAATTTGTTTTGAAAAAAGTGTCAATAATTGTTTGGATAAAATTTTATTTTGAGAAAAATATAATTTTATATGTGTAATGATAATATAATTACTAGAGTATTAGTGTTATAAGATAAATGTATATATGAAAAGTTGAGTTTTTTTTTTTTTGATATCCAGGTATCCCAACTTCGCGTCACTGTACCACATGCCTTGCCTTCGAGATGAAAGCCCCCTGCCAAGTTCATCTCCCTTCCAAGAATGTGGTAGCCAGGATTCGAACCCTCCACTCTGGGGTTGAGAGCCCATCAATGCAATTGTTCCACCAACTTGGCTGTGCCCGGGGGGCTCCTTTTTGAGTTTTTGGTTATGTGAGATGTTGTCCAAATGCAACTAGAATTCCTAACTCAATTTAAGTTAAAGTTATCAAATTATACACTAATCCAAATATAACACTAATTTCTATCAAAGTTTTATAAATGGATAAATGAATATTTGAAGATTTTTATCCAAAAAAGATAAATGTAAATCTAGAAAGATATATTAGTACCCTTTATTAGTATGTTTCAGATA
>JAXGGT010000162.1:9794273-9807545 GCA_035583425.1 Marsdenia floribunda | reverse complement strand
CATCTTCTACTCCAGAATTTAAAAGGTCTACAATGGGACCTCCTCCTCCCAAGCACTCCAGCCCTCCCGAAACCGAAGCCGACACTGGACCAATCCCTGACATTGAGCCCGAACACTTACAGCCTAAACCACCAGAAAAAGATGCTTCCGAAACGGCTGGTGCCAATTCCACAGAAAACTCGATGTCCACGAGCAAGGGAATGGAGAATAGTCTGGATGATGTTCAGAGGAAAAAGGAGCAGCGACCTGACAATATCTCTGTTCCTTATACAATTCCTACGTGGAGTGCCCCTCCTCGTCATCAGTATTTTCTCGAAGTTCTGAAGGATGGCAGCATCATTGACAAACTTGATGTGTATGTCTCAAATTTTATTGCCTTCTACTTGTTATCTCACTCTGTAGAAATAAAATCTTAGCTTTGAAATTTAGCTATCTTATTGCAAAGTTCATAACTACTAAGCAGTTATTGGTTATTACGTGAGAAACACGAACTCACACAACACACAAGACATGTTTTTCTGGTGATTTTATGCTGCTGTAATCCTTGTGAACTTCTTTGTTTATATATTGTTGCCAGTTTTGCTAGGAGGTGCCCATGCATTATCCGTATTTATTTCCCTGTATGTTTCGTTCTAAAATGAAAAAGGGAGTAATAGCTGAATTGGTGATGACAGGAACAAGAAGGGCGCTTATATGTTTGGGCGTGTGGATGTGTGTGATTTCCTCCTTGAGCATCCAACCATCTCCCGATTTCATGCCAGTAAACCTTCTGATTCTACATCATTCTTAATTACTCACTCTCTGTTTCTATGATGTTATTGTCTTTACCTTGTCTAGTTTCTGGTATATCTGAATCTTGTGGATGAGAAATACTCAGATTTATGGTCAGGAGTATGCTCCCTTCATTTCCTATGTATATTTGTAGTATATCCAGATACCCTACGGCTTCACCATGAGTTTTATAATTCTTTCAAATATTTGATAAACTTTTTATTTCTAAGAAAATCCAATTTTTGGTTATGTTAGATGATGACAGCATCCAAGCAAGGTCCGTATGCTATTACCTCCTCTACCAAGAGGGGAGTGAAAATCTATAAGCATACTTCTGTGGTAGCTAGTTATGAGTATGACATTAAATATGTAAATCTGTAGACAAAAAGCCGAGGCATGCCTTCTACAAGTGAAATGCTGCCATTATTTGGAGTACTACAACAGTTTTGAAGGCCAAAAAATGAAAACAATATGATTTCATTTAGGTTGAATCCTCTTATGCACAAAATTTGGTGACTTTTCTCCAAGAGGAAAATATAGTCCTAAAGAAAGAAAATTCTGTCTTGCACCAGAATCTTCCCTTGAGTTGAAAGAATCAAGTCTTCCTTATTCTCAAAATTACCAAATGGTACTCCCTACTTTTCTCAAATACTGGGGAGATTATATTGACAATGGAAAAATATCACATTACCCTTACTATTGTTATGGTGGTTGGTGGATAGATTCATATTTAAGATTTTTGGATAGATTCATATTTAAGATTTTAAGGAGGTTAATTTTGTAACTCTAGATGAAAATATATTTATTCCTAGGAAATAAAATGTTTATTTGTAGACATTCCAAACATAATTTATAGAGTCAATTTTGGACGAACATAGTAAATCTACGTGAACATCAAATGTTATAAGAACTTCAGCTTAAAAAAATGATTATTATCACCATTATTAGTAAGTAGCTCTAAAGTCTATAGGAATTGGTACATGTAAAGAACTTGGGTTTTTACATTGCATGACACAAGATTTATTAGGGATGAAGAACCTGTGGTTCATATGCACGAACTTTTCTGTGCATACCCTTAAATTGGTGTTTCTGGAAACAATGATAATCTTAACACAGAGATATTCAACTTTATTACTTGATTTAGGAAACAAAGCCCAGAGATTCAAGACTCAAAACAATGTTAATTGTCCTTCCATTTGGCCATTAATCTTTCTGTATAAGAGTGGCTACAATTTTGAAGGACATCTCTATTGATGAGAGCTTTCTCATGAACACTCATACTAAGCAGAAATCCAACTTACATATTTTATGAGATGTCTAAATGATGATTCATGTTGGTTTGCATTTATTCTTGAACACTTGGTTGCATTCACAATATATTTATCTCAGTGTTCTTCCGATCAAGTAATGTGATATATGTTGAATAATCCTCTTCTCCTTTGCCTGCTGGGAAATCAACTAAAGTTTGAAATGCTTGGTCCATTTGTTGGGATCTGATGTATATTTTCAGTTCCTCTCATCTTCTTAGAGAATACATACCTATCTTTTCCCCTGTAATTTGACTTATATTTAAGCTATTTTACCACTTATGCAACCAGTTATCCAGTTCAAGAGTAGCGGAGTTGCTTTTCTCTATGATCTTGGTAGTACTCATGGGACTTTTATAAATAAGAATCAGGTACTCATTTGCATCTTCTGCAGTATTTTATCTACATTGAATTTACATTTCAATCACCTGGTGTTTCAGCTATGTAAAACCTTCTCATTCGACTGTCTCCCCTTTTTACATATTCCTTGTGTCTTATCTATATTTCATGATTCTTGAAACACCTCAAATGAATTAACTGTAATATTTGTGAAGTCCTTTGTGAGTGCTGTTGTTTTGTTGATTTGAGCAGCTACCCCGGTAAATATATATTTAAGAACTACCTTAGGGATTGTATCATTATTTCCGTGTAACTTGTCACATAAAAGGGGGAAAGAGAGAAAAAATAAAGAGTTGATGAGCTGCATTCGAAGTTTTATTTTCTTATCAAGAAAAATGTGATTCTTCTAATATTGATCTTCACACCTTTCTTAATAGGTTAAGAAGAAGGTTTATGTGGAGCTGCACGTGGGTGATGTGATTAGATTTGGCCAGTAAGTGATTTATTCATTTGTTTGATATTTTATTCTTGATAGATTACAATAACAGTTATTATGCCAATCTTAATATGCATATTATTCTCTCAGAGAATTTACTTTATGTCATATTCCAAAACTGTTGAATGTAGATTTGTTTTTACGTGTCGTAGTTGGAGTATATCTATCTTAGTAATGCAACAAGCCTATAGTTTTTTATGATCTCTGCAAACAAGCTAGTGTTTGACCACAAAGGAAGAGAAGTTTTGTTGTCATACATTTTCAAGAATTCAGTGTTAAAGGATCTCTGCCTGAAGTTCTCCTAGTTAATAGGATGTGATTTATGCCTTTATGTTACTTTATCATGTATGTTCCAAGATGTTCTCGTTCTAATTTGCTTTTTGGTTTATCATTGTAGCTCTTCTCGGTTATATATATTTCAAGGACCAGCAGATTTGATGCCACCGGTAAGCGGAATGTTTTCTCCTTTATTATCATCAACCCCCAAGATATTTTACAATTAACTTAGAAGGAAAGTATTCACAAGACTTCATTCTTGAAATACATTGGTCTCATAATTTTTGTGTATACATATCTGAATTTTCATGTAAAGCACTAGTAGGATAATGAACCAAATGGTTTATCTTCATTATTGTACAATACTGAATTTTCATCCTTGCCTGGAATAATGTGTTGCACTCATTAAAAAATGAGATGAGGACATGATCTTGTAGGTTTGGTACCATGCTTAGTATCCTGTTTTCTCTATCCCATCTTTTACTTTGGT
Source organism: Marsdenia floribunda (assembly GCA_035583425.1). Classification (NCBI taxonomy): domain Eukaryota; kingdom Viridiplantae; phylum Streptophyta; class Magnoliopsida; order Gentianales; family Apocynaceae; genus Marsdenia; species Marsdenia floribunda. The sequence goes on along the minus strand of JAXGGT010000162.1, from coordinate 9,803,866 downwards.
AAACTAACATCCATGGACAGAACAATAACAAATTGATCATTATAAGGAATCATTGCTGTGTGGTTGAATTCATCTTCGTATCCAACTGGCTTTAAGATTCAATTTTATAGGTGAAGTCAGCCCTTTTCTTTTTCTTATTGAAGGAAGCTGACTTGAAGAGTATAAGAAAGGCTAAGATCCAACAAGGGATGCAAGATATGGAAGCATCGCTTCAACGGGCGAAACTTGATGCAACTATGGCAAATGGTATATCATGGGGCATGCAGGAGGATGCTATTGAAGAAAATGAGGTCTGTAGGATTTTCTAGTGCATCTTTATAATGCCGTAATTCCATGAATGAGTGGATTTAAGATTCGCAATTTGCTATATTGCAAGATTATGGAATTCTATTTTGTGCTTGTGCCCCTTAACTTATTTCTTATCTAATATATCCCCAAATCATGGTAAGTTCCATTATATTGATTCAATTATGTTGGGGAAAGACTGCTTCCAGTTCCAGTAGTATCATTTGTAGTTTTTCTGACTTACTTAGGCAGCTTTTATGCATAAAATCTGAGCCTGTGGAGCTCTTCCAGCCAGTTAAAACAATCTCCTGCACAGGTTGAAAGTAAAATCTATTCTGGCTTGTTTTGATGAACTGAGTGAAAATTGACAAAGGAAAGCTTAAATCAATTGAAAACTTCTTACATACGTATGAAATGTCTCTTCAAGGAAAATATTGATAACATACCTTGAAGGGTTTTGCACTGGAAGAAACTCAGCAGGTGTTTTTACATTTTTTTCAACCCCCTCTCCAGGTCTCTTTTCTTTTTTGGGTCCTCCTGTATAGGAGCTTGTCATCATAATAGATTGCTCCGCTATTGTTCGTCTGTTATTTGTTTGGCTCATAACATTTTCTGGTTTCATTGTGTGGCTTCTTAAGGGAGGTGATTGTGTTTATCTTCTGTTTCCACTTCAGGTTGTCAAATGGTTTCTTTCTCATTTGTGGTTCTTCTGATAAAAACTGCACTCTATTTCACAACAAAACTATCCACCTTTTGCATCAATTGATGTAATTTTGGATGTTTAGGATGAAGTGGAGGAAATAACTTGGCAGACTTACAAGGGACAACTGACTGAAAAGCAGGAAAAGACACGCGAGAAAGTTTTAAAAAGACTTGAAAAGGTAGTCATTTTTATTTTGAGAAAATATCCTAGATTCTGTGAGATATGCACGAGAACCTGCTTACTTATTTTATTATACCTGACTTAATTCTATTTTTGCTGATTGTTTGTCTTTGTCTTTTTGAAATGTTTTTGTCATTTGTTTTTCTAACGATTCAGTTGCCTTGTCCTGGTTCTGAAGTTATCTTTGCTGCATTATTCCTGCCTTTTCCATTATTTCTTGGTTGCATAGATGATTTTTTTTGTTGAAGAGAGTTGAAACTGTGAATAAGTGGTCTGTAGCCTTTTTATAAAAGAAAGCTAGTGGCAAGTGCTCAATTGGGAATTAAATTTGGTTCATGACATATGAGCAATGTCAAAGTCAATCTTTTATTGAGTATATGCATGCTTTTGCTGCTGGCTGCAATTAATTCTAGAAAATTTGCCTTTTAACAGAGCATGTGTCTGGATACTGATAGATTGTGAAGGGAGTTGCTATTTTTTGTTCTTGTTTTGTTTGCTTCTTGTGAGAAGGAAAAAGTCAAATCTATTAGGTTTATTCAGTATTCTTGAAACTTTCGTCCTTTTTGTTCCCACAAAAGAACCTATATTTTGTTCCATTGATTTCTCTGTCTACCATTCTACATTCTCAGTTATCTCCTCTAATTTTGTTCTGTGTTGAATGACTTATTTGACAATTGAAATGACTTGCATATCAAATTCTGCCAGTGCACCCTTCACGTGTTAAATTGACCCAGGTCCTTTCTGATGCTTCAGCTTGCTGCATCTTTAAATTCTGCATGCATTGCTTTGCCTTCAACATTTTCCCCCATTACCCTTGTTTTCTTCATAATAATTTTTGCCTGTTCATTTCCTCTTAGGTTGCTCATATGAAAAAAGAGATAAATGCTATTCGAGCAAAGGACATTGCTCAAGGTGGTCTAACACAGGGACAACAGACTCAGATTGCTCGGAATGAGCAGAGGATTTCACAGGTACTTACTGATAGGGGCTGATAATAGTGTCAATTTTTTCTTATGTTTTACACTGAGTTCCCTTTTGCTTATGCTGTTTAAAAGTTTCCTTACTGAGATTTTAGTTGTTTTCAGAAGAATGAGCGTTTAGCACTTTATTTTTCTAAACTCAGCATCACTTATTTATGCACTTGTTAATGACTTAGATCATGGAAGAGCTTGAGAATTTGGAGGAAACATTAAATGATAGCATACGAGAAAGCATTGGTGCTCGTGCTGGAAGGACATCTCATGGCAAGAAAAAAGGTTTCTTGGAAGATGATGAGGATGATTATTTGAGGTACTTCAAATGCAAAATCTTTTATTGTGGTTATGTTTATAACTTAATACATATCATGTTGCAATGAAGAATGGCTTCTGAAGCTTTAATGTTCATCAATCAAAACTTCAACAAGCACGAAATTAAATGTGCATATACAGAAGAAACAGAGTTGTTATGCATTATGTGGAGGCTTTCTGAATTTGTTGTTAAGGAACTGATATGTAAATGTAGAATTCGTTCTCAAACTAATAATTCTTCTTCTGTATATCCAATTTTTGCTTAACAGTGATGATGATGAGTTTTATGATCGAACACAAAAGCATCCTAAGCAAAGGACTGGTGAAAATCAATCAATTGAAACAACTGACTCTCTTCTTGATAAGAAAGAAGCTATTCTTGAGGAGATTGAGGTCAAGAGAAAGTTGCTTTCAGATGAAGACAAAACAGTGCAAGGAGATGAAGTACCTGAAGCAGGAGATGTGCTTGATGCATTTATGTCTGCAGTTTCCTCTCAAATAGGTATGTAATGTGCTGTTAACTTGACTGATTATAAAGGTATATTTTTGGCATTTTTGTATAGGAGTTTGAAGAGTGCACACATATGAAGTTCTAATATATACTTGTATAGGATGATATTTACATGACCTTCTTAAAAAATATCGGCTTTCCTTTTTCACTATCAAAAAGGTGGTGGAAGGAAATAGGAGAGCTGAATAACTGGGTGGCGAGAAGGAAATATATTGGATCAAGTATTGGAGAGGAGAAGAATGTCAAATTGCTAAGGCCTTTGAGATGAAGATTAATGTATGACTGTGTGTCTGATTGGTTGGGTATGAAATGGAAATTATTAGCATGTAACGGAAGAAGTCTAGTAGAGGAGATTAAAAAGGTAGCATTGAAGCAACAGACTTGTATGACAAAAAACTCATTATAGCTTGGTGCAGCTCTTCTTGAGTTGTAGTATTTTGGGCATAGGTTTGCTTTGTATGAAAAACTATCCTTTGTTTTTCCTTTTGGTGTTACCATGGGTGTGGGAGAGAGGGAGATGGGGCGGCACATAACTCTGCTGTTGTTGATCTTCTGGAATGCAATTTTTGAAATTTTTTTTTTTGTTTGAGAAATTTTGGTTAGCATATCAGGATAGTTTGTTAACAGTTGTTGCTGTTATCTGTGCTTCATGGCAGCTACTGATAAGAAAGACCGGCTTCAAAAAGACTTGGGCTTTCTTCAGTCAGAGTTGGATAGGGTCTTATACTTGTTGAAGATAGCTGATCCAACTGGAGAAGTGACCAAGAGAAGAGAATCAAAAGGAAAAGAGCCAACGCGTAATGCAACTGCTGCTTCTGATGCACTTGAAGCTTCTTCTTCCAGTCCAGAACAGCAGCGGGTGAATGGCCCACTGAGACAAGAGACATCCTTGAATAAGTCCTCAGAGAAACAGTGCATGGTTGACCATGAAACAAATTCCAGCCAGAAGTTGCAAGAAAGTGAAACTGTTGCTAATGCAGCTGGTAAAAAACCAACTGTATATACTGTTGCAAAACCCCAGTGGCTTGGTGCTGTGGAGGACAAGAGAAAGCAAGATGAGCAAGTCAATAGGCATGAGGCTTCCCTAGATATGGAAGAAAATGATGAGTTTGTGGATTATAAAGACAGGAAGACAATTCTTGAAAAATCGGATGGCATGCAATTGGATGATTTGCCAGGAATTGAGAATGCAGCCCCCGGTCTCATTATCAGGAAGCGGAAACATATCGGGCAGCCTAAGATTGGTGATGCCAAAAGCTCTGAGGGGTCTAAGGAGGCAGAGAGAGAAGTAGAAGGTGCAGTTTCTCTGTTGTTGAAGCACTCTAGGGGGTATGTTGCGTCTGATGAGGAGCCGAGACATGTTAATGAGGATGTGGGTTGTGAAGGTCAAGGGAAAAAAGACAAGAAAAAGCCAAAAAGAGTGCTGGGTCCTGAGAAACCAACATTTCTCAGCAGTGAGACCGAATATGAATCATGGGTGCCTCCTGAAGGTAAACCACTGTTTACATTTTCCTTTTAATCAGTGTGGATAGATTTCAGCTATTTATTTCTTCTACATGTCCTTAATTCTTCAGGCCAATCAGGGGATGGTCGTACATCATTGAATGATCGTTATGGGTATTAAGTTTGGATATGAGCTTTGTGCTGAAGGCCATAATTCAATCATCTGCTTTGGACTGGAGCAAAGAAGCACCATCCCGGGGCTCGCATGCAAAAATTTTGTTATATACCCTTAGGAGTTCTTGTATGGTCGGCAAAAATATGCTAGTTTCCCTAGTATAATTGGATGCGGGGCTTAAAGAGCACCGCTCTCAGTGGAAGCATTTCTTTCACACATGGAAATCAGTCTACCTGAGCTTATAATATGGGTGTTGCAGAGTCGGCTACTGCTAAATGTAAATTATGTAATGTTGCTCAATACAAAATACACGATCGTACGAGACAAAAATCTTGTTACTTCTGGGAAAAAACGGAAAATATTTATCCTGTAAGAATTTGCAACTACTTTAGAATTGGAAAGATTGCCAGCAGCTGTTTCATATCCGCTATGCAGCTACAACGTACAGTCATTTTGTCGTCCTATTTGTCGTTCCTCTCGCCCTTTGGACAATTTTTTTAAACAAAAATTGTAACGTACTTGCATTTGAAAAGAATTATATATATATATTCTCAATTGGGGAAAGTTCTTCAAATTTTTAGGTTAAAAGGACTCAAATAAAATATGGTGTTCTTGTTTAAAAAGGCTATTTGTAATGACTTTTGATAGAGTTTATTCAGCTGACTCCATCAGATATGATACTTTTACGTAATTAAGGAAATTAAATAAGGAAATCTAAAAAATATAGCAGAAGACCAAAGGAAAGTTGAGAAAGCCCCAGAAAGAAGAAGAAAAGAAACGCTTGATCATATTGTAGTAGAAGCTTTGGACTTGGGATCTTATATACAGTTATGGACCTTGCCACAGAAAATATGTACACTGTTCTGTGCATGGCTAACACTGAATAAGTAGCTAGCCTTTGGAGCTCTGCAGTCCTTTTATTGGATTAAATTTCTGAAGAGCCACCATAAAAATGCTTGTACCCGCAACAGCTCAATTCCTATCAGTGTCGGTCTGGTGGTAAATCTGGGTAAAGCCTTCCTTGTCAAGTGCTAAGAATATTAGCAGCTTGGAGGAATCTATCCTACCATTACTGGTTCCAGCATCTTGCTCAACATGCATTGGCAGAGCAGTCCCCATCCGACAATACATGAATTGCGTGACTTACTAGAGACTGCTGCTAATTCTGTACAATTTTGGTGATGTCCCTATATCCTTTCTTGTTCTCTTGTAGGATATGATATAAGATGGAGCCATGGAAAGAAGATGAGGATGATGATGCAAAGGATATAAGTGTGATGATGCTAACAGAACACCTGGACCTTGTAGTACCTCTCTTGCGGCTGTTCAGTTGAAGAAATATGGAGACGCTAGCACATCTCCAAGATTGAAATCCCCACGTTCTGGCAGGGGTGGAAATGACAACGAAGGAAAGGACTTCTCAAAACTCTCCAACAGCTGTTCAAATAGCAAATAATTAGATGCATGGTGTCTAACATGCTCCATTATTAACAAAACAACGTAGAATAATTTTGTTAGCACTTAGATGCTTCCGAAGATCATTTTATTTCTAAACTATTTTCTCCTAGTTTGAAATGAAACACAAACTACAATAGAGCAAGCGCACATTTACTTCAAATTTGATAAATCTATCACAACTGAAGAAGCAATCTCCTAGTTACACCATCAAACAACAATTTACAAGTCCCCCCCAACCTTCCTCAAACAGGAAAAGATAAAAAGGGGAGAGAGAGAGAGAGAGAGATGATGGTGGTAGTGGTCCAAATTACTCACATTCTCAAGAACAGGTGTTTCATAGAGTTCAACAAACTTCTCTCTTAATATACTGTTCATGACATCCACATCACAAGCATGTGTCCAATAGGAATCATGAACACCTGCACTCATTATGGAAAAATACTTAATTCATAGGTAAAATAGAGAATTGAGGTGTGGACTACACACAGCAGGGAGGGATGTTGTATAGCAGAACCTGCAAAATTCAAGCCTGCTTTCCTGCAAGCTACTGCACTCATCATCATATGCGAACCATCCAGAGAATGAATAAAATTTGGAGGAAATGCTGTCCGTTGTCTCTTCACCATCACCTATGACAAATAACAAATTAGATGTAAATTTAATTCTAGAATCAGATAATTAGAAAATCCAATTCCATAGATGTTTTGAAATGCCAGAACAATCAAGAAGTTGAGGACAGAATATGCAGGACTCCAATGTTAGAGGTCATGTCGCACATCTCCTGCGTAAAATTGAAGTGAAATCTGAAGAAGTTGGATTGTCTATGCAGGGGAGGAAGAACCCAAAAAGTAAATAAGGAAGAAATCTTCTCTTGCTAAGAGGCTGCAAACCAGCAGATAGATAAACAGAATCCTATGTAGTTACAAGGTTGAATATACATGTAAATCCATGCTGGAGGTCGAGCAACATGAATGTCAGATTTAAGAAAACATATGGAAACATTATGCAGAACTACCTTCTCAGTTTCTCGCTGCAGTGTCAACACCTGAAGAGAAGTCTTAACCTGCATGCAGAAGAATATATTCAATAAATGACATAATCAAACTTTCAATTAATGCAGAAGAATATATTCAGTAAATGACAAGAAATTGAAGCCTACAGCATGCCCCCCTAATTTGCGGTAGGGCTGTACAACAGGGAGTCCCAGTGGAGTTGTCCACCGAACTGGCTGGTTTTCTGAAGCAATGATCTGTTGGTGAATCACAATTAGTTAACATGGAGTAAATGAGCATAAAAAGACCACGGTAATACATGCACACTAGTATGGCCATCCAAAATGAGATTACATGACCAAACAGCATGGAAACATGACAATGAGATTGAGAAAATAATTCCTATATCAGTATCATGGTATGCCCTAAATAAAATGATTAAAGAGAAAGGAGGTAATTAATAGGCAAAGCAAATCCAATCAATGCATAATTACTAGAAAGGGATGAATTCTCTACCTACTTAACATACCACATGGCCCAACAAACATGTGAATTGTAGTTATTACCATATAAATTGATAAGACCATGTTTGAAGCGTCTAGGATATATGTAGGTTATGCAGGCACTTACATTAGATCACCATCCATATAAAGATTTACAAAGGAATTCAGCTAGAGAAGTACATGTGAAGATTACCATGATTAGGAAGAAACTTTGTCATTAAAAAAAAAAAAAAGGAAGAAGAAGATGAACAAAGGAATAAATTAGTTACATACTGGGAGTTCACAAGCACACAGAGGCGAACATTAGATAAGGCACATAATCCACTCTTCTTGTACAAACTATACAGTCAATTTCTGCATAGTCCGATAAAAGTAGCTTTGACAAAAAAAAAAAAAAAAAACTGTGCACCAATTTCACTTAACTCCACTTAACTAACCACGAACTAGAAGCTCAATGACACCCAAATAAATACTTTAAAAAAAAAAAGGACAGAAGCACACCTTTGCACAGTCTCCAAGCCAGCCCATGATACTCCGTGCAGCTTCAAACATTTCCCCTAATGCAGTAAAGGTGATCTATCAGAAGTATAAGACAGTGAAAAGCTGCCATCAGAGTCCAATGATTTTGATTGAAAATTATATGCATGATTTATTAAGACTTACAAACACAGAATACAATTATACATTCACCGACAACTAACATTCCTAAGTTCTATGTCATAAAACTTAGACTCTCCATACCAACTCAAGTATCACACCGATAAGATTTCAGGTAGAAATATTTTACCATGAGAACATTTTTCTTTTTTTTTTTTCTTTTATTAATATTATTATTGTGTGCCTGTGGAGGAAATCTGTTCATGGAAATTTAGAATCATGCTTATGATTGCAATATTCCCTTACTTTTGCAGCATAACAAGCTGCACGGTAAACCTCAGAGTCATCTGTAAAGGCATTACGTTCCTTCAATCTCCTTTCAATCTGATCCCGAGCACCAATGTAGGTGACACCATAAACTGAGGTCATTACAGTCTGCTTCACTAATTTCCTGTCAACCTGAATCTCAACCATAATTCAACAGGTGAGTCATCACATTAATATATATATTTATACAAGACACTTTTTTGCAGTCCTTTTTGGGGAAGTTAAATTAGAAGGCTCTAACGTGGTAAAGAAATCATACCATAAATCAATAAATGACTGAGAATGTGACCAACCAAAGAAAGCAACGACACACATCAAACTCAGCAGGAACACAAGAATTTAAATAAATATATTGATTTTGCTCCCACATAGGAGATAGAAGCAAAATATGCAGAGACAATTCTCCTACATCCCCCAAAACAACCAAAAGGGAGGCGGGCAGGGGGGGGGGGGGAAGAGAGAAAGTTCACACCTGATTGATTAAAGTTTTTGCAAGCAATGCATCCGGATAAACTACAGGATCTTTCTGTGCATCTCTCTTCATGATGTCCAGAACTCTGCATCATAAATACAATGTTCTTTTTTGTAAAATATTACTTAGAAGTGCATACCAATTACAAAATGTAGGTTAAAAGAAACTAATTGCATCTCAATGAACATTTTATAGTCTTGTATAGCAGGTGACTTTAAGTTTATGTAATCTCCTAGCAAGACTCCAATTTTCTTGGAAAACGTGGTAGGTACCATCTTACTTCAAAAAAGGAGGAAAAAAAGAAAAAAGGAATGCAATTCACTGGAAGGGAATTTCAATTAAATTAAAAGGCACAATGAAAAATGCATTCACTTCTTAATAAATTATCAAGCAGAAAAGTGGCTCACTTCTTCTTCCTTTTTTCTTTTAATAACAAATTGCTTTTTAAAACTCCATAGTTGAGTTTACAGTTCCTCTGTCTTCCGAGGTACTCCCTCCATCCAAATTGAATATCCACTTTTTATTCTGTAGAAAAACTAAGGACGGTTGGTAAGTTGCCACATTAGCCTAATTGGTTATTACCAATGCAGTTAGCAGTAGGACTAATAAGTTAGTGCGTCAAAATTTTATAAATTAAGGAGTCTGTAGAAGAAAATGT
>JAXGGT010000162.1:9778143-9792950 GCA_035583425.1 Marsdenia floribunda | reverse complement strand
CAAAAAACACATTGATGAACTCTGTACTCTCTCTCTAATATTCTGGAAGATTGGTGAATTTAGTCTTCAATCTTTAGCACGTTTGGCTCGTTTTTACCCAAAATAGCAGAAGATATTATTAAAAATGAATAAAAAATTACTACTTTAAATTTATTTATTTTTTTAAAAAAAGAGACCAAATATATAATAAATAAAAACATGAAGGACCAAAAAATTAAAAAAAAATTAATTAAGTAACAAAAGATAAGATAGAGGACTAAATACGACAATCTCTATTTTTAAGTACAATGGTTTATAAATATAATAACAACTAGAACTGTGTACAGGTTTATGGGTACCTTAGGTGAAAATATTTTGGGAGTTTTTTTTAAAAATAAAAGTAATTTTTATTCAATTGTTGATTTATTTTCTTACTTTTTAGTGACATTATATTTTTGTAGTCAACATATTCTAATATTTAACTTTTAATCGATAAAATAGTTAATTAATTTATTATACTTCGTGTTAATTATAAGCATTTCTGAAATGAACAATCCAATATTTTAATACAATTTAATATTTTTAATGACATATTAATTTCCTTTGTTAAGGTTTATTTACTTTTTTTTTTTTTTTAAAAAAAAAAAAATGCCATTTATATCGAAATAGTTATTACATTTAATATAATTATATTATCTTTTAGAAAAATTTAATAGTTTTTAAGTTTAGATAATTTTAAATGATTTTATTAAATTTATATAATCTTTAAGATTAATATAATATCATGTAGGGTTTCTATATAATATACTATATATAAGGTCTGCACGCCATGATCGCCTAATGGTCTCCACGGCTCTAATAACAAGAGTAATAATAATTTGATTTGCAATGAAAATACTTACATCAAAGGAAAAGTTTATTTCAAGCTATATTGTTTTATTGAAGTAATTACCTGGTGAACTGGAACGTGTGAAATAGTTGTTTCTGGTGATGAACTTCTCAAGGCTTCAGAAAGATTAATACATACAGCCAAACATTGAAATGGATCTTCTGCATTCAGCCACCACCGCTTTCCTTCAAGTGGTTTGTCTGCTGAATCAAATATATCATCCAAATGATTTTCAGTGAAGGCTAGTCGTCCTTCATGGGATAATTTATCCACACCATTTGCATATAGATTAGCTAAGTGTATCTTCATCCAATGCAAGCCTGCCTTCCCTAAAGGACGTCCTTCAGCAAACTCAAGGATCCCTCTACATACATCAGATCCCAAATGGTTTAAGTGTGGATGCATGGGATATGCTCTCCCTCGAAAATCTAAGTTGTGCGGATAAAAAAAACCCTCTTCATCTTTCATTTTTCGTGCTACCTGTTAAAAGGGAATTATTGCAAATCTTAAATTATTAATAAAAAGATAAGAACAATTAATTAGAGGCCATGAATCTATCGTACAGAAAGTTTTAGTTCTAAAGCACAACGTTGCGAATGTCTTTCATTGTTCTCTTTCTTGACATTTCTAACTTTCCATTTCCAATTCCTGAGTAAAGCTGCATCATCAGTATCAGGTTGCTCTGGCAAAGGGATCTGCATGGTATGAGAAACAATAGCACACGTCTTAACATTTTTCAAGACAAGAAATCAACCACCTAAACCTTATTCTACCATTGACATTTAAGAAGGGAACTAAAACTTAGATTTGAAAGAAACCAAGTACAGTGCAAGTGACCCACATCATTGCGGTCAACCAAGTCAGCAAGACATCCTCCATTGGCCCATATTCTATCAATCACAGAAAGTACCCTTTTGTTTACCCGCCATTTTGTGCTCCCAAGCGTATCAAGGGCCTGATCCCAAAAAAGTATGTGGATGTTTTATATAGCAAACAGGCATTAGTACCCACCAATTTTGAAGTACGTTTTAAAATACTTGAAAAGCACAAACCTCAAAGACTGGTTTTAGCTGCTTAGCAGAAGTCCTCTTAACAGCATCTCGCTGTTGTTTTGCACCACGAGTGCGCATGACATATGAAGGGAGATACAGGTGTGCACCTTTATCGTACCTACGAGAACATAAGTGTTAGGAAAAGCAAGAGGGCAACAAGATTCAACCTTTAACTCACTTCTCTGATAAGAAAGGGGTGTCTTGGAAACAAGAGATAATGGGAAAATGCTGTAATACCCTGTCCACTTGACCGGAGGAACCAACATGGGCATGTAAGGGATTACCATGTGCCTGGCCTGTTCATTGACATTAGAACCTTCAGGGAAATTTTACAGAGAGAATAAAAAAAGAAAGAAGACAATGAAGTTGGTAGCTATGGGTGATGACTGCACAACATGGTTTTCTAGCTGAGTAAAAGAAAAATAGTGTTCCTATTTAGTCTGAAAATTCCAAGTATTTATACACCAATCTCAAAGGAGGATAAATATAACTCAGAACCTCAACAGTTCAAAAAAGAAACTAATTGGTTTACTCACTGCTCTGTCAAGTCCTTGAAGTACTAAGGGATCACACTGGATAACTCCGTATCTCCTGACACAACCTCTGTTTTTCAAAAAATAAAAAATAGCAGTAAGACTTTCAAAAACCAAAAACAAAAAACCATGAAGAAGAATTATCATTACTTTTTTTCTTTCACCATTCTGAGTGTATGAGTAAATGCAGGTCTAACATCAGGTGGGCTCTCTGCAAATTGATCAGCTGGAGCCTGAATGTATGCTGTTTGCAAAAGCAATTCAATGAGGCGGCTACCCACCTGCAAGATCCGTACAGATTGCAGAATCTACAGTCACTTGAACGTGAAAATTCAAATTTTGGCATATAGATCATATAAATTCTTTAGTTCAAACCTTAGCTTTAGCATCTTTACACCAGGGTCTTGAATCATCCTGAGTCTTCACTATTTGCTGCACTGCCCGCAGCTTTTGTTTTTCCATCAAATTAGTAACAGTTTTTCTCAATTTTTCTTGTTTTTGGGTAACGTCAGGATTTTTGTCTTCCTCAGTTATACTAACTTGGTTGGCTTTTTTCTTCTTTGTCCTCTCCAAAAATTTGTGTATCCTAACCTGTTCAATTGTCAACATTTCCCCAGAGTTTGCATAAATGAACGAAAGCTATCCGGAGAGGGGTTAGAGAGAAAATATTTCAAAAAATTTCAAAAAAAATGAAGCCGAGAATGAGCATAAAACAGTAATAAGATTGTAAAATAGATAGAACCTCTTGCTCAACAGCATCTCCAATAACACATGCAGCTTGCACTACCCTTGCACAGCCATGGCCGTCCCCAGTCATCATCAGTCCCACTAATTTATGCATAGTGATGACTGCCAACATTTCAGCTGGTAACTCGAGAAGATGTTTTCCATAAGAAAGCATGGACTTTCCTTGCCTAAACGACTCCTGTTCCTCGGCAATCTTATTGTACAGAGGTTCATACCATCCCAAGAACAAAGATTTCATATATGGCAAATTCGGTGCTAATTTATGGTCACACATGTCATTTAAAAGCTCTCTATATTCTTCAGCAGCTTGTTCCCAAGCCTCGGTCTCAATTTTCACTTGCCTCTTCTTAAGCCCAAGGTACTTCCTCCGCCGACGAACCCCGCGCTGCTTAACCTCCTCTATTCTCATTTCCGTCAACAGGTCATGAACCTCGTCCGCCACAGGAACATCCTCTTCCACATCAGTAGATGAAACCGCTACAGCCTCCGCTACACTCGCATAGCTTTTTGGGCACAACGCATTGATGTTAACTTGGCATTTCGCAGACTGCAAACTAGAAGTAGGCCTGCCCAAGAACTCATTTGCAAGAGGGAATTCACAGATTTTCCGTACATTCAATTCCTGAAATCCTCCAATAATCGAGCAAGAATTGGAGTCAAGAAGTTTAAAACTGAAGAATTTCTCGGAAGAAACAGGATATTGTGGAAATCCAAGAAAGCTGCAAGTACGATTGAAGGGATTAAAAGTGGTGGCAATCTCATTCGACCTCAAGGTTCTTGAAGATACTTGTTTGGCTACGTTTCTCCACATCACTGGGCAAAGAAATCTCTGGTTTATTGGAGGAAAACGTCGCGCGGTCTTATATCAAATCGGTGATCAATCTCAGTGACGGGAAAGATGGAACCACTGGTGATGGACATCAAATTGGGTCGGAAAAGATTGTGAGCAAGCTCGCAGAAATCTGAAATAAGCGCGACGATGGGATTGAACAAATTAGACATGTGACAGCACAAATTCGTGGAATCGAAGAAATTGTGGATGCGAAGTCGGCTGTTAAAATTAAAACCCTCCTTAAACCTTCCTTTCTTAAAATACAACCAGACACTATAGAGAGGTTCCTTTATTTTTCTCATTTCTCAATTGTAATCAGTTTCATTTTGATTAATTAGTGAGTTAATTTATTTCATATTTAATCTGTTAATCGCAAAGATAATTGTTCAATTCAATGATTTTGAATTAGAGACCCCTCGGACAATATATATATATATATATATATGAAAATCAGACATTAATACAATATAATATTAATAAATTTAAACGTTCATAACACATTTAAGTTTAAACAAATTGAACCAGCAAACACGATTATAACTCACCAACCTACAAAATTAGAAAAAAAAATAATATATATATATATACTATCAATTCGTGTTTAATTAATTTTAAAAAAAAAATCCATACATTTAATACTTTGTGTTTTTAGATTAAAAAATATTTAATAAATTTAATAAATATTTAATATTTAATATATTTAATACTATTAAATGGTGAAATTTTAATTTTATTATTGATGTTAAATAGATAAATATATATTTTTTGAGTTTAAATTAAATAATTTCTTTAAAAAAAGTTTAAATTAAATAAATGAATTAAATAGAGATTATTATTAAATAAATTGAATTCAAATTGAAGTTTTAAACACAATTATTGTGAGTTTGAATTAAGATTTTTAACACAATTATTTATATAAACTCAGTATGATTAGTCTGACTCAACACGAGATAAAAAATGTATGGAAAAACATCCCTCCAAATTGAGAAACAAAATCAGATTCAAATTCGAGACTTTTACTTAGCAAATCAAGTGAAATATTAAACATTAAAATTAAATTACTGAAGTATTACTTTATTCTTTTTAACCAATAACAAAGATTAAAAAATAAAATTAATGCTACAGTAACCTTATACTCCGACTATCGTCGAATACATAATCTAAAAATTAACATCCTTATCTTATATTATATCAATATTTATAATATATTTTTTAGAAGATTTATAATATCTTTCTAAATAAAAATTATAATTACATTAAAATTTTTAAACAAAAAACATCTAAAATATAACATATTTCTCTTAACGTCAAATAATTAAAATTATTTTAATTATTTTTTCTCAACAATTATAATTATTATTTTAATATATATATATATATATATACACTTAAACAGAAAATAATAATATTAATTTTTAAAATTAATTAAATTAATATATCTCACAAATAATAATATTTAGAAGATCTCGCATCCTTAAAAGACAATTCGACCTTCATTTTGACAGAATTTTCTTTAAAAAAAAAAAAGAAAAGTAATTTATCTTTGAATTTCAAATTTGTTATAATACTATTACGAGAGTTCCTAATACTATTACAGCATGAATCTCCTTACCCTTTATATATCTTGGAAAGGACTGATTGCCCATATCAAAAGTCGAACAAATTTTGCATTAGTTTGACACTGCAGTAAATTGGAGTAATCAGAGCCTTCTACTAATCCTGAACCTTTTACTTTCACAAAAGTTTTCCTCAAGTTCATCATCACTTTCACCATACAAACCTTTATTTATCTGCCATTTTTGTAGTCTGCTGGAGGCAGAGAGGGGGTGGGGAAAAATAGCATCAGAATTTTCCAGAACGGCAGTAATAAAAAATGATGGAATGCAAGATGCCGTATGATGTGATGACCGCAAGGGGGAAAATGAAAAAAAAAATGGAAAAATAGAATTGCATTATTGAAATAGATGCAATGAATCACCATAAGGTAATTTAGATAACAAACCAAAATATAGCAAGGGTTAGCACCCAATATGTAGAAGGGGCTGAAAGGTAAGAGCCACATTATATTTTTTGGTTGCCCTCGTACTTCCTTAAGAACACTAGTACACACATCAGAATATCAAAAGCCCCAACAGATTCAGAGAAACATGTGCAAATTCTTTTTTTTTCAAATTGTACATTTAGGCAATTAAATATATAGTATAAAGCCTGATTATATAAACAGAAATTTCAAGAGTAGCTGTAAGCATAGCTAGGAGTACCTGAATTTCACTTAGTATTTCAAAAATCACTACTTACCGTTTGCTTCCTCCAAGATTGCCTGACTAGAAACACCACTAGAGAAGCCCAATTTCAGCATGATATCCTCTAACCGTTGCACATTTGTCAGGTAAAGATAACCCACCTACAAAAGGAAAAAAACTATATTACTTCTAATTACAAATTTGGGGATGAACACACAAAATCCTATCTAACTACTTGATCTGGTACATAAAATCTAATACTATTAGTATTTAACTTGATCTGGTACTGTTACTTGAACTGCCACATTACAAGCTGAAGTCCCATCAAATGAAATTTGTCAATTTGAAGAAAATCATTACCAGAACATTTAATCTCGGAGCCTGACAAAACCAAAATTTTTTCAACAAATAATATTTGTCAATTTGAGGAAAAGAGTGGAGACATGGAATTTTCAGTCCTAGTGTTTCAACAAGAGTGAGTGAGTAGCAAAAATTCTATTGTGAGAACAAAGTAAATGATGTATTCCACCAATTACATACGCAACTAAATCCTAGCAAAAGAGGAATACAGAAAAGAGAGATGCATAAGTAAAAACTTAATTTACATCCTAAAAGAAGGAACTGACTAGTGTTTCAAGTGACGAAGCTCTGTTGTAAACAGCCACGCCAGCACGTCTTTTAGTCTTTGTTTTAGCTGAACCAACATTTTTGCCCCAACGAAGCACATCCCTGCATCACATAAAAAACTAATGGTGCTTAACAGCAAATATAGATTTCTACAGAACACCAAAAAAGCAACACAAAGAAGAAATACAAGCATATAAGAAAACATTTCACCAGTCATTGATTAGAAAAAATTAACTTCAATAACTTTACTCGTCATATTTGGGTTTCTGAGCAAGCATGAATGATAAATAGATCTTGTTACGCCTAAGAATCTAGGAAGTAGGACCAAAAAGATAAGCTAATCTACAAATAGTATCATCTATTCTAAGATACTGAAACATCAACTTGGTTTTTCTTACAGCTGTTCAACAAGGTACTTCCTGACCAACAAAAAGTTTAGTGTCAATTGGCATGCAATTAATTTATTATACAAATTCTGAGACGTGTGGCGATTTCAGTATGATATAGGAAAGCGTTGAAGGATGGAACCCCACCTCTCTTGTTCAGACAAATAATCATCATTAAGAAGTTTCTGCAGCATTGCATCCTGAAATACAACAAAAGTTTCTAATACAATGTTCTGAAAGTATATATTTTGTTCTTGAAAAGAAGATGAAGAAAGGAACAATAAGAAATCATAATTTCAGCTATGTACATATCAACTGAACCTTACAACCTTAAGGGGAAAAAAGGTAGCTGTCTATGCAGGTGACTGTATTATATATGATACTAGATGCCAATCTGAATTTAAGAAATAACAAAAGGGGTAAGAGATGTATTGTAATGACCAATTTATCATTGATCTACTCAACAGCAAGGGATAACTAAATAAAACGTGCAAGCTATTCATAAAAGAAATTGCTTGAAGCAGAACCATAAAACTTCCCAGTCGAAGTTGATAAAGAATCATCCTTACTTGGGATTCACAACGCACCACTGCCATCACACGATCATTGTACTCTTCAATGCTCAAAGGAGGAAACAAAAAGTGCCTTCGAGCATAGAGCTGCATTGGTTTCAAAACAACAAACAGAAACAAGATTCATAAGAAATAACAGGGGCTGAAAAACCAAGAAAACAACGGCAAACTAAATATAAGTAAAATCCTTTCTCTTGGCATGGCACGAGTCAATCTAGTTCTAAATCCTTTAAATAATGAATAAAATCGGTTAAAATGGCACGCTTACCAGCCCGAGGACTGTAAGAAAATGAAATATAACTCCCGAAAACCTTTTCACACAGTTGAAAGAATTAATTCCCACACAAGAATCAGAGAGTGAACAAAAAAAAAAAAAAACAAAGCGCACCGCATAAATACAATCCCCGATGTAGGCCAAAGACGCAGCATTGAACACAGAGCGAGGCTTTTCCACCTTCGGAGCACTGGGAAGCCATCTTTCGAACCCCATATATGTCCTTTCACTTTCCTCCAAAACCACTGCAAATTAACACAAGAAATAAACGAAAGGCAACAAAAAAAACAAAAAAAAAAATTGAGCACATATCAGTTAAGACTCGCCTCTGTTAGCAGAGGAAGTTTTTGAATTGGAGCGTTTGAGGAGGTCGGACACAGATATGCTCTGGTCGATGGGCGCCGAACTGAAATCAGGTTGCTGTTTGGTAGTCACTTTTGGAGACTTTGCAGGATAGGTACGATGAGGATTATAGGGCAGTCTCTGTTCTGTGTCCACCGAGGAAGCTACTATTCTGTTTCTGTTCCAGTCGGCCATGGAGTTGGAGGCCTCCGAGCAGCGGGAGAAGGGAACCCTCAGTGAGAGCTTCGGAAGAGAAATTGCCATGGCTTCATCAGTCGGCCAAGTTCCTTCAGGCAAATTATTAAAGGATTTTTCTTTATTTTCTCCCTTTTGTTTTTTTTTTTTTTTGCTTTTAATTCCTTTTTCTCCCTCAATAAGGGGGAAAAAAAAATACTGAATTTAGCCCCTAACATTTTGCATATTTTATGTTTTTTTATCTAAAATAATAATCTATGTATTTTTATTTATTTCTATAGATGATAAAATAAGTGTATTATATAAATTAATTAATTAAGTTTTGTGTAAAAAAGGTCTATTTTGAACGTTGTTCATTTCCATCCAGTACTGACATAAATCCAATTCTGCAATAATTAGCATTATTAGCATGTCCAAGAATGTGGGTTGACAACCAATAAAAATTTAGTTATAGAACGTGATCGTGTCCGTCAATTTTGTCTATTTCAAATATAACACAAAATAATTAATATTATATATATGTCGGAGAGAGAATTTATTATAGAGAAAAACAAAGAAACAGCTTAAGTAGTAAGAAAAAGATCCAAATTCACATTTGCTTAAAATACATACACAAAAAAAAAAAAAAAAAAAAAAATTGCTGCTAGCTCTAGTGATCATGGTCATCTTCAGCAATTTCCGTATTGGCTATTAAGGAGAAAATGGGAACCTCAATTTTCTTGAAATGGTATATTATTTTTCCCAAGCGTGCTGCTGTAAACCTCCTTATTCCTGAATGATATCTATCTTCTGCTGAATCTATTATCCAACTAATAATTCCTAAATATAATATATATATATGTGGGGAAGAAGGGGGGGTTGGGGTTTGGTCTCAAAGAAGTTCAAGTCTGAAATACACAATTCTCTTGGGAACCCAAGACAAGAAACCTCTTCTCAGTGGCCTTGTGGATGCACAGGTCCTTGGCAACATGAAATCCTGCACAGCATTCAGGTGGAAACATTGTCTCCTTCCGCACGTGCATATGGTTGATCATTTGTAGTATGAACCATTTCCAAACTAACCATTGTGGCATATCCATCAAAGTAACTATCTTCCTGGTAAACATAAACCCTCTGGGGTACAATGGATCCAAGCAGAGAACTCAGTAGACTAATCGCTCTACTTAAGGATATAGCATAAACAGGAGGAATCTTTAATACTTGGTGGAAAAGCAGCAGCATAAATTAATAAACTGACCTTTCTTCTGTCGTCAGACCTTTGCTCCAACGGGCTTGAAACAGTCGATATTGCATAATACTGCTGATTTCATTATATCTCCAATGCTGCCACCAGTTGGTTTGAACATTGAACAAAACTTTTATCAAATGTACAAACTGAACCATATTGGTAAAATGTAGAAAATGCAAATTTCGGGAAAAAGAAATTGAAGACAATGTAGAAAGAAAAGTTAGCCCCACCGGTCAATACTATTTCGTGCTTTTTCTGGTTGTTCGGCGGTGTTATGTAATCTTTCAACTTGATCAACACTTCTTCGAGTTCTCTCTTTCTTGTCAATGCTGGCTCTTGATTTCTCCCTATGGTCTGTGCTTGATCTAGGCTTTTCTCTCTGATCTGTACTTAGCCTAGACCTCTCTCTTTGCTCTGTGCTCGGTCTAGGTCTACAGTCTGTGCTGTTTCGGGGTTTGTCCGTGTGTTCTGTAAATGGGACAGGCCCATTCTTCAAGTGTGCTGTTTTTTCAATAGCTGATATGAACTTCTTAAGGTGTTTAATGTATTCTGGGTAGAGCTCCAGGTCACAATGATTACCACCTTTAACCCATAAAGGCTCATACTTCTCCTTGCAGAGCTCCCAAAGCTGCTTGCCATGGGAGCAATCCACAACATCATCTGCTGTTCCCTATAAAAGCCAAAAAGGGAGGAGATAAAAGACTTCAGAAAACAAATTTCTGCTGCCGAGAAAATTGGAAGTCCATATAAGGAACAATCACATAACATGTTCTTTCTACATCATACTTGTTTTAGATGGAACACAAGAAGAGAATCAATGCGGATGAGGCTCTGGGGCAATTTTAAAAAGGTTGCAACGATATTTGGGAAGTGATGCTCATTGGTCTGTTTGAGCTTTTTGATAATCCCCAAAACAGTACTTTCCTAAAGGGTGATCAACAACATTCTCTAGCATTTTTAGGAGGAATGTATTAAGGATTCACCTAGCATGATGCACATATTTTTTGAAGGACCCTCAATGCTCCTTTAGAAAAAGACTAATGATCAAAATCCCATTAATATGTGCCTGATGTTCCAGAGCTACGATCATGGAGAAATAAATACTCGCAGTTGATTCACTTTTAAATTTGAAAACAAGCATATCTGTTGTGATCTAACTTTCCAATCTGCCAACATTTTTCAGTCAATGCTGTGTACGTCTTGAACTAATTACTAGAAGAACCAGGGCAATGAATCAGGATGGACACACGAAAAAAAAGGAATTTAAAAAAAAAAAGAAAAGAGAGAACTGAAATCATTCAAGCCAACATTAAACAAATCATGATAGACATGGTAATGATCAAATTAATTAAGGAGATCCAGAATAGTGGTGGTGTACATCTAGATAGAGGTATAAAGCATGCAAAGAGATCACACTTTGGAAATGCAGAAATTGCAGGGCACAAAGAGATCACTCCAGTCTGTTATTGGATAAGCATTTCAAGATTGTAAGTGGAAATAAGTAGACTACAAAACACTTACATGGATTACCAAAACAGGACAATACACTGATGGCATTTTGTCAATATTCTGCATCACCGAACAGCAAGGGGGGAAAAACATCAAATACAAGTAAGTAACAAATTCCATTAGGTATCTGGCCAAAATTTCAAACTGGGAAGGAGGCATTAACCTTGTATATGTCAAACCAGTAAGTCCGCTTTACAGGATACATGACACGAAGACCGGAGAGGATTGGACTGTGAAGAACCACTGCCCTTAACTGTGGTAACCGAGAAGCCAAGTCCAAAGTTGGCCCGCTTCCGACCGATTGACCGTACAGTATTATGTTATCTTCTCTAGCTCCATATTTCTCCACAAGACATCTATATGCAGCTTCTATGTCAGCATAAGTGTTCTGCTCACTTGGCTAATGCAAGTATTGGAAACACATATCTTAGCATTACATTGCCTGAACCAGAAACTACATCAAGAGCAATTAACTCAAAGACCTATTTCATACCTTTCCAGTAGATTGTCCATATCCAGAATAATCATATCTGTCCAAGATAAATTTTTCCAAAAGAAATAAATCCGAGGTTTAAAACTTGTTGATAAGAGATCAATCCTTGTTGTTCAAGATTAATTAGAATAATATTTTCCTTCCAATTGCAAAGAAATATGTACATCAAAACAAACAATATGTATGCAACATGTACACTCAGATCCTATTCATTTTAATTTTACCAACCAACCATCCGGGAAGAAAAATAGTTTAGGAAGTACTTCTTTTTTAGCCTATGACAGAATTTAGAGAGTACTTTGCTTACTATTCTATCTAAAATCACCAAAAAGGAAAAAAAAAAAAAAAAAAAATGTAGCATGCATATATAGAGAACATAGCTGAGTACCCCATCAAGTTGATACCAAGATGAAAGCTTAGTTCGCTGAATAGGTCATACATCTGTCCTAGATCAGCAGCGTTCCCGTGTGAATACAGCACCGTCAACGATGCCGACGCGTTTTTCACGTACAACGCAACAATCTTCGTGCCCCTCTTGGTCCCAAGTCTCAATATGTCGACGTTATGCCTCTCCGTCACCTCCGTCATCCTCAATCTACCCGTTCCTTCCTCCTCCTCGACACCGTAAGACGGTGGTTTCGGCGGAAAAAAAGCAAACTTGGCTGCCATCGTTGAGGTCACTGCTCCCATCTTCCCTCGCTATTTCCCAGCTAAATTCTCGAACAACACTACCCAAATATATGTATATATGAACGAATAAATATTACCCGAAGTGATATCGTATACAGAATTCACCGTACAGCAATGGAGGGTTTGAAAACCCGATAGAGCTTCATAGTGAGATTCAGAACTTTCTGAGATTGGAAAGAAAAATATTTTATGGAGTTTTTGAAGATTGTTGGCGAAGAAGAAAAATG
The DNA here is from genome assembly GCA_035583425.1 of Marsdenia floribunda. Classification (NCBI taxonomy): domain Eukaryota; kingdom Viridiplantae; phylum Streptophyta; class Magnoliopsida; order Gentianales; family Apocynaceae; genus Marsdenia; species Marsdenia floribunda. Next base: position 9,780,132 of record JAXGGT010000162.1, on the reverse strand, counting down.
AAAATGAAAATATGGAGGGATTTTCGGCGTTAAAACGGAATCGGGCACGTGCGTAAATAACGTAAAAAAGGTTTACTGATACCATAAATTCGGTTTGATTTTTTTTTTTTGTTTCGTTTTTTTAAAAAAAAAAAAAAATTAAAAACATTTATAAATATTCAATTTATGACAAAAAGGTAATAACATCAACCAATCTTAACATAAATTTTTCCTAAAATGATTGAGACAAAAATTCTATTTTTAATTATTATTTAATTATTTAATAATAATATTAATACATACTTATCTAAATGTAATCTAAATATAAAAGATTTGAAATATATATATATATATATATATATATATTAATTTAAAAATATATTTAATTGATCATAAAATATTAATAGGAATAAGATATTTAATGATATAATATATATATATATATATATATCATGTTTTTTTGTTTATTAATTGACAAATTGTACTTCTGACTTTTTACATTTTTAATAGAATATTAAAATTAAAATTTTGTGTAATTTAAAAAATTAAATTTTTTTTTACCTTAAATTCTTATATAAATAATAATTAATTAGTATTAATTAAATAAATATCGAAAAAAATATTAATAAATGTTACACTTTTCAACTATTTTATTTATCACTTTAATAAAATTTTAAAATTTTCCTTTTTTACTTGTAAATCTTATAAAGTATATGTATTATTTACTTGATTTGCCTTTAAAATTTAGTTAATTATTTTTGTTTCAATAATTTATCGATGTTTTATATAATATTACTCATTTATTAATTTCTTAAATTATTCTTATTTAATTATTTTTGAGGTTTTCTTACCTCTAATTCAAATTCATGATTTTTTAGATGAGGAGCATGACTGCTACCAACTTAGTTAAGTCATCTTATTTATACTTTACTTTCTTAATAAATAATTAAATTTAAAAATATATATATTAATTATTTTATAAAAAACACTTAGTCGAAAAATTATGTGTAGTAAAATATTAATAAATAATATATTAATTTTATAAGATAGTAATAATTTTAAAAAAAAAAAAATTGTAATATTTTCATAGAGACAAGTGAAAATAATTGAGGAGTATTTTTGGAAGATGCATGTCCCAACCCAACTCCTAAAAAATAGTACTTAGTAATTACCTTAAAAATTCTTTACTAAAATGGGTTTTTAATGGACCAATTATGGGGATATTAAATTATTTAGCTTTTTTTTTTTTTTTCAATTTTTCACTCAAATTGAAGAAAAAAAATGAGGTGTACTTATTTGAACACTATCTGACATGTTACTGTTCATATCTTTCCACTTAGCAAAAAAATAATTAAAATATATTCAATAAATATATAAATATAAAAACTTCAATGATAATATTATCATAATATCTAATAAAATATAATATTTTTGTCCTTCACTTACTAGACAATTTCTTCACTTATCCCACCTTACTTCTCATTTTCTGCAATTCACTTAATTTAACTTGAAAAAAATGAACAAACTTAAAAAAAACTCTAATCCAAATTAAAAATGGAAGTAAAATACCATTGAAGAGCTATTAGATTAGCCCACCAAATGTGACATGCATCTCCTCCTATCTAAAAGTTTATTTATTTATTTTAATTCCTTTCCCTTTGGTCTTTTATAATTATTTTTTAAAAAAAAAAAAATTAGGCACTTTCGCTTCTATCGTGTCTCAAAACGAATGATTCTTCGAATTATAAATTAGACTACTATCAATAAATTTGATACCAAAACAAATAGATAAATAAATTTAACGACAAAATATAACATTTTCCCTTTAATTTGAATTACTATCTATCTAATACTATTTTGGTTTGAATAGACACATAATGTTTACTAAATATTACATCTAAATTAAGAAATTATTAAAATTTATAAAAAAAATTATTATATTATATTTATTTATTATTATACAATTTTACCCATTTTAAAAACAAATTGGTGAATTTAGTCTCAAATCTT